>CM052454.1:3221879-3318184 GCA_028533085.1 Varecia variegata
TAGAAACTCATTGTAACTTGATTATCTTTATAAAGATCCTATTTCCAAAACAAAATAAAAATCACACCCACAGGTTCCCAGTGGACATGAATTTTGGGGGGACACTATTCAACCCTAAAGAGTAGCTAATCTATTCAGGGTTGATTTTATGAAGAATGTGAAATATCAGGAATTGCTGCAGAATAAACAAGATTCTAAAATAAATCAAATGAGCTTATATACTGCCTACATTTTTTTAAAGGAGTATCGTAATTTGGGGCACATGGAGAAACCTGCCATAAATAACAAAACTGAAAGAAAAAATAAGAGAAAATTCAGAAATATAAAAAAATTAGTTTATTCTAGCTGTTTTGCCCATACATAAACTATCTATAGATTTAAACACTTCAGTAATCCATGGTC
Organism: Varecia variegata; assembly: GCA_028533085.1. Classification (NCBI taxonomy): domain Eukaryota; kingdom Metazoa; phylum Chordata; class Mammalia; order Primates; family Lemuridae; genus Varecia; species Varecia variegata. Next base: position 3,222,282 of record CM052454.1, read on the forward strand.
AGCCCCACTGAGAAAGCTAAATAATTAGACAGTATAAGAAGGGAAAAGAAGAGATTATAGAAAGGCCGCCTCTTCCATTGCCTTGTATCATGTGAAGGGCTTCTCTGATCTCATCTGATAGTTATTAAGTCATCTATTACCATGCCCATTGTAGGACTTGTGTAAGTCAAGGAAATAGATCTAGTTTCCAGCTACCAGAAGTTTGCAATTTATAGACATTCACACCAATTAATAATTTATATTAGGCTGGCAGTATGGTACACAGGAAAGATTCCTAAGTTCTCATCACAGCTCTGCCTTTACTAATTGTGGGACCTGAGCAGGTTGCTCAACCACTTCTTTTACTTGACAATTAAAGTGAGACAGCCTAGATTATCTCTAACGTCCCACTCTAAGTGAAAAGGGGGAATGTCTACGTACATGGGACCCCTGGGTTAGAGGGTGTCTCAGAAGTTAAACAGCAGAAGGGACCACCAACACTCACTGTTCAGCTCAAAGTTTCAAAAGACTAGAATTGCATTTTAATACCTCACTTCCACTGAAACAGGGTGAGCAAAACTTGCATTAGAGAATGGCAAGTTATTGGTAGAGGAAGACAAGCAAAGCGGACCTGGGACATGAGAACTAGGGGACAAAGAGGTAAACAGAAAGTAGCCAGGGCAAATTAACTGAGAAGGGTAAAGGGAGAAGCAGGGAAGGGACAGGGGCCAGAAGTGAAAAAGAACAGAGTAGAAATTAGAGAGAAACTGTTGAAAATTCAGGTCCTCACCTAGCAAGGATGGAGACATATGAGTTCTCCATTTTAGGAAATTTATGCAAAATAGCCATTATAAATACTCTTGAGTGAGGGATGGAAAGTCCTGAGTCATCCCACAGCACAAATTTGAAGCAGTGCAATCACACACTGTTCCCAGAAATTCAGACCCAAAGGTGCCCTTAGCTACTCTTCTTTCCCTCACCGCTGGTTTTTCAGCCACAGCTGCAGCCGAGCTAAGAGTCGACTTATTTTGGCAGCATCCTGACTTCAGCAGACACCATACCTCTTTCTTCTCTTTTCTTTCTTCTTCTAGGATCTTCTCCACCTCCTAGCCAGCTTGTTCAGCCCTTGAACAAGCCCAGCCTAAAAGTGCCGGAAGGGTTAATGCCCCCAGGGTGGCCTTCAACCAATAAAGGACAGCGGCCACTGCTCCCAAGTGCTTCTGCCTCAGGTTGTCACATAGCCAACCCCGAGGTACCTGATGTTTGCCCTTCAGGAAGTCTCTACCCGTGGCAGAGACCTCTTCCTCTATCTCACTTTCTCTTCTCCCTCGCTCCTGCTCTCTGAAATGACTTTCAAAATACACTACCTACACCCAAGTCCTTCTCAGTCTCTGCTGCAGACTCAGTTATTGTGAAAGCTTGTCTCTTAAAAGGAAGCTCTCGAAAGTAACAAGCAGTAGTCAAATATCAACAGCAACAGTGGTATTGGAAGCTTGAAACCTGGATTCTAGCTCTTTACCAAGTGGCTGTATGACCTTGGACAAGTCAGTTAACCTGTCCAATCTGTGGTTTTCACTTGTAAAATGCAAGCGTCAGACTAGATATCTTACATTATTCCAGTTAAAATAGTCTTTAATTCAAAAATATATCTCCCAATCCTTAATTCAGAAATGATGAGACCAAATAGGTAAGGCTCCACTACACCTAGATTGTTGGAATGTAATTTCAACTACAGTCTATTATATTTCAAAACCTTAATGACTGCCTCCAGCGATATAACTTGATTCATATTTTCAGGAGTATTTCTAATCCAGGTTCTCACATACTCTAACAATCAAATCAAGTGGAATATCTACATTTATTGCCAGAAAGAATGGTATCAGTGACTTAGAGTTTTACATAATAAAGTATCTATATGGATGGGTTTACTAGATATCCTAAATGAATTGTAAACCTGTAATTCTAAGGTATGCACTGCTCTCATTTGTAACATACCTCCTTTTTAAATGGAGAAATGGAGTTCTGTAAAAAAAAAAATGGAGTTCTGTAAAAAAACAAATCAGATTAATGCCACTGTAAGTCAAATGTTCATAATCCCAGAAAATCATCTGTTTTAATCAATGACTAAAGTATAGCCCCAAATTAATGCACATGTTCAAACAGCACTATAGCACGTTTTGAGTCATTTAAGGAACAGCTTCTGACAATATTGTTTACAGATCAGAAAAACAGCAGAAAATTCTGCATTTGTTTCTCCTTGGCATATCTTTTCTACATCAGCTTCTCACCTCTCAGGAGACTGCATTTCTCATATGTGAAACATTTTAGAACCTAATCTTGTCAGCTAGCACACATTCTGCAGAGATTCTATTTATAGAACTCAGAGAATAAAGCAGCACCAAAAAGGAGACATGAAGTTCTGAATGTCTAACATACATTAATTGGCAGGGAGGAGGCAAACCAACCTGAATGATGCCTATACAGAAGTCTAACAGCCTTCTACTCAAGTATCCTTGCAGAGCCTAAAAGGGAAGGAGAGACGGTAACCGGGAGGCAGCCCTATAGCCAAATTCCATTTCAATCCCACACTTGTTCATGTAACCAAGTACCCTGTTCTGCAACCTCAGCAGCAAAAGCAGAGGTTTGTTGTTTGTTTCTAAAGGTTTGTATCAGGTAAGGATTATTCTCTATGCTACTACAGCATCTTATTACTGACCTGCCCTTGGGCCTGTAGAAGCCCCATTCTCTTTCCTGTGGCATTTAAAGTCAATAATTGTGGCTTATATGCTCACGAAAGTAATTCCAAATTTGAAATATTTAAGCCAGGAAATAGAAAAATGTTACTTTGCAGATCTCAGAGAAGAGAAGAAAGAAGTTCATTTTGAAAAATAGCATTTATCATAGCAGGAGATACAGCAGAAATCCATTGCACATGCCAGAAAGGAAACGGTGGTTATGAGAAGTGAACTTTTTCTTTGCTCTCTTTTTTACAGTCCATCAGAAGCAAAATCTGCATAATCACTAAGTCTCTAAAAGTGGTCTCACATTTCATTTCCATCATAAACCCAGGGCAGGCAAGGCAAGGCACAAATCTGACATAAATTAGAAATGGTGTTTGCCAACTGCATGCCAGACACTGAGCTAAGCATTTTATGTACGTAACCATATTTAAACCTCACCAAATCATGTTGTGTATCTTGAAAAGCTAACCTGTCCAAGATCATGTAACAAGCAAGTATCAGAATCAAAGTTTAAACCATATTTATCAGATTTTTAAAATCATAACCTTTCCTACAGCAGTCTAACCAAATACTGGAAATTCTGGAGAGATTACTGCTAATTAGGAAAGAGATCAACTAATAATTCCTTGTTATAGTCTCTGTGGCTTTAGTGCCTGGTTAGAAGTTTCCACACAATAATGGAATCATCAAAAATTATTTTACCATTGTATTCAATAGCATATTATTTATTATTTATAGAATTAATAAGTGGATTTGGAGATAATTAAGAGACTTGAACCACTAAAAAATATATACTTTGAGAAAGTCTGTGTGAAAATAATGCTGATCTTAATCTAAAGACCAATAATCTACCTGTAAGAAATTAAAGTGCTATCACAGGTGTATTTCTTTGCCATCATCAGAACGCAGGATTGAACTAATACTTAGTCTATTACTGAGCAATTCTAAATGATACAATGGAAAAACATTGTGCAGCCGCCATTTGAGGTAGGAAGTTCCTAGCAAAGGTTTTGGAGAAGCAATATCAACATCAGAGTTTAAGAGTAGGGCCATGTTATACCCTACAGGGGCTAGGTCAGCGTCAGAATAACAAGATATAAACATAACAAACAATGTTTATTTATCATTTAGTGTGTGCCAGGCACTAGAACCACTCATTGATTATCTCAGTCCACACTACAACACTCTCTGTTATGCACTATCATTATCCCCATTTTATGCAAGAAACTGAGGTTAATGTGGTTTAAAAATGTTTAAATCATAAAATGTATAAATGGCATAATCAAGGTTTGAAACCAAGTAGTAGTCTGTTTTCAGATCCCTTACACTACACCACCTTCATAATATTTAATATATGGACACAACTTCTAATAGCTACTAGAAAGAGGTGTCTAGTAAAAAGGCAACAGATAAGCAGAGGTATGATTACAGCTGGGAGATTATTTAGAGGGTCATTCATTCAGTCTCATCTCTCCTTCCTCTGTGAACTTATTTTCTGCTCATATAATAATCAAATAAATTACTATATTAAAAAGAATATGTTCTGTCTCTATAAACATAAATTCACACTATCAATAAAATTTATTGCATAGATTCTATCATAAAAATCATTATTAATGAACCTGTTTCCGCTCCCCTCCCCATTTCTTAGTCCCCTTTTCAGTTCTGCACTATGAATTCCTTGCACCTTCTTACAATCTAGGCACTTTCTAAAATGTATCTTGTTATATACACACATCTACACACACATACACACACACACACACACACACAATCCCTACAAAATTTGCTCTTCATAGCAAAACGTGTCCATTTCAAGATTACTTTTTTAGTTAATAGCCTAAATAAGCTCTCAGACTTGAGCCACCACACTCTGTGTGTATATGGACTTCTAAATTGTATACTGTTTTGGACAAGGACTTTTACACAAAGGAAACAGGGAGTTCAATTTAGTTTCTAATTTCCAACTCTCCCTCCATTATCATTTTACTTCAGTCTTCTTCTGTACATCAGAGCTTCCAACTAAAGTTGCGACTTGAACTGGACAATACCTTAGGAAGGATACAACACTCTACACCAGTAATTAAGTAAGCAGGGTTTCACAGAGCACAGAGGAAGAAAAGAGTGCAGTAATTTAGGAACAATAATAATAATAGCTAACACTTATTAACCTTACTGGGTACCCAGGCAGTTTTACATGAGAATTCATTTAAATCATAAAACAATCTTATGAGGAAGGTAATCACTATTATCTCCATTCAAAAGAAAAAGAAATTGAGGTACAGCAACTTTCCAAAGTTATTCAGCTCGTAATTAGTGGAGCCAATATTTAAATTCAGACAGTTTGGCTCTAAAAGTCAACTTGCATAACCACCATACTATGCTGCCTCTCAAATTTTATTTATTGAATTAGCATCATTCACAAATAACATTACTAAGCATAGCCCTGCTCATGAGTGTTTATTATAAAAAATGCTTATGTTAAGGAAATGGATTAGATTTCAAAAAGATTTGACTGTATCTGAATTTTAAAATTAAAAGTGTATTAGAACATTGCTATTTTTGTTATAGCTTCAATGCAAAGAAGTTTTTAAGTAAAAACAATTTTTTATAGAATATTGTACCATAATGCATTTCACCTTCATTATTTCCTTAAACAGAAATACAATGACTTAGAGTACTAATACATACGTGTTTGCCAGCATCAAATGAGGTAAATTATACACAAAGAAAAAACTTTTACAAAGCAAAAACCCTAAGCAGAATTTATTCATTTGTCAACCAATATAAACTGAGCACCTACTATGTTCATGTAGCTTGCCAGAAGAATGTTAAGAAGAAAATAGCCCTATCCTCAAAGATTTCTCAGTCAAAGGGAAGTAGACATTTCAAAATTATAATTAATGTTAAGGGCTATAATACAGATATGTGGTAGAGCTATGTGGACCTAGACAGTGAAGCAATATTTTTTCTGGGCATGGGAAAGTCCAGAAAGGTCCTCACATAGGCAATGATACTGAAAAATGAATGTGACTTACCCAGTCAAGAGAGTGGAGTTAGAAGGCATAGAACATTCCAGCCAGAAGGAAATCCATGAAAGAACATGGCTTGTTCAGAGAATAACCAGGGTCTTGGATTTGTAAGGGCAGGAGATGAGGCTGGCAAGACCATAACGTGTTAAGAAATTTGGACTTTATGAGCATACCACTGGATGCACAGAAGCAAGGAGGAGACATGGTCTAATCCATTTTCAAAAATTTACTCTGATAGCAATGTGTTTGATATATTCATACTTGTCACAAGAAAGCTGAGACAGAGGACCAATAGGAAAGTAATTGCAGTAGCTCAGCTGAGAAATGGTAAGCGTGTGAGCCAGAGCAGTAGTGGTGTAGAGGAGATTTAATAGCGAGATGACTTGCTGTAGCTTCTCTCTTCCTCTCTCCACTCCCGCTAAATGTTGAAAAAGGAGGATGTCTTACAGACTTCAGGATAATAGCCCAAATTCCCTTTAGAGTAATATGCCCCCAGAATCATCTATAGTCAGGTTATACTGGATTTTTAAGATGAAATAGCTGAAAATCTACCAAAGTTTATATTTCTTTTCATTATTAGGAAAGAAATTAAGCAATGACAAATAACAGAACTCAAAGTCTACCATTCAGTAGGAAGATAAAATTGCTAATGAAAAATAGAGTAAATTGTTTATGCTAACAATTGTATAAACATGCCTAGTACTACAGGAAATATACACACTTACTTGATTTTAAATCTACACTGTGCAAGTATTTAACTACCTTGTTCCTTGTTATATTACTTTCAGCATTCTTAAATCAACTTTAAGAACCTTTTTATATCTCTGTAGCAGGAGTGCATGTAATGTACAAGGACTCAAAGTCCTTTTATTTCATATAGTATGTAATCTATCTGTTTTAAAATCAAATTCTTCATTAAATTTTACAAATCTTGGAAACCTTGAATATTCCAAGTGAAGTTTACCGATTATGAAATACCGTGAATTTTTTTAGTACGGATTATCTGATCCTGAGTTTTAAAAAAGTACCTCACATTGAGGTTTAAAAACTATGATTTTTTTCTTTAGTCAGAGTCAACATGCTATAGTAAAACTTCATAGAATTCTATCTGACATTTTCCCCTGAATTACTTACAGCATTACTTTTTTTTGCAAATGTTTAAACATTTATAATTTCCACTCTTACATTAAAGACAGTTCTTTGAAGGACAATATGATCTCAATTCCTACATAATGCTTAATTAATTAAGTAGCATACTACTATACATTTTAAATACCATTTCTTCTAAAATCTTGCTATGGTTTGAATGTGTGCCCTCTAAAATTCAGGTGAGAGATCCCAGTCTTACCAAATTAAGAGGTGGGACCTTTAAGAGGTGATTACCAAGAAGGCTCTTTCCTCGGGAATTGGATTAAGGCCCTTCTAAAAGAGGTTTCACACAGTGTCTAGCTAGCTTGGCCCTCCACCTTCTGCCATGTGAGGTCTCAGTAAGAAGGCCTTCACCAGTCACCAAATGTGAGCACCTTGACCTTGGACTTCCCAGCCTCCAGAACTGTGAGAAATAAATTTCCGTTCTTTATAAATTACCTTGTTGTATTCCATCACAGCAGCACAAAAGAGACTACAACAAATCTCAATATTTAAAGTTTATAAAATGTTATAAACTCTATTTGTAATAAAACCTTCCTCACAAATATAAACAAACACATCTCAATCAGCTGGTTAACTGGTTTTTAATTCACTGATCTCTTTGTTCTTTCTTTTTCATATTATTGCTACTATAGAGATTAAAAATCACACTTAATGTAAAGACACTAAATTGTGTTATTGTATTCCAATTGTATTTATGTAGGCAACCATCATTGTGTTATAAGAAGAAAGATCCCTTTTCCTGTCTGCAGCCTGTTACTACGGACAAGGGCAAGGTCTTGAGCTTGGTCCAAGCCAACAGAAATGAGAGATCCCAATTTGGGGCTTACAACAGTGCAACTTTTTTCTGCTGTTCTTATCACCTTGTTCTCCATCTGCCATGCCCTATGCAGAGATCTGCAGTCTTTTATTCCCCTAGTTTTGCTGAATAACTTCATCCTCTAGTCTTCACAGGTAACCTCATTTCTACCTTCCTAAGATGAAATCAACCAATAAACAAATCACCCTTTTGGAAAAATCCATCGTATCTTAAGAATTCCTTCTATTATTTTCAAATGCAGTTACACCCAAAGTTACAAATATCACAAGCCATGCAGTCGGTAAACAAATCTTACTGGGATAAGGACTGGCAGAGGCATCTATAGTCTGACTTTTAATTTAGTGGAATTTAATGTCCCTAATTCAGAAAAGTTCAGTTTGATGGGCCACCAAAGAGAACATTCAGGAATGTACGTGCATGTGGCATGTACTCACTATGTGTGAGTGTGTGTACTTATGTATCCTTATCCCTTTACCTGAGCATCTGCATGTGTAATAAGCCACATAAAGGTGTATTCTGTGGTGTTTGTTCAGAATAATCTGTGTCTTTCTACTGGAATTAATATAATAATAATACAGTGCTTATTTTCTGTTTCTTTGTGTTCAAGTAGAAGTTCAGAAACCATTCAGGAATGTGCTAGCTTTACGAACTCACCCTAATAGGATTACCAAGTGAATCAAAGCAGATGCAAACACCAGGCTTTCAAAATAGATTTTATCTTTGTCATTACTTTTCTCTTTCTTCTCTCTCACACCTGAGGGAACCTCTGGACAGACTAGGATAAGCTATAGGGACCACTGCTAAAGAGTTTCCTTTCATTTCTGTAAGTTAATTCGACATAGTCATAATGATTGGTTAATATTTTGAATTTATTTTTGAAACCTTAAGCTAATTAAAATGTGTTAAATACACTTTTTAGTATTTATTTCAGAGTATAAAAAGATTATATGCAGAGGCTATATCCTATTCATCTTTATCCTGGAATTATAGCACAATGCCTAGCACATAACAGATAATAAATATTTGTTGAATGAATAATGGTTTGAAAAAAAATTACCAATGGAAAAAATGTTGACAAAAAGCTTATCAATGTTGTGAATGACCTATATCTATAAACTCAGAGTACATGTCATAACAACCCATCATTATGGGGAAGCTAGAAAAGGAGGTATGAGGACACTAAGAAGAACAATTACTTGCTCTCTCAAGCTTTACTTAAACCACTAGGAAAGTTCTTAAAATCAGAATCTTTCTCAGGTTGTCACCAAAGCATCAGCCAGAAAAACAGTCATTTCCAAAAGGGTAGAAAATTCTGTACAAAGTAGGCAATAGTCCAAGCGAGAAAGAAACACACATTATCCTATTTAGTGGCACACAGATAAAACACAGGGCAAACTTATTTTCCCTGAATACAGGAAATTTCTCACACATAATATATAGCCATGTTCACATATGAGCATGATTACAGAGTTCCCTCTGCACCCTTTCATTAGCCTGTAAACTCGAGACACTGTCTCATCAGAATAAGCCCAGACCAGAAAAACCACATCTCTGTTTCTCTCTCAGAAAAGGATGCTAAGCTAGAGCGTGAGGGGTGCTGTATGAAATCACAGGTCTTCCTTCACTCTCATAACCAGTCACTGAACTGCAAAGAAAAATGTTCTCAATTGACTCCACTGCCTTGTTTTTCATCCAGCAAAGAACATGAACTATGAATTTCACTGAATTCTTTTAAAGGAGGAAGGCTCAACCACTTTTTATTATGAGCAACAAATCAATCATGAAATGAACTTCATGAAATATGTTTTATAGGTAATGTGAGGAAATGTACAATGTGACAAATGACTCAACAAATATAATTACCTACAAGACCTATTCAGAAGGAAAAAAAGCTGTCCCAAACTGATTCCTTAACTGGTTTTACTTATGCTTTTGCTGGGTTTGTAACTAAAATTCACTTAACCATTAACTGTATCTTTCCGTCATTACTTTTGTTTCCTCTCCCTTTTTCCTTTATTAATGACTAAATGGCATTCTGAAGTGACTAACAGATAATCTCACATTATTCTTTCCTAAAAATATAAGTTTAGTCCAAATAGCAAAGTTCCATTTATGACACACAATGTTTTTTTCTCCAAATAATACACAAATATACTGCAAATGTTTCAAAAAAACACAAGCTAGAAGCATAACAAAATTAAGGTATTAAGACAATAAAACTTTACATTTAAGTGCATTGTACATTTTAAAAATTTAATAAAATGTCAAGTAAACTCTATTTGAAATAACATTTAACATCAAATGTACCTTTACACTTTAATGCATCATTTTATCAATCATTCCCCTTCACTGGAAGTTTAGTTTTTTTTAAATTATTCTGAAAAGTTTCCCAAGCTCATCAAATCCGTGCTGTGGATTTAAGATTGGCAAGAAAAGAAATTGTGGAATCAGCACACCTTTAAGATTCAGTAAAAATGTATTCTCAATAAGCTCAGCTCTCTTTAATAGAGAAAAAAAAGAATATCACTGATTAAGTTACACATAATTTAAGAGGGCACATTTTAGTCCACCTTTGTTTGGAGGTGGTGGTTTGACACAGCATAGTTCCAGTGTGATATTTGTGACATTTTTCTGAGCCCTACTTCCGCAGAAAAATAGGCCAGTTCATGCTGTAACTTTCCACAAAATCTTACAGAAGGGCTTCTTAATAATTTGGAGGTTATAGCAGAGATGGTGATCCAACAAACCTAGACAAAAGCCCACGGTCAAAATTAAACCTGATTTGAAGTTACAAGGAAAAATAATTTTTAAGGAAACTTCCTCAAGGCAATCCTTGCCATCTGTAATTTTAGAGCAATAAGTGGAAGGAAGTGAGCAAATGGAGTGAAATGCACTAAAAGATGATTGTCATTTGTCCTGGGTGGAAGCACTCTACTTATGACTAGTTAGAATACATAATGTATTTGCTCCCAAGGTTTTCAAGAGAAAAGTCACAAATCAGTATTTTCTGGCCATAGGTTTTATATCTAATTTTAATGCTGCTGACTAATGGGTAATGGTAGTTAACTAATCATTGTATGGCTGTAGAGATTTTTTTTTTTTTTTTTTTTTTTTGAGACAGAATCTCACTATGTTGCCCAGGCAGACCTCAGAATCCTGGGCTCAAGCAATGCTCCCTCCTCAGTCTCTCAAGTAGTAGGCACTGTTCTGGACTACAGATGCCCACCCCTTCACCTGGCTATAGAGATATTAAGAAAGCAAAAAATTCTATAATTTACAACCAAGTATTGCTTTATTATTATTTTAGGTCATACTTGCCCTTCTTCTAGGAAACAAAAGTATCTCAAATTTTATTATTCCTCTCATATAAAGAACCCCCTCTCCGCTCTACCCCCATATCAAGTTCTTTCCATGACTTTTTTCCTATCCCAAGAGTTAGGAATTCCCCAAGTCCTCTCTCCTCACCTTCCCAGCCAAACTTCTGGACAGCATCTTCTACACTTGCTGTCTTCATTTCCTCATATCCCAGGACGTCCCCAACCTACTGCAATCTGTCTTAGGCCACCTACCACAACAGCAAACATGTTCTCGTTAATAGCAAATGACACTAAACCTAATGGACAGCTTTTAGCCTCGATCTTCCCTGACCTCTAAGCAGTGACATGGCTGATGACTCCCTCTCTTCCCAGAGTTTCTGGACATTGTATTCCATGGCCTGCAGTAGAGTATAGAGGAAAAGCCCACAAACTCTGAAGCCAGAACGCCTGGATTTAAATTAGTCCTGCAATATACTAGTCATGTGACAGTCTGTAAGTTACTTAACCATTCTGGGGTTCATGTATTTTTCATCTATAAAATCAGGGATCATAGTAGCACCAACCTCTCGAGAAGATTAAGTTTACTTAATATATATAAAAGCACATCAAACAGTGCCTGGTACCTTGTAAAATGTCCTAAGTGTTTTGGCTTTTACCATTTTTATTATTTTCTTTCTCCTTTTCTAGTCACTCCTTTTTTGTTGGTGTTCACTGAGGTTTGTCCCTAGAATCTCGCTTCCCCCAAACCCTTCCCCCCAGTCTCCTTCCACTTACTGATGAGGCCTAAACATAATCTTTAGCCCACACCTATTTCTAAACTTTAAACACATCCAGGCAACTGCCTGCTGGATATCTCAAACTGAACACGTCCATAGCTGAATTCGTCTTCTTCCTTCCAAGCCTGTTCCTCCTCCAGTGTTCCCTTTCTCTAAAATTGCAACCACCTCCCACACAGTCATACAAGCCAGCAAGCGAGAATCGTGCCTGTCATTCCGTGCGTCTTGCAAACGCACACAAGTCCTGCAGATCTACCTACCTCCTGACTATCCCTTGGGCACCTCCCCTTCTCTTCTGACTGTATCAACATAGTCCAAGCCACCACTGTCTCTCTCCTGGGTCACTTTGTCTCTTTACTGTCAGTCTTATCCTTCTCTCAACATTTTGTGCATAGCAGCAGAAGGCACTCTTCATACGCTCAAATCTGTCATGTCTCCAATTCTTTGTGTAAAATTCTTCCATGTCACAATGAAAATGGTGCACAAAGCTCTTCATAATGTAACCTGGCTCAGCATACTTCTTAAACATCATTTATTATCCCTCTTCCTCTTGCACAACCTGCGGCTCCTCAAATGTCTGTCACCACTGGGCCTTCACGTACTGTTTCCTCAGCCTGGAACTTTTTCCCACTCCACCCACCTCCCCACTTAATCCGGCTGCTCCTGCCCAACCACATTTTCTCAAGGAGACTGTCTCTCACACTTAAACTATGCTCAGTACACTTGTCATATGCTCATAAGAAATACTGCAGTCCCTCAATAATACTATTTCTCATGCTTTATTCAAATATTGAAAGTAAACATAAATCAATTACATAGTTCCAAACTGTGATATATTCTATGAAGGAAAATATGTCTATTTCTTCATCAGACTATAATCCCATAAAGATAAGACCTTTTCTGAACTCAATGCCTGGAATAAGAGTCACTCACAAATCCACAGAAAACAGGAATATCATCAATGCCAAAGGAATATCATCAATACTGAGGGAAAAGAAAGAGAGAAAGACAGTGTAACTGCCTGTCAGAACTCACCTGAGGCCTTGACTGTCAACACCCATCTCCACACACCAACCTGCACCTCTAACATCATCTCCATAGCTTCAATGAAATGAAAGGTAATTCACAAAATGGCTGAGATAATCCCTGATATGCACTTTGATTTGGTCAAGAAATATTAATAATTTGTTGTGCATGCTACACTATGGTAGGCATTGAACTCTCATCAAACTTAAAAAACCACAAAGGTCTTAGAAACTAAACGAACATGCCATTTATATGAAACACGTTCAAAATGTTGGTATACCAACACCATATGAAAAATGATTTTTAAAATGTAAAATCTGTCCATAATGATCCCACTTTAGAATGCCAGGTAATAAAAGATGAACAGATAATTTTGCTAAAGATAGAAATGATAGACTAAAAATATGTTTATTCTTAAAATCTTTTTGCTTTTATCATCTTGCTCTCTTCCTCTCTCACCCTTTCCTTCCTCCACTCTCCCTGTTATCTTTTTTCTCTCTTTCTCTCTCTATTGCTGCAATGTATAATGTGCTACATTACTCATATAATGTCAGAGATGTCCCTCTGAATTGAAAATTAGTCAAAGGAAATCATACTAGAAATGAAAGATTTTCTAATATAAAAGGAAAATTATAATTTGTGCTGAAATCAGTATGAGATCAAATAATAAATGCATGAACAGGAAATGCCATACAATGACCTTTAGAAAACAACTAGGACATGAAATTACTTCTATAAATTAATGTCAGATAATTTCTAAGTAAGGGCAGAATCAATTTTATGGAAGAGAGATAACACAAAAAGTTTTAAATTGTTTTCTTTTAAATTAGTGGTGTGTGAATTTTGGGAAATCCAAACCAGATGACTCACTCTAGAAGTTGGTCTCAGCTGTTTGAGACCTGGTCTTAAGCAGAATTAAACATTTTAACTTAAGCTTTGACAACCTCATTATCTGTTATGATTCTTGAGAACTTATTTGGAGGTTCTATCAAGCAATTAGGGCTACCCACAGACCCTTCAATAGAGGAAAACATTATCTCAAAAGTGCTTCAACTTATATCAAGTATACAGCTTTGGACAGGACAAACATGGAATCTTCAAGAGAGGGGGGAACATAAGCCTATGAAGCCATATCAAATAAGGTCTTTGCTCAGTGACACTCCAGAGAGGCCTTCCCTGGTTACCCTATCTAAAATTGTAATGCTTTGTCATGCTCCCTGTTCCATTTTCCTGCTTAATATTCTCCTTGGCCATTTCTACCATCTAATATAGCACATATTTATTCATCTGATCTGTCTGTTTCCTTCAATCAGAACATAAATTCCATGAAGTCAGGAATGACTTCTTATTCTATTATATTCATTACTGTGTTCTCATGCCTAGAACAGGACCTGGCACATAGTGGACATTCAATAAATATTTATTGAATGAATAAATGAAATCAAATCTCTCCTTGCCATTGGTATGGTAACTCATGGTACACCCAGATTACCTTTACCTCCACATGACCCAGTTTAATATGGCTACAAGTCTTGCCATAGATTAGATTTAGAAATGGTTTTCTGCACTAATGATAAGAGGTCGTCGATCACCTTGATCACCTACAAAGTGCTAATCATACATGAGTCGCTTCAGATGAACTCCTCAGAAATTGCTCAAGGTCCCTATCCACATTTACATGAGTAGGTGTCCAGAAGAAGGTGTGTAGTAAGTCCCTTTGTGTTTGAGAATCATGAAGGAGAAACCGCGCCCACCAGAAATCAAAAGGAGAAATACAAACTGGTGAGAAGTCTGGGTGGACATCGGAGCTTGCCATGGGCAGATAATCCAGAGCAAGCTTGCAACCTACAAGGAAGGACTATGGCAGTCATTGTATCAGTGCCCGGATCAAGAGCTGAAGCAGAGGACCCAATTAATCTGCCATTTCCATTCCATATGTACTGAAAGAAAATGTGACTCTCTAATTCCCTGGGGGACTGAAGAAGTGATGCTGGGTTGGGCTGAGGCCCACTGAATATCACCCAGCACCCTCTACCCGGCATTCAAGGCCCCACTGATTTGTCCAAATAGATGTCAAATATTCCAATACTATCAGACTGGTCATTTCATCTTTATCAGATATGCTTTTCCAATATCTACCTATTCTCCTTTTTCCAGCTACCCAATTGCTCAAAATTCCAATTTCCTCAAACCCAATCCATTCTTTCCTTAAGATGTAATGCAAGACCTCGTCTTCTCTCTGCCTTCCATGACTAAACTAATTCCACACTCTTCTTCTTCTCAGATTTCCTATGGAAATTATAAAAATAATATCCTAGATTTGCAGAGCCCTTGAGAATCTGAAATGCACATTTCACTGTGGGGTCCCCCAACTCCCCTTCCTTCTTTCTGTGTCCTGACCAAAAATCAGAGTGCCTTGCGTGCTCTGTGACCCGGCCACCTGCAGGTTTTTCCCAGCAGGCTTCAACCCAAACCGAGCCTTGAACATTCCCAGGCACTGATAAAAGCATCTAGGTAGTTGCCCACAACACTGAAAGAAACTGGCCCTGGCCCTAGCGAAATTTCTTAAACCCTCATATACATAAACGTCATACCCTGAGCCCCTCGCTGCAGACATACGTAGGTAGAACACCACTTTTCTCCCACTGTGCCTTGTGAGGACTGCTGCAGCACTCTGTAAATTCCCCTAGTAAATGCTTTGGAATGGTCACCCTGGGGTTTAGTGCTCCCTTCTGTAGAATCCCAACCAGCCCCATCTCAGGAGGGTTTGGGGCACTCCCATGTGGAAATTCCCCTGCCGCCACTTTTGGGGTGATTTCTGCTGCCCGGCATTCACATGTGTTATCTCATTTGTATAAATAAATAGCAGAGTTCTATTTTGTAGGCCCATTTTTTCCCTGTCCTGCCAGCCCTGTGTGCTTTCTACAGCTTGCTCTCCCCAATCCTAGTAGGGGGTCACCCAGGAGAACACACGCTAATGAGGATAAAAATGAAATTATTTTGTTACATAGAAAAGTACCCCAGGGCATTTTTCATGGTAGCAGCTGAGCTTCTTTTGTTATTTCAGCGATGAAACTACTTGGTCATGATCCAAAGCAAACCGATCTTTTTCAGTTTTTAGTGTTATAATAACAATCACAGAATTTAATGCCCTGCTCTCTTCAGACACTGTGTTAAGATGTTTTACATTCAGTTCTCGAAAACTATGAAGTATGTGCTACATGCCCATTTTATAGATAAAGAAACGAAGTCTTACAAGTGTGGACTAATTTGCGCAATATAAGCAGATTGAGAATTTAAATCTGATCCACGTGACCAGAAAGCTGAAGCCCGTGGGCAACACACTCTGCAGTCAGGCACTGTTCTGTCCCACAACAGGGCTGCCACACAGCACGAAGCCATCCAAAATATCACCAGGGACATTCAGGGTAAACAGCAAATGTGTGCAGTCGCCTAGGGCTTCAGGCAGAGTCCTGCAGTGACCAAGGGAAGCAGCAGGCAAGAAAAGAAGAGGCTGAGGCAAGTAAGACCGTAAGTGTTCAAGTAAACCACGCCCTCACCGCATCTCCAAGACAATGCGATCTTTTCTTGGGCAAAAAGGACTGGAGACTTCACTTCCACACACACCACTGAGGTTGCAGGTGTCCCTTTTCAGACATTGCCTCACCGTCTTTTCTTCCTTAGTGCTCCCGACCAATCTTCACTTTAACCAGATTTACCCGACCCTATGAATAGATTTGTGGCTTGAAAAGGGGCAGGACAGAGAGATAACATAGGTAACACACTTGAGATATCACCTGGCCAAAATAAGTTCTCTACCAGTATTTGCTATTATAATTATTATACAATGCATGTGTCACAAGGATTACAAAAATGATAGCTAATATTCAATAAGCAATTATGCTAAGTGCTTTCCATTTATTCTTGATAGAATTTTGTAAAGTAGATACTATTACTATACCAATTTTACATGAAACAGAGGCTCAGAGAGGTCATGAAAGGGTCCAGAATTACCCAGACAGTAAGTGATTGAGTTAGTACTCAAGCCTAAGCAGTCTAACTCCACAATCAAGCTCTCGGCTACCATAATATTTCAACTGGGTAAAGATACTTGCTAACAGATATTAAAGTTGCGCTCTGTGCCAGACATTGTTCTAATAACTTTACATCTCTTCCCTCAGTTAATTTTCATGACCACCTTATGAGACAGGTGTTTTTTATTGTTCCCACTTTACAAATGAGAAAACCAAAGGACCAGGCATTTGGTAATTTGGCCAAGATCACACACCTAGCGTGTGGTAGAAGGTAAGCATACCCCATACTGAAAAGCAAATAAAGTAGAGGTGCTAAATTTTATTCTCTGCAACCTAATGCCAAACAGAGGACAATTTTCAAAAAGGAAACTCCCTCCTGGTTTGTTCATCTAAACAGTTTCTAAGCCAGTGTGATTAAGAGAAAGACTCAATCCTGGAATCATAAAAGAAGGAACTGATTAAATGCTAATATATTCTGATTTGCCTTACTACTCAATCATTTTCCCACCTCTACTAGCAGCTATTTGCAATAGTCATTTTCCATCTGTCTTATACAATTTGAATAGAATATAATTCACTATTAACAAATATGGATCTACTTTTCATAGGAAGCAATACCATTGTCTTTATTTGGTCCCTGACTCAAACAAGTTAAAAATAATATGGGGAGAGATGGTGGCAGAATATTCATTCCAGGCAACTATGACAAATAGGAGAATCTGCCAACAATGTATTTGACCAAAACCCACAGGAATTTACAGGCATCACTTACCAATACTAATGAATAATTACTGATAGGGCACTGAAGAGGACCACACAGTAGCCCAACAGACTCTTGAAGTTTTTGTGCAAATTAGAAAAATGAGCTTTGGTTTGGTGGTGGTTGTCACTCCAACCACCCCCTGAGCCTCAGCACTATATATAAAGGGCTTGGTAGGTATGTGTTCCAAACAGATTTTATGGACCCTAGATAATATGGGAAGGTACTTTTAGAAGTTTAGAGAGACAGGATCAACAGCAAGGACCGAAATATACTGTTACAGATCTCGAAAACAGATTAAGCATATAAGCCAAAAAAGATGGCAAGCCAATTTTCTTTATAGGACAATTGTGTGTGAGGAGGGTAATGTATCATGGGAAATAATACTTGTCAATAGTTAAGACAAAGTTATTGTATCCCTTATATTTACAGCAGAATTATTACTTGACTTGCTAGGACAAAAGAAAGCCCAATAGGAATATGCAAAGAGACAATGATTCAAGATTTTAATAAATTCAAGATTTTAGAAGGTTCTTCAGAACGTTATTCTAGGTAATGAAAAGGTTGATGATCAATCGTGCGATCACAAATTAACTACTGGCAGATAAATAATCGATTAACAAGGAATGGAAAAGGACCCTGATTTGGAAAAGAGAAGACATGCTAATAATAATGGTAATAAAAATTGACCAAAAAACAAACAAACAAAAAAAACCCTGGCAGTTACTGAGCTAATGCTGTCTGCTTTACATTATTACCTTCACACAAACCTTATGGAATCAGCACCATCATTAGTACCATTTTACAGATGAGGAAACTGAAGCTTAAGAGGTGATGTGACACAGCCAGGATCTCATGTAAAGTAACAGTACTTGGATGTGAATCCAGGCAGTCTAACTGTGAAGTTTACACGCTTGACCACAGTACTATATGTCTATGAGTTAAATTAATGAAAGTAGCCAAAATTGGCAAGAACACAGATGCAGTTACTAGACGCAGCAAATGTTATCCCGCTTCCATTTGCATGGGGAAAAGTCAAGATAATGTCCCTGATTGTGATGGAATAACTGACCAGAATACAGTGATGCAAATATGAGTAAAATTTAAATACTCTTAAAATGACTTCTCTACTAACCAGGAAAATAGTTTACAATAAGGAAGATTTATAATAAACAAAATGGAATGGACTTCCATGCCTGGCTTCATCTTCCCTCTTTGGAATTGACTGAAAACAAGTTTGCTGTGTTGGCATTTTGTGGTAATGACTTTACTATTATTAACAATGACAATAGTTTCAGGCAGTATTTCATATTTACACAGCAGCCTTCAACATAGGAGCAAAAGCACCTGGCAAACATTCTCATTTTTATTATTGATGGCTTAGATTAATAAAGCGCCTTTCTATCAAAGAGTTCATTAATCCTTACACAGACTCCCGTGACACAAACAGGCAAACAATGCATTTCTACACTTTACATATGGAGAAACCAAAGCCCAAGGACCTATGCATTATTGTTTAGCAAGATTGTGCCTGGACCTAGACTGAAATTTTAAAGAACTCAGTGTTTTCCTTCCCTTGAGTAAAACCCTATCTCAATTACAGCTTCTTACTACAAATTATCTGAAACATGGAGGCCTTCTCTATCTACTAGATACCCTTACACAGATTTTTACTTTCTCTCCTTCAAACAGTTCTCACTCCCTCCCTCCTTTTACCTGCTCACCCTACTGATATTATCTCTTCGCTTCAAACCGCCTTCAACATTACTGCCCTGAATCATTTTCTTAAGCCTGCTCAGAAAACAGCAATCGATCTTCATTGTCTATAGAAACAAACCCAAATTCCTTCATAGATCATTGAAAACCCTCCCTCAGTCTGGGCCCAATCTATTTTCCCAGCCAAGTCTCTGACTGCCTTCTCCTTTATGCATAGGTCACACAAGCCTAAACTTCCGAACTCCAAACCGCCCCCTGCTCTATTGTTCATTACGTTCCATCTTTTTCAGAAATTACCTTTCCAACTCGACCACTGACTAACAAAAATATGTTCCCAGTTCCTCTCCGATGCTGTCTTCCTCATGAATCCCACCTGACACCTCAGCTGAAAAGGACTGCTCCCTCCAGCTCCTGAAGCACATGCTTAACCTTTATTTATAGCACTTATCACACTCTACTTAGGACTATAGTGACTCATGAAAGGACATCTGTCTTAGTAGAATGTTCTGTCGCTGAGACTCACAGAGTCAGGTCCTGTGACAGGCGATGAGTGAAAATGGAAAACAGATCCTGGCCTTTGTAGAGCTGATAGTCCGCAGACTTTTTCATCTACAGTACCTCATCTAAATGGCAAATCATGCTACTTTTTCAATTTTCCCAAAGGTGGTACATAATAGTACCATTCCAGATGCATAAAGGAGATATTAATTCAACACACGCAACAGATACTTTTCAGAAATGGTTCTCAAAGTATAGTACAAAGACCCCTGAAGGTCACCAAGAACCTTTCAGGGGGCCTCCAAATTAGTCAAAACCAAATTCAAATAATATAAAGACATGTTCACCATTGTCACTCTCACTCTCATTCTCTCACAAGTATACAGTAGAGTCTTCCAGAGGTGACATGTTGTGTGATACACCAAAAGAGTAAAGGCATAAGTAGATAGGAGAATTCAGCTGTCTTCTGTTAAACCAGTTACTAAACAGATTTGCAAAAATGTAAAACAATGCCACTTTATCACTAAATTATTTTTGTTTCACAAAAAATAGTTTTCACAGAAAGATAAAATTATTTGCATTAAGATGTAATGGGTTTACAATTGTTAATTTCTTAATAAATTACATAAATGTTTTAAAATTTGTATTTTAAATTTCTAATACGTTAAATACCAGTGGCTATAACAAAAACACTTTAGGTTTCTCAATAATTTTCAAGAATGTAAAGGGTTTATAAGACCAGAAATTGTGAGAATTGTTGCCTTAGGATAGTGGGCTCACATCTCTCTGCAGAATCCCATTTAAGAACGCCTGAAAAGAGGGTGAGTCATTTACAATTGCACTATTCCCTGAACTTAACCTCTATTAAAGAAATTATCCTATGTGTGAGATTCATTTATTTACAAGTTTTCCCACCTCCATCCCCACCCCAAAGTCCCCTAGTTGAGAGTGAGGTGCGTAAAGGCAGAGACTAAGTCTAATTTACCTTTGTTTCTGCAGCATTCAACACAGAATGTGCAGCCATAAATATTTGAGGGACAGAGGAAGGAACGAAGGAAGGAAGGAAGGAAGGGAGGGAGGGAGGGAGGGAGGAAGAGAGGGAGGGAGGGAGGGAGGGAGGAAGAGAGGGAAGAAGAGAGGGAGGGGGAAGGGAGGGAGGAACCATGTCTTATTCATTCTTCCAAGATTCTACCACAGTAATCTGCCCATTGAACATATCTGTTAACCTTCATGTAAATGTGTCATATTGATATTATATCAAAGTGACTAAGACACCAATAGTTTCACCTGGTACATTGGTAAATCTCACAACAGCTTAGAAATCATAATTTCTAAGGGCAAATTTTAAAAGGTTCCTCCCATAAGTAAATCAATGAGCAAATATTTGTGCACACTAGTCCTTCAGTTGCAGAGGATAATTTCAAGATAAAGAAAGATGCAAACTTGGGAAATGGATACAGTCAGTTTGATTGGCTGTGTATGAACTATCTTCCTTATGGATAATAAGTTCTCAGTAATTAGAAGTGACTTCCAACATCTAAAATATCTTATCTCTTGATTTAGAATAAATGAAAATTTAACAGAATTAAGCTAAAAACAACAGAAGGGGAGAGTTAAGGTAAAATTGTACATAGCAAGTCCATCTTTAAGACCTTTCTGAGCCCTCTCCTTCCCTGTAGCTGTGCGTTAAGGTGCTTTTTGCCCTCAGGAGTCCCTTCCCTAGCCAAGGCTACCTCCCCCAAGGTATCCCACGTGAACCTGACCTCACAGGTTTCATCTCCTGCTTTAATCCAATCTGTGCAATGTAACCCACATAATTTTTACAATTACAAAGAAATTTAGACATCATCTGTTACAACTCTCTCATACACAACTGAAGCTCAGCTAGGTTAAAACTTCCCAAGGGAATATTAGTTCATGACAGAGGATCAAGGTCTCTTCCTTTTCCAGACACTATATGATTAAAATTTTTAAATAATCTGCTAAATCCCAACAAAGCACTCTGTTCTAGACCATTCTTGGTTCCCTCCCCATATAAAAACTTTTCCTATATCAGTGCCCTGCTATTTTAATGCATCATAGACATTTATCCAAGTGTGGTTATTATCTATGATCCAAAATCTATCACCAATTCACATCTTATCTCAAGTTGTTTTATCAGGTCAGCAAGTCAATCAATTTGCCTCATAACATTTCTATTTTAATAGCAACAGTTGAAGTCTGCAACCAAAAGAGTAAGTGAAAATTATACACACCATATCAAGGTTAGAAGCAGAGATATTTGAGAATCAGAGTGTGTTTTCGTTCCTTAAATTATAACACAGAGTCAGACATCTATATGCAGGACCAAGACTAGAATAGGTGCAGTGAATAAGATCTTGTCGCCTGTGATGCTCCACATCGTTAACCTGAAGCCTGGTTGACAACAGGATAGTCAACAAACACATGACATGATATGACAGTCACCAGTAGGTATCTGTGGGGGATTGGTTCCAAAACTCCTCCCTCGGATATCAAAGTCTTCCATGCTCAAGTCCCTCATATAAAATGGTAGTGTTTGTATATAACCCACACACATCCTCCCATATATTTTAAATCATCTCTAGATTACTTATAATACCTAATACAATGTAAATGGCTGTTGTATTGTTTAGAGAATAACAAGAAAAAAAAGTCTGTACATTTTCAGTACAGATGCAACAATCACAGGCCTAACTACATTTTTGATCTGTGGCTGGTTGAATCCATAGACGCAGAACCCGCAGATACAAAGAACCGACTGTATTTGGCTGAAACTCACAAAAGATGCAACATAGCTTAAATTGTTTCCTACCCACTATTTCACACAGCTTTTGCTTAACACATTTTATTCAATGTTTTTGGGGGATGAGTATAATATCATATATATGTATATATATATATATCTCTCTCTTAATAAACTCCAAAGCAGAATTATGTTCATTCTTAAGATTTATAAGTGACTTTCTAAAAGCAATACTGTCAGAGTTGTCCACAATCAAATCTGAAGGAACTTAAAAGTGAGTCTTAGGATTTAAAGCCCCAAGAAACCGTCTAGGCCCTGTAAAGTACAAATAGAAAACTTTGAAACATTTGGCATACATAATTTCTGGTATCTACATTACAAATAATAAATTATCAAATATAATGAATGCTATAAAACTATAAACTGAATTTCCCCACAAGTCCTAACCTAAATAAGTTTCCTGTGTTAACCAAATTTTCCATAGAATCTCATACTTTGATTTTATTAGCAGTTCCTCTGATACTGGTTATCAAAATGCACCAAGAATATGAAAGATGCTAAAATACTTGCAGATGGTTACTCAGTCTTCAAATAGGCGCCAGGAAAATCTCAATTTTAAAAAGAAAGCATTAAATGTATTTTCCTAATCTGGCATCAAATTACTTGTGAACTCTCAAGGACACAGCCCCAAATCCATCTTCCTAAGAGATACAGCTGGAGGTACTACCAATCAGTGGACAAGAATGTCTTTAAAATTTTATACCATACTAGAGTGTCTTAGTCCATTTGGGCTACAAAATGCCATAAACTGAATAACTTATAAATAACTTCTGGAAGCTGGGAAGTCTAAACTCAAAGCAGATTTGGTGTCTGATGAGGGCCCAGCACCTTCTTGCTGTGTCATCACATGGCAAAAGAGACTAGCTAGCTCTCTGGAGTCTCTTTGACAGTGCACTAATCCAAATCACGTTCACCCTCATGACTCAATCACCTCCCAAAGGCCCCATCTCCTACCATCTTCTCCTTGAGCATTAGGACTTCAACATGTGAATTTGGAGGGCACACAAAATCCAGACCATAGTCCAGGCTACTTATGTTGGTTTTATCAGGGTTAAATACTCCTAAGAATTTAGTTTCCCATCTTGGTAACTGTGTTGCAGCCATTGAGAAACAAGACAGAACAGCATCCTACAATGACAAATCTCTGAATATTCTCTTATTCGTCTTATTTATAAGGTATTTAAAATAGTTCCACAAATCTGTTCAGCTAATTTCTATCTCTTTCCACTTTGATTATGTTGTTACTGTTTCTTGGAATTCTTGCCCTTACACTTACCTAGGATTCAAACCATATCAATATTTTAAGGCTCCATTCAGGTCCAACTTTCACCTTTAATAATGAGAAGGATACAGCACAGTGATTAAAAAAAAAAAAAAATGTGCTCCAAAGTCAGACTCCCTGGGCTCTACCACTACTACCTGCATGACCTGGGGCAAGACACTAAATCTTCTGTGCCTCATTATCACCATTTGTAAAATCAAAATGTTCAACAGGATTGCCATGAGGATTAAATGAACTAGTGCATGCAAAGCACTATGAACAATGCTTGTCATGAAGTAGTCACTCAATAAATGTTAGTCACTATTGTAATCCTTCATTACAAGTACAGCATATTTTAAGGAGATGGGAAATTATTACATGGGTCAGAGAGTATATCAAAGATTCTTTAAGCAAGGCAGTTAAATGCTAACAGCTGTAAATCAAATAAAAAATCTGGTAGAATCATGGACAAGACAATAACCCACCAGGCTACTTAAATAGACTTGCTAAAAATGATGATGAGGGTCTAAATTATGGCACTGACAATGGGTTTAGATCAAAGGGAACTGATGAGAAATGTTTAGGAAATAAAATGGGTTGATTGTACTTTTACTTACTAATTTAAAAATCAGGAAGTTGTGATTTCTTTGCACCTTTTGCAGGCTGGGTGTCTATTCTTATCCTGACACTTAGTAATATGTGATCTTGACTTACCCTCTTTTAGCAGCTTGTTCCACTTCTTTAAAAAAAAAAAAAAGTGAAGCATTGACCCAAATGAACACTGCAATTTCTTTAAACCCTAAAATTTATGAACCTGTGAACTAAATTCATCTCTTATTGAATCATAGAATCAATTTATGAATCATACATAAAATGTATTCTTAGAAGCTACCACAGTGCCTGGACCATAAATATACATCATATGACTAATATTGAATCTACCTAGCCAATAGGTATTAAAACTCGAGACCTTTTAAATCCTCCCTCTTCTTCACCCACCACTTCATTACCAAGTCCAGTTGCCTGTTGTATGTTCCCTACTGGCAATTCTTTGGTTTATGCCTTTATTTTATAACTGGATTCCCGCAATAGCACCTTAAGTGTTCTCTCTGGCTCTAATCAAATCTTCTTCCAAACTCTCTCTGAGAAACTAAAGAACTCTAGAGTCAGAAAGACTTGGGCTTACATGCTTAGTCTACTGTTTCTTAATTGTGTGATTGTCAGCAAGTTATTTCCCCTCTCTAAACCAGGGTTTATCTGTAAATCATAGAGATGATATGAAGATTAAATGTTTATAGAGTGCTTATTAGCATACTGCCTATTACACAGTAAGAACTCAATAAATGCTAGTTATCATTTTCAAGGACAAATCTCGAAAAGATTTGAGCATGCCCTTCACAAAAGAGAAGAATCAAATGGCCAATAAAAAATGAAAAGATGTTCTTCTTCATTAGTAATCAGTGAAATGCAAATTAATGCTTCTATGAGTACAATTATGTCTCCAGCTGATTAGCAAAATTTAAGAACTTATAAATCAAGTTGTAGTGATGTAGAGTTTCTCATATACTTCTGCTAGGAGTGTAAATTAATGCAACTGATTAGGAAAAAATGTTTTGGAGTTAATAGTAAATTAAAGGTACGCATTCCACAAAACTCAGCAATTCCTTCCCTTGATATTTTTCCTATTGAAGCTCTTGCCCATGTGTAATAGCCTCTATAAGCAATAATATATACAAATATAAAAAGATATTATATAAATATTTCTATATAATATCTAACAATTCAAGTGTCTATCAACAGTAGAAATGTTGGCACATTCATAGAGTAGAATACTATAAAACAATTTATGTGAATAAACTACATGCATGAACATGGAAGAATCTCACACTGTTTAGCAAAATAATCAGGTGATTGAGAATATACAATGCTGTGATTACAAATATGTGGAGTTGGAGCATAGGCAAAACTAAAGTTTATAGTGTAGAGATGCAAACATATGTGGAAAACCTACAAAGGAAAGCAAGGGAATGCGCATGACAAAAGGTAGGATAGCTGTTAGTGGTTACCTCTGGTGGGAAAAGAAAAGTACGTAATCAGAAAGGGACACACAAGCTTGCTGGGAGTCTATTCCTTAATATGAATGGTAGTTGTATGATGTTTGATTTATAATTATCCTTTAACCTGTATTTGTTTTATACACTCTTCTATGTGTATGACATATTTCACAATTAACAAATAAACTGATCATGGCATTCTTCTTAAAATCTTTCAAAACTCTCCACTTTGGAATCAAATCCAAACTCCTTAGCTTTGTCTAAGAGATCCTTTATGATTTGTCTCTTGCACCCCTCTTCAGCTTCATCTCTGCCACTACTGCTTACACTCCAGCATAGTAAATGACACCTAGTCCCCTCAATCAATCATGCTCCTCAAACTTCTGATCTGTTGAAATATATTCCCGCTGTGCATTGATTGCCCACTTCCTCTGGCTACCCTCTTACCATGCTTCATAGTTCACTAAAATATCACTTCCTCTGGGAAGCCCTTCTTGATTAATCCCTACCACATCTGTGTTAGATTCTCCTCTGCTGCCCTCCCTTTGTCACTCCAAGTCTGCCCATGTAATAGCACTTCACAAGTACTACACTCTTTAGAATAATACATTCACCCCATTAATAGCACATTTTAGTATAAGTATCACACTCTTGAGACCAAAAGTTCATGTAAAGCAGGGGCTGTCTTTCATCTATCCCAAAAGTTGAGCATGACACCTACAACACAGATTCTCGATAAATGCTTAATGAATTAATGTCTAGGATGGGGGCAACATAATACATGTTGTTTCATCACTGGAAGTAACACATAACTCAACATATTAAGTTCAATCATATAAAATTGCCCTTGTTTTAGGTCAAAATAGTTGGTTATTGGCAATTATGGATGATTCCTTCTTTATAACAAACTCATTGAATACATGTTGATTAAGCACAGTATAGTGATAACTATTAGATCTGCTTTTTCAATATAATTGTAGGCAGAATATTTTTTTCAAAATCATGGCATGAAATAACTCTAGGATTAATTTCATCAGTATTCTACAATTATAGGCTAGGCATTAATTCACAGGGCAGTCTACCTATCTAGAATTATATAAGCCACTAGGCAAATGAAAGAGAGATATTGATCGCTAGTTCAAAACAGCTTCTTTTGGAGTCTTATAAGCACCACTATCATACTCTATTTCTCAAAGATGTTATTTGACAGATTATAACTCATTCATCTCTGCTGGAATCTATTGATTATTGACTTTGGTGACTATGAAGCATCAAGTATTTGATTTAAAAAGGTATTTTGTCTGTGTGTGCTAATATTTTATAAAATAACAAGTTTTTTAAATTATTCCAACTAGGCAGACCAACTAGATCTATTTTTAATATTGTTTCACTAAGCAAAAGGATTTGTAGGCTAAAATGTCCATAAATTGAGTCTTACGAAACTGTGATTTCTCTTCCCTTATTTCTGAAGATCTAAATATTGTGTGGGGTATGTGTGTGTGTGCACATGCATGTGTGTTTCTGAAAGGAATTGAGCATCATAATTTAGCTCAAAACCAATTTTTCCACTAAATGAAATGGATCGGTAAAATACAACATTATGTTGCAAATTAGAAAAGTCACTTAAAATAATGGTACCCAACTGTTACTCTGCCACATGAAATTGTTAATTGCAGGTATCATGGTGGTAGTAGCATGGTGTTTCATGCTGCACACACGCATCTCAAGATTTTGCACTACCATATGTGATAGTAGTATTGCACCATCAATTAAACACTCTGTTCTATTGATTTTCACTTCTTTGGTTGACACTATTTGGAGCCACATTTCTTCAGATCCATACACTAAACCATATGCAATATTTAAATTGGTTATGTCAATCATAGGATTCCTGCTATAGAATATTTTTAAATTTGTAACTTACCACTGCTTATATGGTTTCTCATCTATAGGAAATGGGTCTAATTCAACACCTTCTTGCATGAGTTGTCATGGCGGAGATCTGAGATGGTCCTGCCGTTGGTGTTTCTCACACTAGCCTAAAATCAAAGCAAAAAGACAGATGAGTTTGATTTTAAGATTTAAATGGGAATTCTACCTGCATTTAGAAGACCAAAAACACTGACATCAAAAATAATTGGTTACCAGGTGTGGAAGTTGCAGGGAGAAAAAATAAAATATCTCACGGTAGTTAACACTTCATAATATATAGCAAGCACAAGAACTTTGATGTTATCAGTACCAGAACTCCTGGATATTTTTAAATCTGAACATAAACCCAATTGGTAACATAAACCCAAATTATCATTAGGGTTGATATGCTATTTGGGATTTTGTGATAAGGAGTTGGTTTTCTAAGACAAGGCACCCCACTCATCCTTAACTGGGATAGCTCCATTGTTACATGTGTTTGCACATTATGTTTTTCATGTAAGATTTCACTGGAACAATGGATTACTCAGTTACCAATAAAAGAATGAGGAGAGTTTTGAGAACCTTTGAAATATATAAAATGAAGTAAACCTAAAATGCAGTTGATCTGAAGCTGGAAAGAGACCTGTATTTACGTTCTTTCATAATCTGCTCTAGTTACAAACATACTTTTTCAACCTATTGCCTGTTACTTCCCAACATTATATTGGACCAGATTCTCCAAAACTTGTGCCAGTTTCCAACATTCGATCTGTTATCAAACCGTACGTTTTGATTTCCAGTTGGGAAAGTATGGTCACCATACCCCAAATAAACCTCCTCTCTGTCCCAAACAAGAGTCTCTTCCCTGGCAAGGTGCTTACAACTACTCCTAGGAATACCTCTCCCAAGACCAACGTCTTGCTCTGGCCACCTACTGACATCCCAATGTGGCCCCCATTGTCATCTACCACCATTTCACAGATGGTGACTTTCTCTCTCCTCTGAATTTCTATTGCACTTATTGTCAAGCCACTAATATGGGCCCTTGATCATACACCATATCTTTATTGTTATTAAACATCATCTCCTCAAATGACTATAAGCCATACATGGCAGAAACTTTGTCACAGTTTCCCAGTCTCTTCTACCCATAACACTTAGCAGAGAACTCAGTACATGGGAGACATTCACTGCATGAAAATTTATTGTGTCCCTACTGTGTGCCAGGCAGATAAAGTCAGTCCCTGACAGAGATGATAATATTTAGTAGGGAATACAGGTAATACAGGAATAGGCCATTTCCATATTGTACAATGAATGCTGTGATGGAGTTTCCTCCTACAAACACTGAATTAACATTGGCAAGTAAACAAACCTAAGAGCTTTACTTCACTATCAATGCTTTCAGAGCCGATTTTCAATGTATAAGAAGAGGACAATTACTTTAATCAACCCATTTGCAAGAAGCACATAGAGCACCAAGGCTGGTTAACATCTATAAATGAGGAATCCGTTTTACTTCTATGAAGGCAAGTCACTGGATGGATTTCAAGAACTTTTAAGTCACTGCTGTTTTTTCCTTCCTACCACAAAAAAAGTAGTAAAAATTCTGTTTATTATGCTCCAGGCCACTTTGCAAATGCTTGATTGTCCCATAGAGGAGCTTCACCTTAAACTTGCACACCACACAGGGTTTTAGAGCGCTGTGGTTAGAAATGCTTCTAAGGAGGCTTCAGTCGTTTCTTTTTCCATTGAAAGCTTTAATTTCCATTCCTAGGAGCATTATTTCCATAAGCCTATGGGTTTACATCTCATAGTCACCAGGGATAAAAACAGTGAGAAAGGCCACAGTGGCTTGCTATTGATCCAAAATGTCAATTAAATGAGAAAATCCCTTACCAAAAATAAGTTTATGTTTGAGGTCAGCTTTTGAAACCTAAAATGTTTATTTCTATTTAGGGATTTTCAGTATCTCCTGATGTCTCCTCTTAGAATTTTTACCAAGATTCACAATAAGAAATGAAGCTTCTCTCCATTAAATACAGAAAAAAAATGGTACCCAAAACACAGAGTTTTCATTTTCCCTTCCTTTGTCTTGATTTGCTCATGAGGATAAAATGTACTCGAACTGAAATATCTTTAGTCAGAACCTTACAACTTCACTATAAAAGCATGTACAGATAGGTGAATTTCTGAAAATACAGGCTCCAATTCTAAATTACATTTTCTCTTTCAAACAATCAATATGCAGCATGATCTTTTATCTGAATCAGCAGTACAGTGTCTCATCTCAGACTTATGTAATGCAATAGATATATCCAATATGCTAAAGAAATAAATGGATTCTGTTCTCCTTTACCAATAAACATCTGCTCCAGTAGTCTATAGGTTCAACTTTTTCCACAAGTGCTTGGTCCAAAGGAGAAGGTACAATAATAGATATGTGTGTGGTAGGAGGGAGGCACTAAGCAAGCTTGTAGCAAATAGAGCATTGTATTCCATTCTTGTCATTATTGGACACTTTTGTACCTCTTTTTGCATGATTATTGCAATGTCCAACCAAAAGCTTAAAAGACACTGTAAGAGGAAATAGAGCAATAAAGAAAAAAATTAAAACATCAAATTTCTTTGCTTCTTATTCTAATTGAAGGAAGTCTCTCTTGCTGTGAGTCCATTATTCTAATAAGCAATCAAGCAATCATGTGATCTGAACACACCAATTCCACTCAAAGTCCTTTAGGTACAAATGTGACCTGAGTCCAGAACTAAAGCAAGAAGGGAGAACATCCATCCCCATGTCTAAAAAACAAGAAATTTCTCCTTAATTTCTCTTTATCTTTTATCATCACTATAAAAAGACTTGGTAACTAAGCTTACATCCAAAGAAACATTCATTTACATGAAGCCACAATAAAACTTTAAAAATATATACATATACCTTTAAACATGGGAGGCTTTTTCAGATCACTTAGGTTGGGCAAATTCTTTTTGCTTATGATATTCCTATAGGGTATACTAACAAGGGAAATCCTGTGAATTTTCCTATAAATTTAATATACTTACATTTTATAGCATCCACAATAAACCCTCAGTTCATTCTAACCTTGAAAAATATTGACCCCATACTATGAAACCATTAAATACTAATAGCTGCAGACGTACCAGACAATGACAGCAAAAACACACTCAGTCCCTCTGGGATCTGTTCATAAACATCCCCTTCCAGCATGGCAAACACACTCCTCCTAACAGCAGATGCTGTTTTGAGGCGAGCAAGCAGGAAGCTGGAGGCAGCTGATTTTCCCACTCTACATATAATTTCTTACTGCCTCATTATCAGAAATCTTTTTACTGAAACTGCAAAGATTTTCTAAGAACAGGAGCCTCTCAAAATAAAGGTACTTTGCAACAGCAGGAGGGAATGATATGCAAATGAGGAAGCATGAAGACTCGAATATTTAAGGTCATACCACCTTGTCATCTGATTTTCTAGTCCCATTGTGGGGAAGAGAAAACCCAGTTTGCTTCCTGTTATAAAATAAGCTAATCCAATACTTTCTGTCAATTTTAAGAGTAAGAGCAAGGTAGAGATGGGAATACATACCACGGGCAGCAAAACTGCTACATCCAAACTGTCCAGCCCCTAAAATCCAATGGTTCCCAAGTGGAGTCAGAAGCTTGTGAAGCTTGTGAGCTCTTTCATGAGCATTGTTATCTATATTTATAACATATATGCTCACCTAAGGTAGAGAATTTACAGAAGCTTCTCTGAGAGAAATGGTCATTACTGCAACCATTTTAAATATGTTGATCAGGGAGAAGAACACCAGTGAGATCTTCCAGGGTCTGATAACTAGCAGATCAGGGATAGAACGAGATATTGGACCTTAGGCTGGCAATTCCTTGTACACTTGCAACCATTTTCCTTCAGTCTGAACTGTGGCCTGTCCCATATGACTTAGCCTGCTCCTTTCCAGTTCGTTCATAAAAGTTATCATCAACAGAGCAGAAGCAGGCAGGGCTCTGCAGCAAAGGCAGCCCATGTAAACAACCTTGTGATTGCCTCAGAGCTACTGCCATGGGATAAGCCATTCTTCTTCTGTGGATAAATCGCAGTATCCTGGGAAGTTATCTGTGTAAGGGGGCAAAAGCAGAGACTCCGTCTCTCTCTAGATTTAAATGTAGGAGGGGAAAAAAGAAAAAATATATATGTATAATTTTTTGAAATATCATTAACCTGATTTATTTGAAGATTTTCCAGTAAAACACATTTATTTTGCTCAAGGCACAAATATAGATTTTAATAAATATATTGCCATGATCATTTCTGATTTTTTTTCTCCAAAAGAGCTCTGACATTTCTAGGGGACACAGTATCCCAGCACAGAATACCTGGGAACCTTGCCATTAAAAAAAAAAAAAAAAAAATTCTGCCCGCTGTGACTAGATCACTTTCTTAAAGGGACCCCTTACCTATGTGACTGCAGTGCCAATGTTTCCTCTTATCTCTAACCTGACCCCTGTTCTGTTTTCCTCTCCTCAGCCCAAATTTAACCTAGTCACTCTGTAAGAGTAATGACATTAGTTTTTCACCTAAAAAAATATATAAATATCATTCCTTAGTAAAATGCATAAATACATTCCAAAATATTTATTTAAGGTAGAGCTCTCAGGAAGTAAACATACCTGCATTCCGAAAGACATTATTTTTTACTGTTTTATGGAACCCATAGCATTTCTCAGATATGGAACTGAGGTCAGCACTTCTAACAAGCACAGCTTTTTCTCTTTCTTCCTCTCTCTCTCCCCCAATCCTCCCACCCCCTTCTCTGTGTGTGTTTTTCTCTCTTCCATTCTGTAGCTCTGCATTGGTCTAAAAACCCCTAGTCACAATAAGAATGCTCTCTCCCACCCTCAGCTACCCCTCACTCCAAACAGAAAGATTTCAACACACCCAAGTCTGGGAAGAGATGTTCTGCACAGACGGAAAAGCTGGTGGCTTCCTGCCTCAGAGATAGTTCACTTGATTAACGTGTTTTCCTCCCCATCTCTCCCAGCTCCCCCATACTCCTTTCTCCTGCCCCACCAGGAGCAATCAATAGACATCACCCCACCCTCCAAAAACAGGTTAGAACCCAGAATGAGCAAAGAGCCACCTACCATTCCGTGCCTGAGAACTACGGTCCTGATCCGGCAGTGTTTGCCCCAGAAATCCTCCCTACTTGTTTTTCATTAACCACATTCCAAACTGCAATAAGGAAGAGATGCTTTGGAGATGAGTAGATTGTTTAAAATTAATGATGTACTGGTGATTTCCAAGAAAACACAATCTTAAACTCACTCAAGCCCCTGATAATTGAGGGGTGAGGAGAAAAAAGGAAATTTGTAAAAATGAAAAAAAGAAAAGAAAAAGGTAAGCATAGAACAAGCACCACCCACCCCCATAAAAATAAAAAGAGAAGGGGAGGTTAAAAGAAAAAAGAGGAAGAGTGGCTTGCTGAATCACCCTCTTTCACTGCCTGGAAACCATTGTGCAGCGTGATGCTGCCTGTACCATTGTGGAACCTACCGGAGGAGACGGACAGAGGGCTTGGGGAATGGGGTTGCTATGGCAACTGAAAGGAGCACACATGACGTCAAAGCCCAGAGAGGTCTAGGGAGGGGTAAGAGGGGGGAAAGAGAAAGAGGAAAAGTCTATGTGCAGCTACAGCTACTGTGTTTTCCGGTGAGAGGAGGACCAGGCAAAATGTAAAGGAATAGGGTTTGTCGGCAGCCAACGTCAGACATCAGGGAGCCAGCCTGCACAACCTGGAGACAATCCTCCGGATGCAGCCCTGGCCCTCTGCACAGCAGCACCGGGGAACAAACACCAGCTGACCAAATGCCACTGGAAATTCAGTCAACCTCTGCTTTGCAACTATCGCATACAGCATCTCTAAATGTCAAACAAGTAAGAGATGCCGATAACCTCGGAGAAGAAGTGAGCATTTGAGTCGCGCCTGAACCCCAGAGGTCATTTGCACAGCACTGTTCTTCTGTTTCCTTGTTTTCATAAAAATCCTAAATAAATACCCACTAAACCAAACTCAACAGACTAATATTTAAATTGCAATCTGTGTATAGGAAGAAAATACTGATAATGTGAGTAAACAAATCACAGTTCTTCTTTTTTTTTTTTTAATTGCAGATAATTTTCTAGAAAACCAATGCAAAATGCACTAATACTGTTTGGGGCAAATATCTCAATTTCATTTAAGTAATTTGCTCTGCCTTTGACTCTTATAAGGGTTATTTTTTAAGTCTCCATATAGTTTTAATATCTACAAATAATAGTTTCTTGGAATGAGAGCAGTTGGAATAGTGGAAAAGTACAAGCACTATTTTAAAAATTAAGTTTACCAATTTTTTCTAACAGGAAATTTTTCAATATGAATTTTGCTTAAACCAATCCCAGCTGTTGGACTTCTCAAGCTGCATAATCTTATCCAATTCATTTTTTGTTTAAATACCCTTGAGGTGGGTTTCTGTTTATTGCAACCAAATAGTGCTGAGTTTTATATGATTCTACATTACATTTTTGAACTAGCACACTTATATGAATAAGGAGCTTCTTCCATATGTAAATAGAAAAGATATAACATGCAACAGATGTAAACTCAACAATGATTGTAGACACTGAAACACATCATAAAACTATAAGGTACCACACAAGGTTTTGTTGTTTTTGTTGTGGCTCTTGCTGTTGTTGTTTTATTCAGGAAGAAAGTTTAGAAAAAGAAAGTCTTGGGTGAGTTTTCTGTCATTCTAGTCTGTTGGACAAGTTTTTGGATATCCCTTTGCCTAATTTCAAGTTCAGCAAGAATCAACTGATAATTAACTTTTAGTCTTCACAATGGGTCTACCCACAAGGTCACTATCTCATATAAAAATATGCATTGAGGCCGGGCACAGTGGCTCACACCTGCAATCCTAGCATTCTGGGATGCCGAGGTGGGAGGATCATTTGAGGTTAGTAGTTCGAGACTAGCCTGAGCAACAGCAAGACCATCTATACTAAAAATAGAAAAAAAAAAATAGCCAGGCATGGTGGCACGTGCCTGTAGCCCCAGCTACTCAGGAGGCTGAGGCCAGAGGATCACTTGAATCAAGAAGTGTGAGGTTGCTCTGAGTTATGATGACACCACTGCACTCTAGCTGGGGTGACAGAGCAAGACTCTGTGTCAAAAAAAAAAAAAAAATGGACTGATAGCCAAACGACCTTTTACACATAGAAAGTAGCATTCTGGCTTTTAAGTTATTGTATTCTAAGTTTGGATATCACAAGTCAATTCCCCAATTCCACTTCTGGGTATATACCCAAAGGAATTGCAATCAGTATGTTGAAGAGATATCTGCACTTGCATGTTCATTGCAGCATTATTCACAATAGCCAAAATATGGAAACAACTTAAGTGTTCATCAACAGTTGAATGAATTTTAAAAATGTCATATGCATATATTAATACACAGACACACACACACAATGGAGTACTATTCAGCTTTAAAAAAAAAAAAACAAAACCAGGAAATTCTGCCATTTGCAACAACATGGATAAACCTAGAAAACATTATGTTAAGTGAAATAAGCCAGCCCGAGAGAAACAAATACCATAAAATCTCACTTATATGTGGAATTTTAAAAACTCAAACTCATAGAAGTGGAGAATAGAATGATAGTTGCCAGAGGCTGGAGATGGGGGCTAGACAGGGAAAGGGGAGATGTTGGTTAATGGGTACAGAGTTTCAGTTAGCTAGGAGGAATAAATTCTGGTGCTCTATTGCACAGCATGGTGACTATAGTTAATAATAGATTGTATATTTCAAAAAAGCAAAAAGAGAGAATTTTAAATGTTCTCAACCACAAATTATAAATATTTGAGGTTACAGATATGCTGATTAGCCTAATCTGATCATTCCACAATGTGTACATGTATGGAAACATCACACTGAACTCCATAAATAGACACAATTATTATTTGTCAATTACAAATAAAATAAACTTTTTAAAAAGTAAATTCTTGGCCTAGTGTGGTGCTTCACATCTACTTTAAATGAGCTATCACCTTACCCCTGTCAGAATGGCTATTATTAAAAAGTCAAAAGACAATACATGCTGGTGTGGATGCAGAGAAAGGAATGGTTTACATCGTTGGTGGGACAGCAAATTAGTACAACCTCTATGGAAAACAGTATGGAGTTTCCTCAAAGAAATAATATAGACTTACCACTTGACCCAGCAATCCCACTACTACGGATCTACCCAAAGGAAAAGAAGTCATTTTATCAAAAGGACACCTGCACTCGAATGTGTATTGCAGCACAAGTCACAATCATAAAGATGTGGAATCAACTTAAGTGCCCATCAATTCATGAGTGGATTAACAAAATGTGGCATATGCATATCATGGTGTACTACTCAGCCATAAAAAGGAATGAATTAATGTCTTTTGCAGAAATTTGGATGGAACTGGAGACCATTATCCTACGTGTAGTATCTGAGGAATGGGGAAAAAAAACACCACATGTACTCTCTAATAATTTAAAACTAATCAATGGACATACTTGGGCACAGAAAGTAGTAAAAGTCCTTGGAAATCAAGAAGGGAGAAGCAGAGGGGTAAAAACTTACCTCACAGGTACACTGAACACTATTCAGGTGATAGACACACTAATGGTCCTGACTTAAGCATTATAAAAGCTATCCATGTAACAAAAATGTTTGTCCTCCTTTAATATTTTGAAATTTAAAAAAAGTAGAAAGTAGACTAATAAATAGAGCTCTGTAAACAAAGAAAAATGTAACACTAATTACACATCATCTCATTTTCCCATCTGTGGTCCAGGGTCAAAATACTCTCACAGTTTAGGCCTTCTTTAGTAACTACTGGACTGTGACTGGGCTGAGCTGGGCCCAGTGCCAAGGCTTCCAATTCAAGGGAACATTGAAGGAGGAAGGTTGATCTGTGTCATCTAAACAGTGTTTTTCAACTGAACCTCATGATACATTCACGAACAATGAAATCATTTTAGGGAGCTACTACCCCCATTTCTTAAATAAAATGCAACAAATTACAATACAATAGAAACTATCCATGTGTATCACATGAAGAAAAAAATAAGCATTTTTCCATTAAACCTTTATTTCAACTATACAGATGCATGTTTATGTGTGTAATTACATAAAATATATATTTGAAATTTAAATTCAATAAACTTTAAAGCCACCAATCTAAATAGAAAAGACATGATGCCATCAGAACACCCATAGGCTATGACCAGAATTTAAGTATTTAATAATGTAGCCCCACTAGCTCCTGACAATCAGAAAATGCTAGTTCTTCAGTAGTGCCTTTCGCTCTGGCTACTACCTTAGCAATAGAGACTCAGTGCTCATTGAATTACATCCTTCTAAAACCGAATTTTTGGAGTGGGGTTCTGATAATTATTGGCTTACTGAGTTAATAGTATTTATTGGTTGTAATCTTATTTACTGAGCTGAGCCAAATTCAACTAATATTAGAAACAAAACCTTCTTAAAGCCAGGACTAACTAGCTGGTACACATTATCTAAGAATCATTATGCATTTTAAATCATATAACACTCAATATCTAACCTCAAACTTACTGATTAGATTTATACCAAATGTTCACCCAAAAGGAGATAATCACACCATTTTGTTTAAAATTCTTATACAGAAGCTGAAACCAATTTTCCTCTTTCTTTACCTTTCAAGATAAAATAACCTCATAGAAAACTTTGAAGAATGCTTTATTTAAGTAGGGAACTTGGAGAGTTCATCCCCACTCTTCCCTGGAGTCTGTACTTTTGGCAATCTCAGTCACTTTGAGCAAAACTAGACCTGGAATATAAATGTGAAGTGCTCTGGGAAACTCCTGAGTAGCCAAAATGAAAGCCACAAATTTGGAGCCCTGAAATCTTTTCAGTTTTATTATAATAATTTTTACTTTTTTATGTTTTTATTGACCAGTCACAGCACATCTGAGGCAGAAAATTACTAAAAGAAGTTGCAGTTACAAGCAAGCATAATGATAGCAACAGAAATGGTAGCTAACAACCCAGGAGTTAAATAAGAAAACTATTGGCTGGGCACGGTGGCTCATGCCTGTAATTCCAGCACTCTGGGAGGCCAACGTAGGTAGATCGCTCGAGGTCAGGAGTTCGAGACCAGCCTAAGCAAGAGCAAGACCCCGTCTCTACTAAAAATAGAAAGAAATTATCTGGCCAACTAAAAATATATAGAAAAAATTAGCCAGGCATGGTGGCGCATGCCTGTAGTCCCAGCCACTTGGGAGGATGAAGCAGGAGGATCGCTTAAGCCCAGGAGTGTGAGGTTGCTGTGAGCTAGGCTGACGCCACGGCACTCACTCTAGCCCGGGCAACAGAGTGAGACTCTGTCTCAAAAAAAAAAAAAAAGAAAGAAAGAAAACAAAACTATCAAAACTTTAACAAGACATCAAACACATGGCAGCCTATGATTATTTAATATAGGCACCAAAGTAGCCTTTTCTGATGTTATTTTCTATTGCATTTTTAAAGTTTTTATATTCAAACAGTTTTATTGCTGGCATGTAGAAACAGAATTTATTTTAACATATTGACTTTGTACCCAACAATCCAGCTAAATTCACTTAATTCTAAAATTCAGTTATAGAGTCTTTTGGGCTTCATATGCATCCAACCATGTCATTTGTGCATAATGACTGTTTTATTTCTTCCTTCCCAATACCTATACCATTTTTTTCTTGCCTTATTTCCCTAGCTGGGACTTAGCATAAAAGAATTAAATAGAAGTGATAATAGAGGACATCTCCTTAGTCTCTTTCCTTACATCAAAGAAAAAGATTTAAATATTTCATCATTACAAATTATGTTTGCCACAGACTTTTTATGAATATTCTTCATTAAATTAAGGAAGCTCCCTTCTCTTCAGTTTGCTAAAAGCTTTTTTTTTTTAAATCATGGAAAGGAAAGAGCAAATGCTTTTTTCCTTCTATTTAGATAACTAAATGATTTTTCTCTTTTATTCTTATTTATTAAATTTTATTTATTGTGGAGAATTATATCAATTGATATTTCAAATACTAAACCCACTTTGCATTCTGGGAATAAACCAAGTAGGGCTGTGATATATTATTTTTTATAGGCTGCTAGATTCCATTTGCTAATAATTTAAGATTTTATGCATCTTTATCCTGTAATTTTCCTTTACTATTATGTCTTTGTTACTTTTATATCAAGCATGGATGATGAGGAGGTGGTAGGGGAAATGGAATGCTTTTACACAGCTGCTGGGAATATAACCACTTTGAAAAGTTGTTTGGTAATATCTTTTTATGCTGATTATAAACACAAACTATGATCTCCCATTTCTACTCCTACTGATATACCAAATAGAAATGAGTAAATATATATACCAGAAGACATGTTCAAATTTGCTCCTAATAGAATTATTTGTAAAGCACAAAACTAGGGGGGAAACTACAGCTGTCCATCAATAGTAGAATGGATAAATAAATTGTGGTATGCTCATTCGGTGGAATATTCCACAATAATGAAAAGGAAGAAAAAGCTGTTGTACATACCATCATGAATCATTCTCACAGACATAATATTGATCAAAAGAAGTCAAGCTAAAAGTTTATGCTGAATGATGCCACTTATATAAAGTTCAAAAATAAGCATAACAGATCTATGGTGTTAGGAATTCAGGACACTTGCTACCTTCAAGAGGGAATTAGTCACTGGGAAGGGGCATAAGCGAGAGAGAGGGGGCTTCTAAATCACTAGTGATGTTGCAATTCTTGATCAGCATGGCAGTATCAATTGGTAAAACTCATAGAGCTGTATACTTGTACTTAGTATGCTTTTCTTTATGCATGCTATATTTCAATAAATATTTGTATAAAAGAGATGATTAGGTAAAAGTAATAAAAAATGTGATTATATGTTTTATCTCCATGGTGATCATATTATAGAGTATCAAACTGGAAGTGTGTTAGTTCAGCTCCTACTAACAAGAAGCAGTTGCCAAGGTAAGACTAAACATGTAAGAATTTTATTTGAGGAAAAGCCTGTATGAAGGAAAAGGAGAAGAGAGCCGCTAAGGCTGAGAGAACCATCAGATCCCCACACAAGTGTGACGTGAGTGAAAGAGGAAATGAAGGTTGGGTGAAAGCATCCTACATTATGGTGCAGTCTAAGGAAGGTTCAACAAGGCCACCGGTGAGTTCCATGACTCCCAGGAATGGGCCCGCCTTAGCACCTCCCATGCTCAGTTACTGGCAAATGCAACAAAGGGTTTCAAGCAGAGCAGCTGGGCCCTGTAGTCAATCACACTCCCTGTGGCTGGAAGTCCACAATGCGCACTCTTAGGGCACTCAAAAGGTTTCAGCACGGTACTTTTCCTTTTCCTTTTAAAATAGAAGTCTTTTTATTTTTAATTTTTAAAAATTTGTGTTCATTTTTTAAATTTACATATAGCAAAATTAACTTTTTTGGTGAACAGTTCTATGAGTTTTGACAAATGCATTTAGTCATATAGCTACAACAATAATTAAGATATTTACCAGTTCCTTCACCCTAAAACTTCCCTCGTGGTGCACTTTTAAAGTCAGCTTCCTTCCCCCCCTCCCCAGCTCCGGCAACCACTGATCTCTTTTCTATCCTTATAATACTTATTTTTCTAGACTATAAGTAGAATTATATATTAGGTAGCTTATGAGTATTGATGCATTTGAAATTAATTCATACTCCTATATATATCTATTATTCATTCCCTTTTTATTGCTAAGTAGCATTTCACTGTATGGACATACCACTACTTTTTTATCCATTTGTCAGACATTTGGATTGTTTCCAGTTTGGGGCAATTATGAAAAAGGCTACTAAATATACTGGCATAAATATCTTTGTGTAGACAGAAGCTTTCCTTTCTTTTGGGTGAATATCTAGAAATAGAATTGCTGGGTCATATTATAAGTGTATGTGTAATATCAAAGAAACTGCCAAACAATTTTCCAAAGTGGCCGTA
Source organism: Varecia variegata (assembly GCA_028533085.1). Taxonomy (NCBI): domain Eukaryota; kingdom Metazoa; phylum Chordata; class Mammalia; order Primates; family Lemuridae; genus Varecia; species Varecia variegata. The sequence continues at coordinate 3,263,274 of CM052454.1, forward strand.
CCATTTTTGCACTCCCACCAGCAATGTGTGAGAATTCTAGTTGTTCCACATTCTGATCAGCACTTGGTAGTGTCAGGTTTGTTGTTGTTGTTGTTGGTTTTATTCATTCTAATAGGTGTGTAGTACTATCTCATTTTGGAGTCAATTCGCATTTCCCTAACGACTAATGCTGTGGAGCACTTTCACATAAGTTTAGCTGCTATTTATGTATCTTCTTTGGTGAAGTGCCTGTTCACTTCACCAAAGAAGTATTTTTAAGTACTTACTGTATATTTTAATCTATGAAAACAATCCACCTTCTAGCTCCAAAATTTCTGTTCAAACATTTTTCTGAGTTTCAGGTATTTACTTTTATATGAGAATAAACACAAAAATCTCTAAGGGAGATCTTCTCATTGCTCCTCAAAATGTAAATCTGAGCAGGAATCCAAATTCATCTAACTTGCCTGTGAGATAGTTTGCAAAAATAAATATTTCAAGGTATTTAACCACTGGTACAGCACAAACACTGAAAAATCAGAATTAGACACCAGCTATAGACTGTGTAGCCAAATCTGAATATATTAGCTGGATATTAGCCCTGGCTGACAGAACATATCAAAATCCCCAAAAATGCGTATGTTCTTTGAACTATAAATTCCATATTAAATTGTATTATAAAGGACTAGGTAAGGAACATAAAGATATATATATATTTATACATATATACACACCAAAACACACATACATTCAATATAGTGATGTTTGTGATGGAAGAAATTGAACACAAACTGTCCAACAATATGAAATTGTTGGAATAAAATATAACATACCCATACATTGGAGTATCACATAGTCATTTAAAATGATGTTTCAAGTATGGGTCTATAGATACTAAAAAAAGTATTTATGATAAATCACTAAGAGAAAAAGGAAGATCATAAAAGGTATTGCATGTTCCTGTTTAAGAACATCTGTGCATATGTGTTTGGAACTATTTGTATAAGGAGTAATAATTGTAATAATTGGTGTTTTTCTCTTTGTATTTTCTGATTTTCTGAAATGAGTATTGCTTTAGCAACAAAGAGGGGAGAAGAATAAAAGCAAAGCATTACTGAGAAATAAAAACATCATAGTTAATTATTAATAGTGATGGATGAATCACCAAGAAAAAGCTAAAATGTGTTTGGTATACTTATTAAAGAATGCAGATTCATATAAAATATTAAACTATTATGTTTAATTAAGTAAGTTGCATTTATACGGAGAAAATCTCATTCCTCAGCAATGCTAGATAAAGGACAGAGGTCTTCTTTTTGTGTGCGTGTTTGCCTGTGTATGCCATGAATGTGTGCATGACAGTCTTGTTTCTACAAAGTAAACCTGGGACTGCCTAAGTTTTTTCACTTAGTCAGAGAATTTTTGACCCAGAGGGCAATGTTCTGATTCATCCCAAGGCCTGCACCAGAATTGCTAAAATATCCTTATTCTTACTGTGCTACAAGCATGGAGTTCACAGAGGAACTCACGCTTCAACAGTTTCTCTCAGTTTAGGTTCAAAGAGACCTACTTTTGCATTACATAGTTACAGAAACCACACAAACCTTTTAGCCACAAAGCACGTATCCCAGAGATATGCTATTTCACAATAGAAATTTCAGGCTTCAAACTGCGGCTTTCATAGCTCATATGGCTGTGTACATTTCTTTTCACTCAAAGCTGGAAACATGATGCCCAGAGGACTTTATCTTCTGTTAATAGTCTCAGCCTTATTGACAACCAGAGCACAGAACAAGCGTTTTCCTAAACAGAAGGTATTTCCAAGTCTTTCAAAAGCACTGTACTTTTCAAAGCAATCTCAAGGAAGGTCACATCAACCTGATGTGCCATGAAGACCCTAGTGATTTAAAACCATGGACTAGGATGTCAATCAGAGCAGAATCACCAACCACACTAGGGGACAGAGAACAGCAGAATGGACAAGCAGCCTATTCAAGGAGCATGCTGGTTCCCTCTACTGTCCCCTTTGAAGGCTCTCCTACTGCTTCCTGGTATTTTGTTAATGAATAGAAACAGTAGTAAATTCCACTAGGATTTTGAAAAGATTTTTATTTTAATCCAGAGGCACAAAAGGAGAAGTGTCTTTATGAGTTATTAAAGTATGGCAACAAAAATGAAAGAGGCTCGGCATAAGTTGTTAATAACAGTTCCTACCTCATATAGTTGTTGCGTGAGTTAAATTAGATTTTATATATATAAAGTGCTCAGTATAGTACTTGGCACAAAATAAACACTCAAAAAAGTTAGCTCTTATTATTCTCACAAACCAATACTCTATTAAAAGATATTTGAATTGTTTCCAAATGTTTCTATTATAAACAAGGCTGCTATGAATATCTTTGTATATATTCATTTTGCACATGTATGGGTATACTTAGGATCAATACATAGGATATACACAGCAAGATCAAAGGTTATATGAATTTCTTATTTAGATATTGCAGTTGCCCGTCAAGAACTTGCATCAATTACTCCTACCAGTAATGTATGAGTATGTTTCCATATGTCTTGCTAACCACGTGTTATCAAACTTTTCATCTTTGCCAACTTAAATACCATGAAAAAAGCAGGATATTATTATTTTGTGTTTGTCTTTATGTTATTATGAATGAAGTATTTTCATCTGAGTCATTTTTATTTCCTTTTTGGTGAAATTTCCCCTTTTTTTGCTCAGTCCATAGTATTTTTGTTAATTGATTTATAGGTAGTTTATATATTTTAAGAAACGTCACTTTTTCATAATATATTTCTTATGTTTTCCTATGTTCATAGTGCTTTTATTTTGGTTTTTTTTTATTTTCATAAAATTGAATTTAATCATTTTTAATCGATTTTAGGGGTTTTGGGTCATTTTTAGAAAGGCTTTCTAAACAGCAAGGTTTTAAAACCATCTCCATGACTCCTCCCGGTGCCATTATGGTTTGCTATTTTAGTATTTATGGCTTTGGCCTATCTGGGTTTACTTTGGGGGAGATAGGGATCACTCACGCTTTTTCTCAAGAAGCTATCCAGTTCGCCCTTAACAGTCTATTGAATAAAGCATGTTTTCACCATTAATTTGAAATATCACTTTTATATTAAGGTCCCATATGTATTTGCATCTATTTCATAGCTTTCTGTTCTTTCTATTCATATACTAGTACCACATTTTTAACTATTGTAGCATATACCCATTAATATGTGCTCAGCAAATCTTCCCTAAATTTTCTCTTTTTTTTGTTAGAATTTTCCAGGTTAGTGTTCCTTGATCATTTTTCCATATGAATTTTAGAGTCAAAGTGTCTAATTTTAAAAAATTCTGTTGGCATTTTAGCCTATATTTATGGATTAACTTAAGGAGAAATGTCAGTTTTGTAATACTAAGACTTCCTATTCAAGAACATGATATGCCTTACCATTTGTGCAAGTGTTCTTTGTGTTCCTTACTAGTATTTTAACTTTTTTATGTAGATCTTGTAAATTTTTTGTTAATTTTATTCCTAGCTATTTCACCTTTTATCACTATTATAAAAGGGCATTTTCTTGTTATATCTTCTGATAGTTGTGTGTTCCTTGTTTTTGCAGTTTCATTTACTTATCTCCAGATCTGATCCTCTATTAATATTTCTTACCCCCAAAAATCCATTAAAATCATCTGAAGCTCTGAGTTCACCAATAGGTAATAACCAAAAACACAACAAATGTCACTATGAATCCTAGCACTCTGGGAGGCCAAGACGGGAGAATTGCTTGAGCTCATGAGTTCTAGACCAGCCTGAGCAAGAGCGAGATCCCATCTCTACAAAAAAATAAAAAAAATTACCCAGGCACAAAGGCATTTGCCTGTAGTCCCAGCTACTCAGGAGGCTGAGGCAGGAGGGACTGCCTGAGCCCAAGGAGCTCGAGGTTGCAATGAGCTATGATGACACCACTACTCTCTAGCCAGGGTGACAGAGCAAGACTCTGTCTGGGGGAAAAAAAAAAAAAACACTATGGTCATGAAGGTAACATGGACCTCCGATTTATTTTAGGGACTTAGAACATAAATTCAAGCTAAAGAGTGTTTTCTTCAAGACCACCAATGGTTTCAGTGGTTCATGGTTTCAATAATATTTATGTAATTATATCTCAATTTACCATACTATGACATAAAATGAAAAAACTACCTGACCCTAGTCAACTTTAATATCTGGCCAAATTACATAGTTTGGGCTGTCGTGAGTGTGGTGGACCCGCCTTAACATGACCCTCAAAGCGTCACGCATGCCTTTGCAAAATCCCCTTCAGTGTGCAGGAAACGGACTTGCTTCTTAGCCAATAGAATATGGCAAAGGTAGTGGGAAAGTCACTTTCTTGATCAGGTTAAATTGTATGGCAAACACAATGACATATTCGCTCCTATGATTATATTACATCCTATAAAACTCCATCCTAGCAGACTGGAGGGACAGACTCTCCTGCTGGCCTGGAAGAAGTATGTTGCTATGTTGTAAGAGGGCTACATGTCAAGCACTATGGGCAGCCTCTAGAAGCAGAGAGTTGCCCTGGCTAATTGCCTGCAAGAAAACAAGAACCTCAGTACTATAATATAACCTCAAGGACCTGAATTCTGCCAATAATCACAGGCGCTTGAAAGAGGGCCCTGAGCTCCAAAAAAAAAAAAAAAAAACTGCAGCCCAGCTGACTCTGCAATCTTGTAAAACCTTAAGCAGAGGACCTAGCTAAATTGTACCTGGACTCTTAATCCACAAAAATTGTGAGATAATAAATGTGTAGTTTTAAGCCTCTGTTTGTGGTCATTTGTTATAACAGCACTAGAAAACTAATATACTAAGTCAAATACTGTGTCTGACCATTACAATTACAAACAGTAAATACCTCTTACAGTTTACTAAATTTATATTGGAGTTTAGTCCTGAGTGAAATATCAGTATAATATAGTTTAATTCTCTCTCTAAATTAACAGTGCTGTGAGTAGGAAATTCCAGAATACACCCAGACACACCAAAGCTCAAAATTTTGACATAACCCTCTTATACAACAGATTTAAAACCTAAGCTAAATACTATTCATCAGCATTCAGAATTTGACTAAACTGAAATCTTTTGTAAGTGTAAGAGTCTGTTTGAAAAAAAGTATTACATTAATTTACAACTGAAAAAAGAGGGCAAAAACAGAGCTTTTTCAGAATAATTTCAATTCTTCAATTATCTCTGCTTATGCCTCTTCAGTTACCCCTGGAACATGAATTTCAGTGTTTTTCTTTTGTTATGGTCAGAGATGCAACCACAATAGCCTACCCACAGTTACAGCTATAACAACATTTCCGTGGAAAACCCAGTTTTCTAGAATTTCACATAATGCAGCTATTTGAACATTTACAACACAGCATATGGGTTCAAACTTGACATTTAACGTCTCAGTCTGAAAGCAAACTGTTCCATCTCCTTCAAAAAGAACACTAAGATGTTGGCTTACAAAATAAAATGTTGGCGACCAAACACCCTTAATGCTTGCAGTCCTAGTATTCAAAAGTATTCCTTCCATTAAAAGTTATTTTCTTTTCTTCTCCCACATATTATAAAAAGCTATGAAACTAGTGTTTGACATGCTATTTGGATGTAAACCCAAACCCTCAACCACTCAAAGAAAGGGATCATATCCAAAGTCAAGACAGAGAGATCCTGTGGGGAGTATGAAAGGGTTTTTGAAGAGGATGGAGATTTACAAAGTCACAGAGACTTAAAGGAACTTTCTCTCACTGAGGATCAGAGAGAAGCATAGACCATAAATGAGGGAACCAAGGCCAGACTCTATGTACTTATAAAGTCCTCTGCAAATAAATAGGGTTCTCTTGGACTCTTCAAATAAGTTATATTCATCATCCTGTTTTTAAGTTTATATGTCCTACATTGTTATCCCCAAACCTTCCAGAAAGCCAGTACACAACAGCCTCATGTTTGCAGTTCCATGGTGAATTATTAAGTAAAATTAAATCGATACTCTGGTGATGAGGCAGTGAGGAAAGGGGACCTTCACCAAACTAGCTTGACTTAGACTAGTAGTAATAACATGAATAATTAACAGCCAACATTTATACAACATACTATAGGCAAAGCACTTTATGTAGATAGTAACTTGAATCAAATGCTATAAGTTGGCTTCCCCAAAACTAGACCCTGAGGCGAGGATTTGTGCGAAAATGATTTAATAAAAAGTGTTTCCAGGAGCAGTGGGAGTGAGGAAGTGAGACTGGAAAGGGAAGGAGGTCAGGCAGAGGTGTGAGCCACATTAGAGGAGGAGACTCAATCCCACTGTAGCTCCAGTGTCGGACGAACCTGACGTAGGTGTAACCGAAGTGTCTGATGCCTGGGGAGCCAGGGAGGGAAGTAGAAATAATAGAAAGAAATTACTTGGACAAGTAAAAATATATAGAAAAAATTAGTTGGGCATGGTGACGCATGCCTGTAGTCCCAGCTACTGCACTCTAGCCTGGGCAACAGAGCAAGACTCTGTCTCCAAAAAAAAAAAAAAAACAAGTGTGGAGCAAAAGTCATGGACTGCTAGGTGGGAGGGTGGATTATAAATTGCTAGCCACTTTGAAGAAAAATTTCACAGTATCTTGTAAATTGGTATAGCCCACTTTGAGAAAAATTTCACAGTAACTGATAAAGTTTCAGAAATTCCACTTCTCTACATGTTAGAGACACTCTTTTACATGTACACAAGTTAAAAGGAACATACAAAAAAGACCCTATTGTTTGTAGTAACAAAAAAAAATTAAAACAATCTAAGTGTCTATGAGAGTATGGATTTTAAAAATTAAATATTCCAATAGGGTAATTTATTTAATAATTAAAACAAATGATCTATAGAAACATGTGTCAACATGTATAGATCTCAAATACTCACCATTGAGTGAAACCTGTATGATACCACTCAGTAAATTTAAGACACATCAAATAATACTCGTGTGTGTGTATGTGTGTGTGTGTATGTGTGTGTGTGTATTAGGTGGATCATACATAAGCAGCAAAGTTTAAAACCATAAAAAGGAAAGATACATATGCACATCAGTATAGTGGTTAACTTTGGGGAGAAAGATAAGGAAATAAAATAGGTTGGGTGGGTTCACTGTATTTGTGGTGTATATTTCTTTTAAAAAATGTTTTTGAAGCAAATATGGCCAAAAAAAACAGAAGTCAACATTTGTTAAATCAGGTGATGGGCAGAGACAATGCTGAATTTACCCGAGCCCTGTTGTCCTAGAAAACGGCAGTGGTTAAAGAAGTCCCCCACACCCACATTTTTGTGTTCCAGAGAGTGGCTTACTGAAAAGAACCACCAGTCCCCATGTAAATTAGATCAGACTCACAGATGTGCCCATTGTTTATCTTGAGACAAGGCCAGACACACTCCCTCCAAATTCCCATTCTCTGCCTCATCAATGATTAGGTGAACTACTGGGCCCCACTGATCAGCTGGAACAAAATGCTTACTAACCAAACTTTGGTTTAGCTTCTCTCCTTCTTCCAGGTCCCTGAACTTTGGCTGGCATACAACACCTCCTTACCAGACCCTCTCAAGGTAAAACATTCTCTAATCTACTGTCTGATCTTACTACCCTTTCATTGCTTTTCCCCACATCTGATTATTGCTAGCCTTGTCACTCCTCTCCATAAAAGAAAATCCCTTTTTGCCCAACTCTTGAGATGCTTGCAGATCCTATGGTCCAAACATTTTCCCGATTGCAACAGTCCCTTTCCCCACCTTGCAATAATTCTTTCAAATAAAGTCTCTCTTTACTAAGTCTGGATTTGTTTTTTATTTGACAATGGAGTATATATACTTTTTTGCATCTTGAAATACTTTATAATACAAAATAGATTTTTGAAGAGCTTCTTATTAAATAAAAACAATGATCATTTTAAAAACTTGAAACAATAGTTTTTTGAAAATGTTCTGACAATGTGAGTAGGAAAGAAAAACAAAGCAACAGAACTCAACTCATATCCACTTTCTGGCAAAGGTAGGATTAGAATTCTCAATTGGCCACCTGGTCAGGGGACTCAAATGAAATACGACTGAAGAAACTGGGAAAGAAAAGACTCAGAGGTGTGGAGCAGCTGCCTTCAGATATTTGAAGGGTTGTTATGTGGGAAGTGGAATAGGAAGTCTCCATATGTTGCCAAGAGAATTGTGATCAATAAGTGGAAGACTTCAGCACAACCTAGTAAAGAACTGTCTAACAGAGTTGTCCACAGGTGGAATGGGCTACCTTATGAGTCATCAGTTTCTCACCATACCAGTGCCCAGACACTATTTGTATGAACACTTAGAACAAGAGCACTGGACAGATTGTCGGCCAGGTAATCAGACAGCTTCTAGATTCTACAGTTCTGTCTCCTGAGTAATCCAGAAAACACTTGAGTGAACTTTATTTTGAGAATCAAGCAATCTCTTATTGCCAAGATTTTCCAAATACTAATAATTTCCAATTTCATTAAGCATAAGTGACAGAAAGAGGATAATAAATACCTCTCATTGTGACATATATACTTAAACAATTTTTTTTAAAAAGAGGCGAAAACAAAATCAAAACCATCAAGAATATGCACAAAGGAAGAAACAAAACCAGAATGTGCACAAAGAAAGAAACAAAAAGAACTCTGACTCCCAAACACCAGATGTAGCTTATGCTTCTGTCTTTGATGGTACTGCATCCAATTGAAGCTTTTATAAGACTAAGAAGCAAAGAAAATTGTAAAAAATGTAAATTCTCCACCAAAGAAGTCTTTGATGGCTGAACATTGGAGAGGGCAATGAGAGGCTTTTTCTAAAAGCCACAGAAGGAAAATTTGAATGGATATATCAATCAATCCAACATCATCTAGACAATACAAGGTTCTAGAATAGCAAAAGAAAATGATAGCTGATTTAAAGCAACTCCTTTAGACAAAAAATAAACACTATTTTGCAGATTTGTTTGTCAGTTACTTTCCTATTCCAGCCTTCATGACCGTGAAAGTCATACAAGGGGTTATAATTATATTTCACAGAAGCTGTTCTTGTTTTAAATCTGCCCTTAATATAAAGCAGCCAACAGAGGAAATTATATTTAATAAGACATCTGGCTTCTAAATGAAGATGCATCCCATTTTTATTCTAAAATAATTTTAATTTGGTTTGTAATTGAAACATGAAGTTGATGTCATTTGGAGTTTCCTGTCCCAGAGAATTATGGTTACAGAGAAAATAAGAATATCAGAATATTGTCATGATTCAAGCTTATGTTTTTATCTAAACTGTGACAAGTCTGACTAGATATTTTAACATTAACATCTTCTAGGAGAATTTAACTTCTTTGTATTCATGAAATTATCTTTGATTTAACTTAAATAAATAGCACAGGATGTTTGTTTATCCCATGCTGCCTTTTCAACATTTATCTATTTCCTTATCTTTTAATCTGTTCATCTTCTCCAAAGTTAATCTTTTCACTCATACCCCTTGCTGTTAAAGTTTCTTTGCCTTGCTCCCATTTTAACTCCCCTATTTTTCTTCCTCCCTTCCTTTTCTCTCATCCTGTATCTTGTGCTCCATTATTCTATCTTTGCAATCAAAAGGATTCATAACTGTCCGATACCAAGGGAAAGAATTGAATGCTAGATGAAAAAATGACTTTGCATATAGAAGACAAGACCCTCTTATACTTCTAAAAACATTTCATCATACAAGATAGTTAAACGGTGTTATGAAAAAATAATAAAAGAATTTCCCAATAAACCAAAGCAAAAAATCAGGTGACTCAAAATCAAGATTGATTAGTGGCTATTACACTTACCAAAACAAATCCAAATATAAGTTCTATTCTTACTAAAATATTCACCGATATTTTATTGCTAATTGAGAATTAAAATACAGTACAATTGCAATAAAAATGTGATAGTATGGAGAAATTATCACTAAGAAAAAATTTTTATTGCATAGTGTGAAACTGATCTATGCTTACAAAACAAGAGATAAACCCATGAAAAGTGAATCTGGCGGAAGCCTGCACACAAAGCCATCTCTCCTCAAAATAATTGGCCTCTCATGTTTTCCTTAAATTACACATAATTATTCCTGAGTTTATTTTGAAAAATAGAAATACATTTACAATTTAAAATGAAGTTGATTGTATGAAAAAGGCTATTTCCTCAAAATATAAAACATTTACCATGTTATTCCTGTTATCATATGTGCTATAATATAGATTTTCTGAAGATCAAATGGAGTTCATTTGTTAGCATGCATAATTAGTTGGCTTAATTAAAATGCCTGAAAGATGTTTTTTGCCTGCAGCAGAAATGTGTTATATAATTACTAAAATGTTTTACCTTTTTTTTTTTTTTTTTTAACAAAGAAGAACCCAGGTGACTTCTGGGTACCTCTCTAATATGAAATCAAGGAGGATGACAATAGAAACTGAAAGTATAAATATGTGAAACTCAGAGTAATTAAAAAAATTTTGCCTTTGAATAAAATAACAGTCCAGTCATTTGCTTTTTAAGAGTTTGGGTGTTTTGTTGTGGTTATTGAGAAAATTTGATAGCAACATTCATCAGAAATAAACCAATTGTCATAATAAACTGATTTGATGTACCAAATTGAGTTACACTACAGGAGACTGAAGTGCATCATATATCAAATTCTAATATCATTTCGGCTGGTTTAGTCTTCAAATTGATGAACGGTCCAAGTTAAAGAGGTTTTCTTTTTCAAAAAATAGAACTCTGAGAAGACATAAACTTACTTTGATAATAGACGTTCATTTTAGTTCATTTAAATACCTTTTTTCAGTAGAGTAATAGTATGTCTTCTAAAAGTTTTACCTTCCTACACTGTTTTTAAAGTAGTAAAAGCAATTCTAAGTGGTATTTATGGATCTTGTTAAGAGATCTTTAAATACTTACAGCTTAACAGGTTTATTCAATTATCCATTTGTGAACATCTGAGAAGAGTGGTTTAGAATTTTACTCATACAATGAAGTAAAGAAAAAAAAATTAAAGACTACAGAAAAAAGATAAAGTTGCAAACCAAAAAGACAGGGTAAGGTTCTGAAATGTGTAAGGTCATTATACAACAAACTATATGGAGAGAAAATATCCCCTGGCATTTTTCAGAGGAAATAATGTCATTTCTAATTCCCTTATATTTGACAATGAAAATGCTGTTTCTTTAGACATTTTGTCTAGAACCTATGAAAACTTTAAAGTCTTTCTAAAAATTTTTGCTTAGAAATAGTGGTCTTAAAATATGTTGGAACCACAAATATTGTCTTTCTATTTGGAGGTCAAAACCGGCCTTGTTTGGATGGATATCACATATCAACCTTAGAGGATGTAATCCTAGAGCAGCAGGATTGAATTTTTCAGAAAGAAGAAATGAGTGACCTACGGTAAAGGTTTTCTCAGTTACCAAAAATTCCACTCAAGCTAGATTGAGTATAGAGAGGTTTTTTTATTTAAAAAGAAAAAAATTAGGAAATCTCTCAAGGAACTCCAAGGCAGAAAGTACAGGCAGATTCACACAGCTGGGTCTTAGAACTGGAAAGAAATCAGGAAAGAGTCTCTCTTCCTCCACTCCCAGCGTAGTTTTCTCTGCTCCTCACACACAAGCCCAAACTCTCAGCCTCCCAGCTCCAGCAAATTTACCAATTCATCTGCATTTCTGTGTCCCCATTCTAACTTCCCATCAGAGTGAATCCAGACAGGTTTAATCCAGGCAATGCTCTGGCTCTCCTTGGTTCTGATGCCCGCGCCACTAGCTGAGGTCAGGGAGAGGCAGGGGCTTGTAATTTATCTGTGACTGCAGAAACCTATTCTTTGGTTCTGAAAGGGAAGTTCCCAGAGAAGTGAGATGATTTGGGCAGCCAGTAATGCTGTGCTCCAGGGATAAGAACAATCGCCAACCTCATCCTACATGTCTCTATGCATGTAAGTATACTTTGTTATCCATAAATGGGATCATGTACTACATATAATTTAGCAACCTGCTTTTTCTTTCACAGTGTGTCATGTATGTATTTCCATCAGGACTTCAGTTTTATTAAGCTATGAAGTTTTCGGCATATCATTGACACGCAGTTATTAGTTGTTAGAGATGAATGAAGTAGCTATATACCTACATTTGGTTATTTTTCTGGTTAATGTGAAAAGTTTTAAAGGTTGTTGGGAACAACCTCTGGCAATGAGTCAGTGTTAATATAGCTTGTATATACAATAATTGAGACATCCCAAGATTGAATCAATAGTGTTGGAATATACTTCTTTAAAAAAAAATTTATTTACCTATGATTACATAATGAGATGAAACTCAAACAAAATATTTAAATCGGAGTTATTATCAACAGAGATCCAGCAGTTTTCCTCTAAAAGCATAGATATGTGCCAACATTATTCAGCACTTTCCATTATATGTCTCTGGCAAAATACACTGAGAATATTTTCATGCACGAAACATTACACTAGTCCCTGAAAATATTTATTTACTTCCTTCATCATCGCCCTGGACCACCTCAGCCCACAGCACCCCAGTTTAGTTTACAAAGCCAGAAAGTGTGCTGAAGGCAAAGCATTGACTAGCACAGCAGCTAACAAAAGCGAGCGTTCCAAAGAAGCTTGACTGGCCAAATAAATGAAGGGATAAATAAATGAGTGAATACATTTTGACAGTTCTTCAGGAATCTTTGTAAATACTCCCTTCCACCCTGGCACAAAATGAAGGAAAAAAAAAACTGGAAACAAAGGTGATAAAATTTGTAGCTATGGGCTTTAAAATTCAATTTCTGTAACTCTTGTGGAGTTCAATTTGTCAGAGACAGTTTTCAGGCTGTAGGGGCAGAAAAAGTGATACCTTTCCTCACCCGTTGTAAGGGTCATGTCCAACACTCCTATAACAAAAGATAGGTCAAGCATAACAACTTTATTTAATCAAAGTTTTCACCTGGTTGATCCTGCCATTAAAAAAAATTTTTTTTTTAATTTTTATATAACACAGAAGCCTTCAGAAATAAAGACCCAGGGAAAACTTCATTTTTATGCTTAGATTTGATGAAGAATGGACAGCCATGTAGAAATGTGGTTGATTGGACAAAAATGTAATGGACTGAAAGGGGAAACCCAGCAAGGTCTGTCTGTTCACATCCTTCTTGGCCCCTCTGAGCATGCATTCCTTCCTCCTAGGTATAGGGAGGACCCCTCTAGAATGAGGGTCTTGTGATCTACTATCAGACAAGGTAAGCCAAGAATTTCTTCATGGCAAGCTCCTTCCCACACAGAAGGGGTGGGGGGAGGTTAGAATAGTATTTCTAGGGTTTTTTGGCTGTCTTTGGGGAAAAGGGTTCTAATTCCCCACCTTGGGGAAGAGGAATTCTAGTTTCTATGACTTGCTGGGGGCAGGGGAAGAAGCAAGAGACAGGGCACAGGAGAAAGACAGAGAGACTTTGCTCCCAAGGCCTTCCACCCTCCTTTAGTTCAAAGTGCTCAGCGAGCCCAAGCATCACACTTTAGGGTATTGTTTTTTAGCCCTGACAAGGCCAAAGATTTTTTGCTATGAAAGTTGTGGAAGTGGAGGAATAAAAACCTTTGCTACTATTATTTCCATTCTCTAAAATTCTATTTCTACAACATGTAGCCACACAATTCCTCTTGCTTACCTCCTAATTAGTCTCTATTAAAAATATTTGGTATTGTTCTCATCCAGTAGTTGAGTGTGACCCTTGCTGTGACACATAATGAACTGTTCCATAAATCTTTCCCCAGTAGTGAGTGAAGTGCTTAAAGGAGATTTACTTGTTCTCAAGGCTGAGCAACCACTTAGTCCACTACAACGGATAGAGAGATTTAAAGGCAGGTATGTACTGCTAGAAGCAGGTGCCTAAGATTGTGGTTGTCTTACAATTTTAAGGCAAGAAATTCAAATTAACCCCAAGAAACCACCAATCTGACAAGCAAAGCAATACATACTTTCTGTTCAAGCTGGTCTGCTTGATTCCTCTAAATTCTCAGCACTTTGAGTTATTTCCCTTTACTATTTTAAATTCAAGTGGAAGTAAATCATCTAGTTTTAGTAATTATAAAGGAAAAGCCACAGGAAAGAATGACAGTAATGAAAGAGAAGGGGAAAATACTGCAGTTTATTGGAAATCAAACTTTTCAAGAAATTTGGAATTGATTTCACAATACAATTAAGTACAACATTTCAGGGAGAGAATTTATTTTAAATGATTAAATGCTGGCCTTATGTATTCACAAAAACTCTTACTAGCTTAATAAATTATAAAATAGGCATTTTAATTGCTGAATTGTACACTCCCGCCTGGTTCCTTTGTAGGGGGACAGGGCATGTAGGCATTGTTTTATATCTCTTAAAGTCTCTCTTGCACCTAGCACAGCAGTAGGTGATTATGAACTGTGAGTTGAAATTTTTTAATGCTGCCTAAAGCTTAGTGCTACCGAATTTCATTTCAAACAATAGTCAGATCAACAACATAAATCCTGCTGATAGAATAAAATGCTGTGTTAAGTCAATGCCCCAAATACCATACTGTTCTTACTGCCTGTCTAGTTAGGTGCCATGATTTGAGGGATAAGGAGCAGAAGGACAGGGTGCAGAGGAAGGAAGAAAGAGATACTCAGAGACAAAGAGAAGACAAGGAGAGCTCCTGCCATTCTAAAAACCATGTCTTGTTCCAACAATGAGAAATCTTTTGTTGATTGACTCGTCTGTTCTGATAAGCATTGTTTTGACAAAAGAAATGGGCAGACGCATTTATGGATTATGAAGGACAAGCTCAGTAAACTATGGAACCGAATTGTAGCATATCATAACCATATTCCTCACCATAAAATCTGCTCACTCTGCCAGAATGTGTTGTTGAAATTTTACACATGGGGCCCAAGAGAGTAAGGCACAGTGCTCCAGCACTCTAGGTTAATGCCTCATGAAAAATAAAAGTAAGAAAATTAAGATAAGGTAAATCACTGGCTCCTAACAGAGATTTGAGCGTATTTAATTACTTGCTCATCTGATTTTTTTCATATTTTTTCATGTTATTTTTTGTGTCAGGCGTGCGACTTTGAGCTTTGCGAAGAGCTGGTTCTAGGATTTAGACAGCGCAAGAAAGAATTGTAGCTGTCACAGCAGGGGTTAAAATGCGCAAATGCCTGTGGCAATTCACTTCTTTGACTAAGCTGTCAAAACATTTAAATTGTGTCCCTGTAGTTCCTCCCTTCCGCCCCTGCCCTCTCCCCAGCAGGGGCTCCGGGCACTCAATCTTTGTGAAAAGAGAAGACATAGTCAGATTAGCAAACTGTATCTCTCTAAAAGGATTTCCAACCTTCTTTGTGTTGATTGTCATGTTTATTTCTTTATGTCTCTTTTGCAGAATCCTTGCTGATTATTTTCAGTTTGATTTAGTTTGAAATGCCCATATTTTAGGTCAGTCAACAACTTAACAAAAGACATTACTTTTGCTTACGAGTGTGCTGAAAACAAATCCAAGTCACTAGAGACTTTCCCTTTGTGAGGATAATGAGGAAAGCAAGCAGTGTGCAGAATCACTTCGTAATTACTTTTACTGATAAGTGAGAATACAGAGCCAACTAAAGCAGAGAGACTTCACTAAACATGTTGAAATTCTGAAATGTGTACGAGGGAACAAAGAGTAACACAGAGTGTCAAGCTACAAACATCATCCTAATATTACAAATAATTATTATTAAAATAGAATACACCATATAATAAATATCTTACACAAACATTATTAAAATATTGGAAAATATTTATTGAATACCTGCCAAGAAACAGACTCCATGCCTCTAATTTGCACTTAATCCTCACACATCAAGCATTCATTGAGTGCCTACACTGCTAAGTCTTAGAATATCAAAATTAAAACCACAGTCTCTGCCCTCTGACAGCTCACAGTCTAGGGAGAAAAAAAGACGGTCAACAATTATGAAATGAGATTAGATGGACGTATCGCACTGACAATAGCATCTAAGGAAGGACATCCTTTCTCTGATTGAGGGAGTGGGGGATGTTAACCAGATATGGCTTTGTAAAAAGGCAGCGGGGAGAGATCCAAGTATTAAAGAATGAGAGTTAGCCAGAAGACATTATGTGGGAGTGGGAGCAAGGAAAGAAAGGAAGGGCAGTTTTCCAGGCCAAAAAAGCAGCCTTACAAACGCAGAGAGTTTCCGGAGAGCAACATACTGTACTGTCAGAGAACTGCAAGTGATTGTATTGTTAAACCTCAGAGTGGAAGATGAAGGGAGGAGGCCAGTAATGCAAGGCTTGGTATGTCATCCTAAGTAAGGAGTGTTGCCTTCATCCCTGAGACTAAGGGAATACAACAGGATTTTTAAACAGAATAACTTAAGGATTGTATTTGTCATCTCTACTCTCATTACCACATTACAAACAGGAATTATGAACCTCATTTTACAGACAACTGATGCTCAAAAACTTTAAGTATCTCGTCCAAGTTCATCTAGCAGCTAAGAACCCAGGCTAAGTTTCATAATGTTCTCACTTTCCCATCCTCTCTCTCCCAGTAGTTGTGTCTGTGTGGTTAGGAGCAGCTGTTTTGCAGGCCAACTGACTGAGATTAAATTCCTTGACACTTTAGCTGCTTTCTGATTCTGTGCAAGGTGTGCATCATTTTATCATCTGTAAACTGAGGATAATAAAATCCACCCAAAGATAAATGAAGTAGTGCACATTAAGCAGCTAGCACAGCACCCAACACATAATTTAATGCTAACCATTATGATGCTAGACCAGGCACTATGCTCGAGCATGCTTCATACCTCAATTTAATCTTTGTATGAACCAGACAAAGTGGGCATTATTATCTTCATTTTACAGACTTAAAAAAACCTGAAATTTAGAGAAATTAAGTAACTTGCAGAAAGAACTAAGTGACAGAGCTGGTTGTGCTCCAAAGCCCACACTCTTTCTTCTAACACGGAATATGGTGCACCAGTCTCTCATGTATTACAGAGGATAAACTTAAAGGAGGTAAGACAGAAATCAAGGAGTAGCATATTTAAGCTTTAGTAGAAATCTAAGAGAGAGCTGTCAAGAGTCTGAATTAAGTAAGTGGTTATGCGGGGTAAGAGATGACAGGAGATATTGACAAGGTTGAATGAATAGGACTAGGTGGCAGATTACATGTTGGGAAGTAAAGGAGAGAACTCGGGAAGACTTTCTGGTTTTTGCTCTGGGTCACTGGGCACATGATAGTCCTGAGATAAGGAACAGAATGGAAAAATCAGAATTGGAAATGTCTTGGATAACTATTATTGACTAAATGAACAAATAAATGATTATTTCAGTTTGGTATATCTTAAGTTCATGGACTCTGTTCAACAACCAAAAGAGATAACCAGTAGTCTGGGATATATTGATCTAGAGCTTTGTAGAGAAGTCTGTATTACAGAAAAAGAGAATATACAGGGGTAGCTAAAATCATGCATATATAAATGGCATTGATAGAGGAATTAGAATGAAATAGAAGATCAATGTAGAACTCTGGAATTAAGGAAGAACCTTTTTTCCATTGGCCTTAAGTTAGTATGCAGAAGAATTCCACTGGAATAGCATTCTTGGTCTATTTCCCCACTTCATACATCCCCAAGGGTAAGTTTAAGAGAAGGAACTGAGCATGTAGCCCCTTCCTCTCTATACTACCATCTTCTCTTCAGGGCATTCACAGTCCCTGCTCCCCAATGTCCCAAGCTATGACCAGAATAGGACATTTAATTAATGGCAAAATATCTGATAGTCCATTGTAAATGCCCTGGTATTTTGTAGCCACATTTTCTAATTAGTTTCATTAAGTAATGAAGTTAGGTCTTTTTCTCTGTGTGTCTTATTTCTCAATTGTTTTTAAACTTAGGAGAGGAAGAAAGGGGTGCTATTTATGGACTGTCTCAAACGCATACCTCTGGAAAACTCAACATTAAGGCAGCAGAAAAAAGGAAAGGAGTCCAGGAGGAAGTCTGAGAATCTACAATCTGAAATGTAGGAAGAAAATCAGGAAGGAATACTGTTATTAAAATCAAAGGAGAAAGAGGCTTAAACAAAAATGTGGAATGGCCAGCAGTGTCAAATTCTATGAAAAGGTCAGGGAATATAACACCAAAGAATAGTCCACTGGACTTGGGAACTAAGCAGGTTCAAGGGAATGATGGGAGCACAAACATCACACTATGGAGTATGATAGACAGATTGCACTGATGGCCCCAATTTCCATGCTTCCTTATGTCTGTGCCCTCTGTAATCAACCACATCACCACCACCATCTGATTCTTGGCTTGGTTATGTGACTTGCTTTGACCATTGAGATGTTAGGAAACCTGACGCAAGCAGAGGCTTTAAAAAGTGCTTTCATGTTTTAGCTTTCCCTCTTGGATGCCTCCCATCCCTCTACTGTAAGAACATGCCCATGTTAGCTGGCTAGAAGAATGCAAAAGACATCCTTGTGAAATCAAGTTGAGTTGCCCCAGCCTCAAGACCATTCTGGACCAACCAGCATGGAGGCAACGCTGACCACCAACACTTGAGCAAGCTCAGCCAAGATCAGCCATGCTCAGCCACCCATAACCCCATGAGGATTAACAAATGATTATCACCTCAAGCCACTAAATTTTGTGATGGTTTATTACACAATAATAGCTAACTGATATAGAGTATGGTATATGAGGGCAAGCCACATGTAACAACCTCATCTCAGAAATTCAACCACTATAATTATCTTGCTTTTATCTCTGAGTCTCTTTAAATTCTTATATTCATAATATAATTCTCCAAATCAGACCTCCTTATTGGTTTAGCAACCATCATGGACACCTTACTAACTTCTAAAGCAAGCATTTCTCCCCACTATTTCAGTCTCAGGCTAAGTGCAATTCCTTGACTTTGTCAACCTAGACTCCAGAGGACATTCAGCCTGGGGCCCCACCTCTGCCTCCATCTCACCTCCCCACTAGAGGTACATCAGATATACAAAAAAAGAAGAAAACCATCTCTTCAATAGAGATAATAGAGGAATACAGAAGAATGAGAGAAGATACAGATAAGTTTGGTGCTGGGGGCGGTGAGGGGGCTGAAGAGATAGCACCAAATTTACTAGCATATGGAACAATTGATATTTAAGATATTCTCACATAATAGCTTCTATGCTCTATGGGTTAGGTAAATTCATTCACACCGTAGAAGGAGGTAATGGACCAAATTTGCTCAAGGAAAATGGGCCAGGTTTAAAATAGCTGTTGAGAAACAGCAATAGAAAAAGAATTGCTCAGAAACACAGAAACATCAGCAAGCAGACAACTAATACTGAAGATAACAAATCTGCAGGGGAACTACAATCATTTGTCACACTGGAAATGATGAATCTGTGATGGAACTACAAGTCATGCATCGCGTAACAACAGGCATGCCTTCTGAGCAATGCTTTGTTAGGCGATTTCATCCTTGTGCAAATATCACAGAGTGTACTTACACCAGCCTAGATGGTATAACCTACGGCACACCTAGGCTATATGGTATAGCCCATTGCTCCTAGGCTGCAAGCCTGTGCAGCATGTTACTGTGCTGAAAACTATAGGCAATTTTAACACAATGGGAAGTATTAAGTATTTGTGTATCTAAACATATCTGAACATAGAAAACGTACAATATAATATGCCATTATAATTTTATGGGACCACTATGGTATCTGCAGTCTGTTGTTGACCAAAACTTCCTACGTAGCAGGTAACTGTAATTCACATAGAGGTGTGACTTACAGCAATGTTGTCCTAAGAGCAGAGATGTAGATGATTGACGTCATAGCCTGTCGGATATGGAAAAAGGGAACAGTGCTGGAGCTTTGGCAAAGGACTTGATGGCATTGATGCAGATTATTAAAATGATAGTCCTTAGGGTTATCTGTTCCCTTGGTAGGAACCATCATTTCCCTACTACCTCCACCTCCCTTTTTCTTTATTTCTCTTCCCCCAGCTAACTCTTAGCCTTCCCTTAGATCCCAGCATGAATATCATTTTACTGGAGATGCCTTCCCTGACCACCTCAACCAAGTCAACTCCCTCCTCTTGCACTTACTTATGCATATTCTTTGGAGCACAATTGCATTGTAATTTTACATGTTTAAAAAATTAAAAATACAATTTTTACTTAGCTGACTCTTTTTAATGTCAGACTCCCCCAGTTGACATTAAGCTCCAGAACATAGCCTTTTTCTGTTTTCCTCCTCACTATTATATCTCCTATGTCTAGTGAAGTGCCTTATCCCTTAGCAGGTGTTCAATAAATAGCTTTTAGATAAGTAAATCAATGAATGATCAGAAGAATTCTGCAAGAATGAATAAGCAAATAAATAGATAAGCAAGGAAGGAAATAAACCAAAAGGAATCAGGAGCCTCAATGAGTTTCAAAAGAAGTTTCAAGAGCTTTACAGGAGAAAGAATGAGAAAGCTGGAAGGATAGTAGGTTTTATGGACTGAATCATGTCATTGCAAATTCACCCCCAATGACTGTATTTGGAAAAAGGGCCCTTAAGGAGGTAATTACAGTTAAATGAGGTCATAAGGGGGCCCTAATTCAATAGGACTGATGTCCTTATAAGCAGAGGAAAAGACATCAAGAGTTTGCGCACAGAGAAAAAGCCACGTGAGGACATAGTGAATGGCAGCCATCTGCAAGCCAGGAGAGAGGCCTTACCAAAAACCAACCCAGCTGGCACCTTGATCTTGGACTTCCACCCTCCAGAGCAGTGAGAAATAAAATCCTGTTATTTAAGCCACCTAGTCTGTGGTATTCTGTCATGGCAGCCTGGGCAGACTAATACAGTATGACATCGATTTTTTTTTTTTCTTTTTTTTGAGATGGGGGTCTCGCTGTTTTACCCAGATGGAGTGCATAGCTCACTGCACTCCAGCCTGGGCAACATAGCAAGACTCCATCTCAAAAATAAATAAATAAATAACCACACTGGGAAGTGGGAAAGGATAAACATCACACAGAAGGGAAAAAAGAGAGAATGCAAGTAACTTTTGAGCACATTATCTTAACAACAGATCCACAATCTAAGGAATAAAAAAACTGCAAACAAATCTTGAGCTACTTTCTAGCAGGTTTACCTTTCACTGTGACATGGATAATAGCAATTCAGAAACTAGTTTTGGGGTATCGCAATATTGAGAAAATGAACAATATGATAATTTTGGGAGCTGGGTTCCAACTATGGAAAAAGAAAGATAAAATTATAGAACGAGATAAATAAAGAAAACCCTGAAACTATCGTAAGAGAGATTCATTCAGATAAGAATTAGCAGTGGATGCAAAATCCAGGGGGAAAAGTTTGATGAGGAGAAGGATGTGTGCATAGTCCCAAAATATCTCCCCACAGATTACTTAGTGGGTGAAAGAGGAAACTAATAACTGTACAGTGGAAAAACCAGGCAACACCTTCATGAGATGATCAAATTAACATCACCAGGGAGGGGCAGACAGGCATTATGTGCCTGAGACTCAGGACACATCACTGATGTCATAGGAAGCTAGGAAGGCATGATCTGAATCTAATTATCAGGAAACATCAGACAAACCTAAGGTGAGAAACAGTCTATGAAATATTTTTCTTGTATTCTTTGAAAATATCAATGTCCTGAAAAATAAAGAAAAACTGAGGAAATCTTCCAGATTTGGATAACAATCAGTTGCAATACAGGATCCTGAACTGGATTCTGTATTGGAAGGGGAAATGCTATATAGACATTATTGGTGCAATTGACAAATTGGATTATGGACTGTAAATTGGATTGAAGTATTGTTTTAATGTTAATTTTTATGAATTTGACAATTGTACTATGGCAATATAGGAGAATATCCTTTTTTTCTTAGGAAATACACAGTAAAGTACTAAGAGGTAAGAGAGAATGGCATTGCAAGCTACTCTCAAATAGTTCATGAAATAAATTAAAATTTGGGGGGGATGAAGAGAGAGAGAATATAATAAAGCAAATGTGGCAAAGGATTAAAATGTTACAAAGGATTAAACATTGTTAAATTTGGATGAAGAGTATGTGGTAGACCTCTATTATTATTTCAACCTTTCTATAAGTTTGAAATTATTTTAAAATAAAAATTTTTTTTAAAAAATCAAGTGAACAATCAAAAAAGATGAGAAGTAAAGGAGTTCTGAGTGATGTAAAGTTCAGGTCTTGATTTTAAGGTAAATTGCACAACAGTATGAGAGACAGATATTATTGTCTTCATTTTACCGAGGACAAATTGGAGATCAGAGACCTCAAGATCTGAGGCTACCGAGAGGGGAGAGGAGGGGAGGGGAGAAGGCTCAGATGAGGAGAGAATGAGGCAGTTTTCCCTTGGCCCCACTTGCTGTCTTGGTTCAGTCCCTTGGTAGATGAGCTCACCAAAGGAAAAGCAGCTCCCTCACGCCACCCCCCACCTCCTCCTACATCTGAAATGACACTCTGCTCAGATCGTTCTTCATCTCATTAAGGCTCCAGCATGCACAATTCAGTAATATTGGCCATAGACATTGTCCTTTCATTCTCTTGACACAGCTAATGAAAAGGAAACTATTGTAAGACGCCTACTCTTAACCATGGCTGTCCACAACCATGGAAAACCATGGTAACTGTGGAAAAGCTATCATACAACAAATGATACCTTTTCATCAGTACGTAGTTTAAGCTTTAATAAGCATGATTCTGTTTTTCTCAAGCTCCTTGCACAAAATTTTATGAGTTAGATAATATCCCCTTACCCAGTTTTACTATGCAGATAATGGGAGGATAATACCAGCTCTGGATTACTAGGCTGAGTTAAAATAATATCTAGGGCTGTCTTGTGCAGCATTTTAAAATACTCTTACAATATGTATCCTCTAATCACCTATATGCCTTTCTTCTGCTAGTTTTCCCTTTCCCAGTAATTTCTGGTGCTAGCTTTGGTTTAGGAATCTGCCTGATGGGTACGTCCAGAGCCCTTTATACTACACAGTGGCACTTAGACCAAGTTAGAGCAGCCCCAGGAAAAGCTGTGAAGTAGACAAAGACGTGCCCCACCCTTCCTCCTCTCTGCACCTCTCTCTTCCATCCTCCCCTCAGCCTAGACTCATGTGTAGATGGTAAAATAACCTCATGGTCTTCCCCTCTCTGTGACATTGTATTAAAGACCCCCTCCCACTGAGAGACGGATTCCATTTTTCTGCACTTTGAATCTGGGTTTGGCCACATGACCTGTCAAATGCGACATTAGCAAGGAACTAATAAACAGAGGCTTGAGCTTGAAAAGTTCTTGTGCATTCGGGCTTGCTCCCTTCCCACACCTGGAAACCTAAGATGAGCGCTTCTCAGCCTTACTGCCAACCTGCTAGAGGGTAAGAGGCCGCTGGAGGAGAGCCAAGATATGCTAGCAACAGCCAGCCAAGCACCTGACCTGAGGGAAGCCATCGAGGACCAGCCAAGCCCCAGCTGACCCATTAACTTATCCAGAAACGGCAGGCGACTCATGAGTAGCCCAGAGAGGACTAGCAGGGAAACCACCAAACTGATCCCATACCTTCATCGTGAGCTAAATCATGGCTGTTTTTTTAAGCCACGTAGTCTTGGGCTAATTATTTATGCAATAATAGAGAACTGGTTATAGACTCAAGTCCTCAAAGCAAGTGCTGCTCTCATCTTCCCTCCTGGGTATCCCTCTCCGCCCCACTGTCACCCACCAACCCAATGGCTGATCTTTTCTCCACCATCAAAACTCATTTGTTTCATGTCTTAGGACCTCAAAATCCTTGACTAAGCTATAAACTAATACAAATTAGAAATGTAGTTGAAGTATAATAAATAAGGCAACACACATGGTCTCCAAGAAAAAGCACAACAATGGGCCTCCTCACTTCCTCCGTTATTCTTTCTCTTGCGCAACATTCTCACTGATACCAAAAGTGAAAGGAAAGGAGTTCTCCTGAAGTAGCATCTTGAGAATTGCTGGGTTTGTCCCTTTTTTCTCTTACCAAGGAAAAAAATGTACCCGTCATTATATTCACTAGAGAGAGAATCTGTTCAAATGTACTCAAGATAGGAAATCACTTCTCCAACTCCTCATTCTCCTCTCCCTCCAGTCAGATCTGAATGGCTTCTGAATGAGTTGATTAATCCTTCTGCACCAAAATCAACATGTCTTGAGTGCTTTCCAACTCATTCTCTGAACACTTAAGCCTTTCAAATGGCCCTTTTTCTGTTCCATTGTCAGTAGTCGATCCCCTACCTCCAACATTATGGATTAAAACGCCCTCCAAGTAACAAGCCGAGTATGGTTTACACACTCCCAAATATGTTAGCAAGTCACAAAACATTCATTCAGCCCACAAAACTTGCTTCCTGGCTGTCTACCATTGCTCTTTCCTAGCTACATTCATACAATAAATAGCATATCTGCTTCTGCTTAAAATTTATCCACTCATTCAGGAAACATTAATTGAGTAATTATGTCACTGAGAACTTCCTTTCTCCTGGTCTTAGGATTCCATGATTAAGAACTTCTGCAACAGTAATACCTTTGGCCTCCCTTCATTCCTTCCACAGGAAAGAAATGAAGTATATTATTGTGGACTTTGGTAGGAAGAATTGAACAAGTTTGGCAGAAGCTCCTCTGGGCCTCACTTTTTCATATTCGCTGTTCTAGGGAACGCCACATCCTGGCTGACTCTCCACTATGTGGTGAGCTTACGGGCCAAGTTCTAGCCCAGCAGGAGAATCCTACTACTTTGAAGAGTAAGTTCAATCAATGAGAGATTGCATGCACATCCATGCAATACACTCTAATTCAATTTTTTTTCTAATTGAACTTTTAATAATTTTTAAAAAAAACAAAAACTCCCTTCTATTATACTTTGATCTCCAAAGTCACCCCACACAAAGGCACTGACTGACCCAGGGGACAAGGAGGGATTGAAGTTCAGCCCAGCTAGCCAGTTCCTGGCCCCTTTCTTCTAACTCATCCACCCAGAGACAGTCCTCCTTTACAATCATCTTCTAGGAGTGGGCGTTTTCGTATAATTCATATGCCCAAATGAAGAAAAAGGAGGTACCTTTTCTAATCTGAACAAAGGCAACTTATGTGCTAGCAGCAGCCTATTGATTTCTAGCTATCTGATTCCTGTGTGTCTCTCTCAGTTGGTTCCCAACTTAAGGAAAGCGAGAAGTGTTATTTATTTAGATCCTAAAAGGCCAAAACTACTAGGTACCAAATATTGTGTTAGATATGAACCTACACACCCACCAGGGTTAAAAACCCCAGACAATAATCCTGTTTACTGCAAAGCTGGAAGAATCAAAGGCAGCTTCACGGGACGTAATCTCCCAGCAGCTCTGGCTTCAGCACTTTGACATAAAGATTCTTCTTTCCCCTTAGGCCTTGCTTGTCACCTGGTAAGAATGACCCTAAATTGAAGCATGTAGGTCCTTGTAGGATATCAGTTAATAATCTATTTTTTTATTTCTCAGTAGGATGGTATGTCACTTTAATGCTTAAACTTAAAAAACAGTTTGTTGGTGGTGGTTTATGCTGATTTCTTACGTTTCAGTCTATAGTTTTTCAAGCATAGTCAAGTATTTTTATTTTTTCTTAACAGCAGATGAGAACTGGTTTATTTTTTAGCTTATACGTAAGCTAGGGACCGTGATTAGATGTGAATGTCCTCTCCAGTTTCTAATTTGGGTGTCTTCCTTTCCAGCAAGGATTCTTAACAACAAAATGAAAAAAAAAAAATGTAGTCCCAATGAGGTTATTTTATTTTTTTGCAGACAGTGGTTAGTTAACGACTAGCACCTCTGGTTTTTTCCCTTAATGATATTAGAGAAGTTTGATTTAGACATTCAGATATGAAATTGACTAAATTAGTTTACAAAATTGTAGTATGTGAGTGGGCCCCACCCCCTTGGGGGTGGTGGTAAGAATACTGTCTTTGATTCAGAGTGCAATTGCAAGAATAGTTGGAGAAGGACATGCAAATTACCCCAAAGGTAGGTCTTGAGAAGGAATGAAAAGAGTTGGGATCCTGTAACACCAACAGGCAGTTCAGTACAG
The DNA here is from genome assembly GCA_028533085.1 of Varecia variegata. Lineage (NCBI taxonomy): Eukaryota > Metazoa > Chordata > Mammalia > Primates > Lemuridae > Varecia > Varecia variegata. The sequence continues at coordinate 3,289,462 of CM052454.1, forward strand.
GAAGGACAGAATTTTAAGGAAGCATTTAACATAGGAGCTGCGGCCAATTCTTTCCCCTCTCCCCTTTCCTTCTTTAAGTAAACATCTGATTCCTGGGCATCCTATATGGGTAGAATACATATTCTCTATCCGTCCCCCTTCGGCAAATAAAAATATTCCTCTATCCTTGTTACCTCTGCAGCAAGATGGTGGTTCAGTGTCTAGGCTTTGGAGCCAGATTTAATGAGTTAAAATAGGTAAGGCAGTGGAGGAGGGAAGAGTGCTAGGAAGGTGGTATCTGTATGAGAAGACTTAAAACTCGAAGGTAAGGGAATGTGAACACTAGGGTCCACCAATGTCTTATCCTTTATCACTAGCGTAACTTCAAAATGCCTAACATAGTTTAAGCATCAATAACTGTGAGTATCTGTTCACTTATTCTTAAATTGATCTTGATTAAATCTCAAGAAATTGGGTAATTTGAGTTTATTCCATGGCATCTTTCCTAAGAAACCGTGACCTTTAGTCTAAGATCCTTTTTGAATTAGATTAGAATTAAGGTCCAGAAAAAACTAACCCAATTTCTTAGAGGTCTGACAAATCAAGGCTCACTTTGGACTAAGCCAGACTTCTCAGGGATGCTCTAACAAGTTTAGGGTATTCCTCTAAAATGAGGCCTAAAACGAGATTGGCTTGGGTCAAGGATGGTAGGAGAGAACTGTTTTAATAGTCCATAAAACAATGATGTTTAATGATATGGTAAGATGTGCAGTATTCACTTATATAGCTATTATTAAAGGTGCCATAAACAATTGCATTAATGTTTTTTATGGAAAATTTCAAACATACTCAAAAGTAGATAAAAGGATACAATGAATTCCCAAGTAAACATCCAGTACCAACAACCACAAGCCCATGGCCAAACTGCCCTATCCACACCTCCATCCCTTTCCCCAAGACTATTTTGAAGCATCCCAGATATCATAGGATTTCACTTATATATATTATAAATTTCACTTATAATTAAATTCAGGGTGAATCTCTAAAAGAAAATAGCTTATCTTTAAATATAACTAAAATACCATTATCACACCTAAAAATAATTTCTTAATAATATCAAACATCTAGTGTCAACTTTTTAGTTGTCTCAAAAATCTGACAAATAGGTGTTTTTCATGGTGTGTATTTTAATTCGTATCCAAATAAGGGCCAGATATGGTAAATTATTGCAGCATTTTAAGTCTCTTTTAATGTTCAGGTTCCATCTTCATTTCTCTTTTTTTTCCCCTCTTGAAATTCATTTGTTAAAGAAATGTGCTTTTATGTCCTATAGAATTTTTCATAGTCTGAGTTTGACTGATTACGTCTCCATGGTGTATTTTACCATGTTTGTCTGTCCTCTGGATTTTCTGTAAATAGATGGTTGTATCTAAAGGCTTGAACAGATCTAGGTTGAATTTTTTTTCCAATAAATTTTTACCAAGGGGGGAAAAAAACAGAATAATCTCAGGTTTTGCCAACTTATTAACAAATTCGTTTTTCTATAATTCATACAAGATATTACATAACGCATCAAAAACTTGACATTTCTAACTGAACAACAGCTTTGTGTTTTGTGGAAAAGAACACATACTCACACACTCCACTATCACCAAAAATAAACACAAGAAAAGTTCAAGTAACCAAAAACAAACCCAAAAAACTATACGAGTAACCAATGCAAATTAACCTGAGTATCTAAAGAATGCCAAAACCTGAGATTAATAACATGCTTTCTAGTCATTAAAATTGAGGGTTAGATGTTCAAAACTATTTTCTGATTCAGAAATGAGCTTTATGCTACAGGTTTTGGTTCAGTTTTCCTCAACTACCACTAGAGGGAGGCCAAGATACATCTGAAAAACCCACATCTAAAACACACGTCTTCAACCTGAAAAGATTTACATTTTCTTAAGTTGTTTTTAAAATATCAAACATAGTTTAGTCAATATTAAAAATTATTTATTTTGCTGGGCTCAGTGTCTCACACCTATAATCCCAGCTACTCAGGAGGCTGAGGCAGGAGGATCACTTGAGGTCAGAAGTTTGAGACCAGCCTGGACGACATAGTGAGATGGGAAAAACGTGGGGAAAGAAAAAAAGCCAGGTGTGGTGACGTGTGCCTGTAGTCACAGTTACTTAGGAGACTGAGGTGAGAGGACCCAGGAGTTTGAGGCTGCCCTGAGGTATGATCATGCCACTGCAGCCCAGTCTGGGAGACACAGCAAGATCTCATCTCTAAAAATAAATTAACTCATTTAAAAATAAAAATTATTTATTTTGCATTTTACTAGAAAACATCATACTGAAGTAATTTTATATCTGGGATCTGCCTGCAATGTGGAGGAATAATGCAGTCCTGGTGTGTTCTGTGCAAAGTACATGATACAAAATGTACTCCTGAAGTCTCTCTTCACCCCAGACCTTTTCAAGCCATGGAAAGGTGTAAGAACCCAAGTAGAAATTATTTCATGGTGACTGAATTAAGCTTTTTTAGAAGTTCTAAGCACTTTTTAAGAATGCAACACCCCAACTGCCTTCCTAATTTTAAAACACTAAACTGTGAAGTAAGCATAAAGAAATCCAATAAACTTATTTTTCCAATGGTAACTAACTTATTCTGGGGAGTTGGGAGATAAATATCTAGTTCTCCCCCAGAATAAAATAAGTCAATAGTCCTTTGCTGGAAGGTTAAGCATACACTTAGCCATATAGATAATCCAGCTCTACTTCCCATGCTGCAAATAACTAGCTAAAAATGTCAAAACTAACTAGTCTCTCTTTTTTGCCACAAAATACACACGCCTTATAGTGCTGTTTCTCATTGCCAGTGCCTGGAAGACTCTAAATGCATCAAAGTGACATTTGCGCTTTCCGTCTTTGTAGACTTGGCAAAGAACTATGCAGGCATGCACTGCAAGGCCAGTCTTAGCACCAAATGGAAACCCATCTTCAGGCTCCTTGGCTCTGCCCAGGACAGAAGACTCAGAGCACAGACAGCTGTTTAGACCACGAGGAGCAGGACCGATGGAGTTCATCCCTGAGAGGCACACAGATGGTGCAGAGGTTGGAGTTTTTTCACGACAATAAGAAGTGTGCCGATAATCACTGATCGTGAACAACCTCACTAGAGAATGGGGCTGGGGAAGTATAAACCATAAGCCTAGGGGAAATAAAATTCCAGTCCAGGGGCAAGTGGTATGCTGATGACTTTTCAACCAGCTCTACTGGAGAAAGGGAAAGGAAGTCCCTCATTTGTAGTTTGCCAATTCCCATGGCATAAATACTCCCACCATGGCCTATTTCAGTCCACCAAGCATCGCATCATTGAATATGGAGCTGAAAAGAGATGCTAACAGTCAGCTCTTACACAGCACTCCTCGGGCCCTATGCGTACAGCATCCCACTCTGGCCCTCCTCTGGCTGTGCACATATTAGGAGCAGGCCTGATGGGGAAAACCTTTCTATACTCCTGTGGAATCTGTGAGGATGGATTTTCCATGAACACAGCTGGATTCTTGGGCCATCCCTCACTTCTCCCCAGGGGAGAAGAATTGATTTATCTGATTGGTGTGTTAAAAAGAAGGAACTGATTGCATTAGGCTAAGCCCCTTTCTCCCATTTCTGTGGGGAATCTGCCTGCCTGAAGATGTGCTTTCTTCTTTGGCTGTGGTTACGGGATAAAAGTCAGGGACCTTATGCCGCAGTTTTCCCAGGACAGTCCTGGTTTCATTCTATTAATGCCCCTCTAACTCTCCCAAGTGCCTTGGTTTGCACCACAGATTATATGTCATCTTGGGTAAAAGGGACCGGCCTTGCAGAGCAAAGCCTGCAGGCAACGAGAAGAAAGGCTGCCGGTTTCTGGGCACAGCCCTAGGAAATCCACTGTTACCACAAAGCTGAGCCACATTCTTCACTACCACTGTCATTGGTAATAAAGCTGACCTTTTGAGCTCCATCCGCTTGACTCTTTATCTAGCTCTAATTATGTTCCAAACCCAGGGAGGAACAACAGAGGCATTATTATGGAGACCCTTAAAACTGGACCAAACTGAGTGCCCTGAAAAGTGACTGGTTGTGGCTTCTGGACAAGAAGAAAGTGCAAATCCACACAGAGAGATAGAGAAGAGACCAGGTTCGTTCAGACAATGACCCACAAGCTCCCAAATCTACATCAAGGAAACAAAATATTAAAATTTTTGTGAGCACTTACTCATCAACAACCCTGCCATAGTAACAATTTAGAATTAAACTGGGGTTACTTTCTAAACTCTAAGTCACCATCCCAAATATGCAAGGTTCTCCATGCTGCGTTTTTGTCGGCTAAGCGCACGTATGCTAGCTACCAGTAGAGGGACCCTCTGATCTCCAAATGTCATTCTTACCCAACCTTGAGGGTTCTCTTGCCCATGAATAAACTGCAAACTTTCTTCAGCCCCTTACCTGTGTATCTATCTAGATGAAGCTGTGGAATACCGAAGTGGCACTCAGAGAAAGTCAAATAACAATGCTCTTAATAATCGTGAAGCACTTAAACATGCGTTCTTTCAGACTGTGTCTCCAAATATCCATTCTTCTTAAAGCTCACCTGACCATATGTTTAATTCAAATGGGGTATTGATCATTTGCTTCTTAAAGGTCATATCCAATTACAAAGAATCACAAGTGGATGCCCACATCCTTTTGCAATTACAATTTTGTTAAATGAAATACTCCTTTCAAGCAAGTAAGCCATTACCTATGCTTACCAACTCCTCCCAACGTCAGCGTCTGAAAAGTGAGGAGCAGGCAAACCTTAGGATAGGGTCACACATACAGAGACACGCACACTCAGAGAGAGCACAATGTAGCAAGTTGTCCAGAAGGAAAGCAGCTCTGCATTTCAGATTATCATAACCAAACACTTAAGAAGAGATACACACTGTCCTCGGTCTGCCTAACTATAAGCAGCAGCAGCTGAGTTGCAAGCACACCAGGAAGCTCAATTTAAGTTCATGACCAAAGACAGGGTGGGGAGGAACAGAGCAAGAACATAGCCAGACAATTCTGCTGATGCACTTGTTGGTTCAGTTATTTTCTTGCCAGGGCCACAAATACACACCCATAGGCAGTGCCTCCAGATCACGAAATGCGGCAGAAATGTGTCGGTTCTTCAGTCAATATCAGCAAGACCAAAAGCCAAACCATATAATTCACTGTCCAGAGTACAGTTTATTAATTGTTAATTTCGGTTTCTTGCTGTAGCCAAGACCACTATTCACCTACCCAAACCTCTTCATTTTCTTTAATGATACAATTTTAATTTTATTGCAAGTAGTAATGTATCCAGCTAAATGAGCATTCACCAACCTCACCTGAAGCGAGGGATGGTTGAGGAAGTGAATGAGCCTTGAGAGAAACTTCCTTAAGACAAACAGCTAGAATATGCCTTTTCGTCTTTCTTGCTTCCTCTCTGGAACATGTATGTGATATCTGGAACCCCAGCAACCATCTTGGACCATAGGACATTCTTAGGAATGGAAACCACATGTGACGGATGGTGGAGAAGAAAAAAAAGAGCCTGAGTCACTGACACTACTTTAGAGCTACCATACCGGCCTCGCTTCAGCCTTTCTTTATGAAAGAAAACAAAATAAAATTCTATCTTGCTGAATTCCTCTCTGTGTTACTAGTAATTGAATGAAATTTACAACTGATATGCCTGCTATCTGAATCACCCAAATCGTCTAATAATTGCTCGATACCCACCTCATTTGGGGATATAGAAACAAAGTCTTAAAACTGGCTATAAGAGTTATGGCGATTTGATTCTCAAAACTAAAAATTAGGTCGCACGATAAGAACAGTTTGAATCCACTTATGGGAGAAGCAGATCAGCTTATTTGAAATCAGGGCTGTGCTAGAACACCCAGATCATATGATTCTATTTCAGTTATTAAGTTCAAGCACATTGCAGTAATCCTGACCTGATTTTCCACTTCATCAGGAAAAAGATAAGTTTGGGCACTCTTCTAACCAGGAACTTCAGTTGAATACCTAGTCTCTGAAATTAAATTCACAAAGGGTTCTAGGTTTCCTGAAACTCACATTCCCAATAAACTTTTGGGTTTTTGTAGTAATTACACCTATGATGCTTCTCCCTCCGTACCCAGGAAGAAGCGTTACTGGCACCTTTATCCTATAGAACTCTATATATTTAATATGTGCCTTACCTAAGCCCTCCATATCTGTTTCCCCATAAAAGGACAATAATGCTAACCTTTCCTCCAAGGTGTGTTGTGATGTTTAATTAATGTTTATAAAGTATTTAGTGAGCTACAGATGAAAGATGCTAAAGAAGCAGAAAGCAATATCATTAGTCTGACTCATGGTTACCCTTATTAGTTATGCAAAATGAAAGCCATGTTGCTACAGCCAAAATAGTTATGGATACACATCAGGTCAAATATAAATCCCAGAGCAACTTAAATTGCATCTACAAAGTAAATACCTGAAACTCCTTAATAGAGCAATACGCTTTTTCTCTGTAATAAGTATTTGAAACCCCTTAACATTTAAAAATATAAACTGATCAGAAGGTTAGAGTAATGGTAAAAACATGATGCCTTTGGCAAACATATGAAATTCTTTACACTTTATTATGTAGATGAAGATTCCATCTGCAGTGAGGTGAAACTACAACTTGAAAAACTAAATTTTATTTGATTCATTTGCAATTGAAACTAGCAATAATGACCTGAATTTCACAAGAAATTGAAACAATAAATCAGTAGCCTTAAAAGTTTAGTTCAACTGGTATCTCTTGAGTTTCCATGTGCCCTACGTTGAGGTGCATTCTATTTCATATACAGTCTTCAACAACTTTCAACTAAGTATACAACTATATTTAATAAGTACATATTAAGATTTTTACATTTCTGAACCAAGGAATCATTTGCACTGTACGTTCTATTCTAGAATATAAAACTAAAATATCATCTGTGCAGTCAAAGAACAGACTCTATGGCTGTACTGAAAGACATACGCACTGGGTTCATCATTACCTTGTGTCAGAAAATGAAATCATGACTATTCTCCACTCAGAAAATACATAGTTGAATTTTTCTTCCAACTTCCAGACAATCTGGTTAATTTGGGAATTACAATCATGTGGTCTAGTCAGGTTTACATGGAAGGCAAAAGAAACTCATATCCATTTCATCCTCCAAAAGTACAAAGTTAACATTCTCCTTCATTGAAAGTAAAGACTATATGAAAGTCGCTTAATCCCTTAACAACAGCAACAGAAAGACAGGCAGGGCATTGCATTACAGCACTGAAGGGACTTTTAAAGGTAAACAGATTTCATGGCATCTTAACCAGTCCAGATATAAAGCTATCCATGTTGTAAATAATCTAAAACCATTTTCTGCTACCTCTTTGATGACTCCTTTTTTCTGTCTCCATTTCTTCTTTTCTTCCTCTAAATGTGTTGTGACCTATATGTTTACCACCAGGATGTCTTCCAAATAGTTACCACCCGCCTTCCGTTGCCATATATGTTTATAGCATGTAAATTAAAATGCAAAGAATCCCCATCCAGCATAAAATGGAAAACAAGCACCCCCACCACCACCTCACTCCTAAAATAGCTTAATGAATTCTAAAGGACCTTTCATTACTCTGAGTCACTTCTTCCTTGGATTTCTTGCTTCTGCTGAATTCTCCAGTGTCATCTTTTGTGCATGTTCCCTTAGCTTTACTCCATATTAACTCAACATGGAATACATTCCTTCAGACTGTCTTTGAAACTCACAAAACTTCCTGTTTATTTCTTTTAACATCACTCCTTGACTTTAGTATGCTATGAATTTTATTTTCCACTACAAATTGGCCCATCAGTGTGGTTGACTAAACAAAAAGTTTTCTTTTTGAGGAATTTTCTTGATGGCTTTTAAATGTACATCCCCTCCCCTCCATATTTCAAATAAACTTTCCCACTTCTAGCACCTATAATAATATTCTTCTCTTTTTACATTCTTTCCTTTGGAATTCTTATCCAATTCAATAGCAAATGACTCCCACATTTCAGTCTTCAACTTTTATTCTATATTCTGGACTTACATTTCCATTCTGGAAGATATTTTTGCCAAAATTTACCACAGACACCTCAAACTCAGCACATAAAAAAAAAATATGTGAGGCTTGTGTTCTGTGTGGATCATCAATATAGACTACGGAGTCAAGTAACAAAGTTTTATTCTAGGAAGAAGAGTAGGATCTGGGTGCCGAGGCCCTCAAGGAAGGATGTGAAGTGACTCCCTGCATGTCAGAAAGAGTTCATGGCTTCCCAGATGCCTCTGCAGTATCAAGAGAGGGACTGCTGAGAGAGGACTGAAGAATAATAATTTACAGGTGAGGTTCGGGGTCAGCCTAGACGTCTAGAACTTCAAAGTCATGGCATCCAAAGTTAAAGGTATCATCTTTCCCAAACTCATCCTGTTTCGACTTTCTGTTAACGGAACCACAATATTCCTAGTCACACAATTTCAAAATTTTAACTTTGACTCTTCTGTCTCTTATTCTGTATTCCTTCAATTGTCTAGTTCTTCCAATTCAGACTCTGAAATGTCATTTCCATTCTCACCTTTGCTACCTTAATTCCAGCCCTCGTAATCTTCTAATCAGATTGGTTAAAATGAGTACCTAAAATATCTCTCTATCCTCAGACTTTTTCATCTAATTCTTCCCATCTACTGCTGCCAACTGATAAATTTTCATAAAGCAAAAAAGTGATGATATCATTTCCCTATAAAATCTTCAAAGCCTCTTTATTACCTACCAAACTGAGTATATCCTCCTTAGTAACCTCCCCATTGTGAAATCCAAGGGTCAGTTCTCAGGCCTCATCTTACTCAACCAATCAGAAGCATTGGAGAATTAATCTCTAGCCTGATTTTCTAGAATTGGTCTCTTGCTTCAACCCTTACCTGATAATCTATTTCACAAACAGCCATGGTGATGCTTTCAAAATATAAGTCAGATTATGTCACTATTCTGATTAAAATCCCCCAATAGCTTCTTCCTATTTAACTTAGGGTAAAATTCAAAGTGCTTACGATGGGTAGCAAGACCATAAGGTGGCTACCCACTGCCTGGCCTCATCCTCTACCACAATCCTCCATCCCTCTAATGCTACCTCTGCCACACCAGCCTTCTAGCTCTTACCCAAGGACAACACACATGCACTCACTCTTGGGCTTTGTAGTGGCAGTTCCACTCCTCTCCCTGAGAGATGCAGGGCTCTCTGACACACTCAGATGTCTATTCACATATTGCCAACTAGAGAGTTCTCCCTCCACTCTATTTAAGTAACACTCCCCCCAGCCTACCCATGTAATCCCTATTCTCCTTAACACTTAGCACTACTGGAAATACACCATTGGAAATATCACAGCTGTTTGTGTATTATTTTTTATTGTCTGTGTCTTCCCAGTAAAATAAAAGCTCCCTGACAGGAAGACCTTTGTTTCTGTTACGGCTATTTTCCCAGTTCCTAAAAGAGCATGTTGTACTTAGTAGATGCTCAATAAAGATTTGTTGAATGAATGAGTCTAATAGAATGAACCTCCCTATGGAAATCCTATGCTAGCCCAGTGGAATCTGGGAAGCATTAGAGTAACACAAAGGGGTCTGTGAATCCACATCCTTTCAATTATTGTCTGTGAACTAAGTAAAGTACTATATATACTGCTACTTTAAAATATTTATTAATTTAAAGTATATTTTATCATTATGTATTTTCTCAAAGGATACTAATAGTGCAGTCACTATAATGTAGGTGCCTATCAATTTTTTTCATATTAACAAGGGGTTCTCATACTCAAAAACGTTAGGAACCCCACTGCCCTAGCCAAATGAAACCATTACCTTTTCATCAAGTCATCTACAAACATTCACACCTGTACCTTTGCTAACATTTGTGTCTTAACTACAAAATCTTTTCCGTCCCTCCTCGTCCCACCCCACCCTCCAATTGCTTTGCCTTTCCACATCCTAAATCATCATCATCTACACCGGAGTGAGCACGTCCCTGAGTGAGAGCTGGCAATGAGACACATGATGAACTGCCTGGGGAGAGGGATGGGAGGGAAGGAAAAGCCAGAAGAGGGAAAGGAGGTGCTGAAAGACTCAGTTGGAACTCCCAAGTCCAACAACACCTGACTCCCAGTTTGCCTGGAGTCCCCTCTCGGGTGAGTAAGTGTTCCCAGCAGAGCCCTGCCACCAGCAAAGCCATCCACTCTGCATTCCCCACAAATACAACACACAAGTCTAGACCCTGAACTATTTTTCATACTAGCAAAAAGTGCTCTGCCCACTGCTCTCTGCCAAATAGCACCCATCACATCTTCGTTTTGGTTCAAACTTCACCTATTTCTGGAAGTTTTCCCTGGCTAACCAACAGCACAACCTCATCATTCCTCTATGGCTCTTCAGCAATTTAATAAACTAGTCCTCAAACAAATTTTCTACTTTTTGATAACTTGTTTTTAAGTTTCATTTTTTTCATTCATTCTGTGAATCCCTGCCTAAGATGTCAGAGCTTCAGACATTTGTTTTATATGTATCTTCTCATTATACCATAATGCCTAGTACTGGACTAGGCACAGCAGGGATACTGAAAGACAGACAGCCTGCGAACACACTAGATTAGCCTTTTGCTGGATTCACAAACCTATCGGCCTATTCAAATCCTACTAGTTTTGAAGTTTCTTTAAATCATGAAATACCCTGCTTATTGTGAAAATATCTATCAATTACTTCCCCAATTCATTCTCCTGTCCATTCTCAAGTATATATACTATACTCTAGCAGATGACTGTTCCTGAAGCTCAATTCTCATTGAACTCATCCTTAACATAAGACATGAGCTAGGCAATGTGGAGACATGATCCTTGGCCTCAGGAATTTATAATTATTCCTTCAAAAAAAATTTTTAAGCCCCTGATATGTGTTAGGCACGTAGGCAGGATTCTATACAGCATAGAAAATGATACATGCACACCTATAAACAGAGTATTAACTTCCACAAGACAGGCAGTTAGTTATATGGAAATCTAGAGAAGGGAATATTAATTCTGAATGGGAACATAATGTCAGGGAATTCTTTATTGAGGAACTGTCCTTTGAACAGAACCATTAAGGAGCAGAGAATTCTCATGAGAAAGATGAGTGAAGGATATTCTAGAAAGGCAGTTGTTTCTCAAGCTAATAGTCAAAAAATGGGTTCTGAACGTCAGAGAGACTTGGTTCAAATTATATTTTTGTCATTTAGTTGCTGAGTATCCCCAAGTATCTTACTTAACTTCATTTATAAAGTGGAGTTAATGTAATTTCACATTTCAAAAAGGACTCCTGGCACAGATTCTTAGCTACTCTTAGCACAGAGTAAGCACTAACTGAAAGCACTTAGTTTGGGTTTCCCCAGAATTAGACCATGAGTCAAAGACACAAGTATAAATGGTTTATTTGAAAGGTGACCTCAGGAACCACTGGTAAAAAAGTGGGGAATGGAGTCAGGAAAGGGATGTCAGCACACAAAGAGTATATTATTAAGTAAATTACCACTATATAAACTTGAGCTTAATCCAGCTGGAAACTTATAGAGCTAGGGTCCACCCAAAGGGCAAGGGACCAGGGAATTAAACATTAACCACAACAATCAAGGTTAGAACAACTCCCAGAGTGAGGAGTAGGGATTAATTCTTCTGCAGGACAGGAGAAAGTGCTCAGGGAAAGACACACTGATGCTCACAGTTAAGGCAGCTGTGCTAAGTGGTAAGGACCAAGGGGATATAAGTGTCCCTTGCATGAAGGGACAATCAAAACCTAACTACAGGATGACTGATCACCAATGCTTGTAGAGAAAGATCTTAATCAAAAGGGGGAAATGTGAAAGCTTTCAGAGTCAAAATGGAATTACTTGCATTAAAAACCCTGAAAAATAGAGCCAGGGTAGGCCATGGAGGTAGGGTTCTGAAACACCAATGCCTGAAAGCAAGAACTATTACAAAAGACCCTGCAAAAAACACAACCTTGCATAAAGACCATCACAATCTCACACAAAATAATACTTGTGTAAACACATCTGCCTAGCAACTGCCTATCCAACCTCAGACTGGTGTCACCCTTGTTATCAAACCTTGTCTCCGAGGATGATTATCTCAAAACAATTATGTAAATCCTCCTCATTTTTCTTTTAAAACCCTTTGTTTTCTTTACCTTCCTGAATATGCATATAGTTTACTATGGCATGTATATTCCCATTGCAATGTCCTATCATAAATAAATATTTTCTTTTAGAGAGTCTCCTTCTCTTTTAAGTTGATGATACTATTGGTATAAAACACACTCATACATAATACATCCATACTCAAGTTTACAAGAAGTACCAAATAATTTCTATGTGTACATTTACATGTGTATTACAACTTAAATAATATCCAGAAGCATCCACAAACCCACGGCTATCGTTACTGATAGGAGGAAGAGGGGATTACAACTGGGGTGCTAGTCAAAGGAAAATTTAGCCATTGTGTCAAGTTTCAGTTTGGGCAGAGGAACACTGTTCCTGTATGATTTGTGAAGTTTATACTTAATGTAAAATAATCAATATTCTTTTTGATGGCATGTGAATTAAACAGTCGCTCCTTGAAAGCAGGCACAAGACTGATGGGTTTGTACTTCCCACAGAGCCTAGCTAGGTAAACACAATATTGTTTGCCTGGTAGGTTTTAGAACATGTTTGTTGAAATGGACAAATGAATGGTGATACAAAAAGAGGTTGGAGCCAGGTTGTAAAGTGCCTTAATTTCCAAGCTTAAGAGTGTAGGCTCTGCATTTCCAGGTGTGGTTTGTGTTTCCCAACCCATTTATTGACTAATTTTGCCTTCTTCCTCATTGATCTGGGAGGCCTCTTTTATCATATACAAAATCCCTACATTTGGGGTCCATTTTAAAATTTCTATTTCATTGGTCTACCTCTTAAAGCTGTTTTAATTATTGAAGTTTTAGAATATGTTTTAGTAACTGGTAGGCCTACTCCCCCATCATTGCTTTTCTTTATCGGTATTTTCCTAGATATTCTTGTTCATTTTTTTCATGTAAACTTTATATCTTTGGGAGGCAAGAGGATTGCTTGAGATGGGAGGTCGAGACCAACCTGGGCCACATAGTGAGACCCTGTACTACAAAAATTGTTTAAAATTATCTGGATATGGTGGTGAGCATGAAGTAGTCCCAGCTACTCGGGAGGCTGAGCCAGGAGGATCGCCTGAGCCTGGGAGTTGGAAGTTGCACTCCAATCTGGGTGACAGAGTGAGACACTGTCTCTACAAAAATTAAAATAAAATAAATAAATAAAAATTAAAAAATAAGAACAAAAAAAAAGAATGTGTAGCTTATTTGGCAGGACAGATCTATTTAAATGAGATAATACATTTAACACAGTTCCTGTTAATTCCTTTTAGCTTTTATGATAAATATCACACATTGCAGTTCTATCATGTTTCATGACCAGAAGATGGAGCTCCAAACGTTTAAACTTTTCTTTTTTTTTTTTTTTTTTCCTGTTTTGTTGCCATCTTGGTAGAGGTTCTGTTTTTGTTTTTTTAGTTCTAGTTCTTTTTCTTCTCCATTTAAACCCTTCCATTCTTCTGGGGACGGAATTTGGAGTTATCACATATGGCAAGTCATGATCTCTCCTGGCGCAAAGCATCCAGGGTTGGGGGAGGGTGGAGCTGCATGGCACGAAAAGGAGGATGCACAGTAGGCAAGGGACAGGTGAGGGACAGGTGAGGGTTAAGTGAGGGACAGGCGAGGGAGCCTCAACAAAAAGATCCCACTGCCTAGTGGGAAAGGGGGAGAGGAGCCACTCATGTTCAAACTGGATCCCATGGGCCCAAGAAGTTCTTGGGCAGTTACTGAAGGCAAATTCCAAGGAAAGAGGAGGAATCCTCAATAAAGATTGTCATTTGGTATCTCAACACCAGGCCCCTTAGGAGTGAGGGCTCAGAATCAGATTTCATTTGATTTGGAAAATGAAACACTGTATTTTTCTTGTGCCAAAGCATTGCAGAGAAATTTGTGTCTCCTGAAGTTTGTCCAAACTCTTTAGATAGTGACTTACAGGCAATCTCTCATGGTTTATTTGTACAGGTAGCTAATCTACTGCTTGTGGGTGAATTTTATAGGCTTAACTCTCAGTAAGAAATCTTATTTACACAGAACTAGGAAACACTTCACTGTGCTTCACTGTGCCAACCAAAATCTTGTCAAATATAATGTTATTTCCTAATGTTCACAGACAGTATTAAACACATTTATAGCCAGGCACGGAGGCTCATGCCTGTAATCCTAGCACTTTGGGAGGCCAAGGCAGGAGAATTGCTGGAGCCCAGGAGTTCGAAACCAGCCTGGGCAATAGTGAGACTCCATCTCTACAAAAAAATAAAAAACTTTAGCCAGGCACAGTGGTGTGCACCTGTAGTCCCAGATACTCAGGAGGCTGAGGCAGGAGGATCATGTGAGCCCAGGAGTTAGAGGCTGCAGTCAGCTGTGATGATGCCACTGTACTCCAGCCTGGGCAAAAGAGCAAGACCCAGGCTCAAAAACAAACAAACCAAAAAAAAAAAACACCCCACATTTATAAAGAATCTACAAAGTCACCAACTAGTTAAACAAGTCCAAATAGAAAATTAGAACAGTTAGATTAATTTTTCTTTCTGCTTAATATAGATAGTATTTTCTATAGAAACTCCAGTTTCTAGGATTTCAGAAGGAAAAAAACTATATTTGTTGGCTGTATGTGAAGTAATCTGTTAAAAATTCCTCAGGAGAAAATATGCAGACAGGAGGAGTAACTGAGGATTCATTCCTTAGCTTTTTCTTTGTTTCTTTTTTTCTTCCAAACCTCTGCTTTGAGCTGCCTCTGAAACACTGCTGGCATGTAAAAACTGGGTAATCTGGTATCAGATTTTTCTTCAAATTCTTTCCTTCTAATAAAGGCCCAGTAGAGAAATGCCTTTGGTTACCTCACCACCTCATTATCAAAATATCTTCCCCACTAGTCAACCTATCTCCATTTTCCCTACACATTGTCATCAGATTAATCTTCCTAAATTATAGGCTTAACCATTTTACCCCATTTCCCCATCAAAACCTCTTACTGTATTTATCATTCAATTCAAAGAATGCTTAATGAGGACCTAAGAAGTTCAAGACCTTGTGCTTAACATACAAGCGACACTATCTTTGATAAGACAGAGCTGCCTTCAGACAGTTTATATTCTCCTAGGAGATACAGATATTTCCCAACCTACTATAAGGCAAAACATGCTAACTGTTCTACTGAAGGTCAATGGGAATTGAGGCAAAGGAAAGGATAAAGCTGGTTCATTTTTTGGTGACATCTATTGCTTTCAAAGTAGTCTGAATCATTTATCTGTCAATAACTGCACTCTATAAACTGGCTCCATTAACCTACTTCTATCTCCTTCTGCATTCCATAAAAACCCCAGCCAAACTGGTCTATTCAGCTCCAAAGCATGTTGCAATTTCCACATATTTCTCCTAATGTCACTCCTCTGAGTAAATCATTACTCCAGTCCTCCCTTACTATCCAAATGCTACCCATTTAGACACCAACTTTTCCTTGAAAACTTTCATGGGTCAAACAATCTCTTGGTCCTTAACTTCCTTTGCATGTGAGTCAAGTGGTCTCTCCCTCCTTGGTATCTGAGTCACTCACTGGAGTCTTTCCCTCTGCTTTTCTGAACCTATAGTAACCTCCATATGTACTACTACTCTGGGACTCACAAGTTTACCAGGTCCTTCCCATCCGACAACTCCGCCCCAGTCCAGCATCCCAGCCTCACACCATTGCCCCAGCCTGTGGCTTGGTTCCTCATTGCCTGCATCTCTAGTGCTATGCCAGGTCCTCAATCTCCAGCTCCACCTCTAGTAGCTAAGGGGTTGGGACCCTTGTTTTGGCCATCTGCCTCTATTACTGACTCTGGACACTCTTCCCTCCAGTGTGTGTTTTGTGTGTCCTGCTATTTACCTAAGCCTATGAAGTTTCCTCAAGAATAAAAACAAAAACTGAACACAATTTGACTGTGACTACTTTAGGAATATAGGTACAGCACCACAATATGGATGAACATGGAAGACATCATGCTAAGTGAATTAAGTTATACACAAAAGGAAAGATATGGTACAATTCCACTTATACAAGGTACATAGAGTAGTCACATAGATAGTCACAACGTAGGACAGTGGTTGCCAGGGGCTGGGGGAAGGGAGAGTGAGGAGTTATTTTTTAATGGGTAGGGTTTCAGTATGGGATGAATAAAAAGTTTTAGAGATGGATAATAGTGAAAATTGCACAACAATGTGAATGTACTTAATGCCAATGAATGATACACTTAAAATTATCAAAATGGTAAATTTTGTTATGTATATTTTATAATAAAATAAATTATAAATGTGTAAAATGAATCATTCAAAAAAGTACAGCACTGAGGGTTTGGTCGAAAACCAAAATGGAGATCTCCACTGTCTCATTCTTTTGAGATTCCTAACTAGCTGGCTAAGTATTTCCCCTACTATGATTTCATAAGACTGAATATTTGCTCTGCACATATGTTTGGTTTTTCTTTAGTTTATTCTAGGCCACAAAGTGGACTGACTCTAAATGATTTTACTTTAAGATCAAGTATATAAGTGGTTTGGAGCCAAGAGTTACTGAACAAATATATTTCACTAAAGTATTGCTTCCTACGTGCTGTCCTATTGTTTGATTTTCCCACCTCCATGGACTTCATGCCCCATGGACTCAACGTCCTTTGCTCCCTGACTTGTGAGCATGTTCCTCCCACGAGAAAGATAGAGAGAGAAGAACCCATTTCCCCCAATGTCCCCATTCCCTGCCCATCTCACAGAGGCACCACCACCCAGCTTAGCATCACAGGTTCTCAGTGCCTCTAAAGATACAGCCCTCTCCTGCCTCCCCTGGGATCCTGTTGCCATAACCACTAAATGTATTTACCACATGGCTCCCGAGGCTCTTCATTAGTACTTGTCGTTCCCAACACATAATGTTTCCTTACATTATTTATCTCCCTAGAAGGCAGAGACACTGTCTTACATGTCTTTATACTCTTTATAGAGCCTTTGACTATGCACGTCACATTTTTTTGAAATATAACTAAAATGTCACTCAGACATTTTCAGGAATCATATCATAATACCAATCCAGGAAAAAAAGAAAACTTGGTTTTGAAATTAACCACAGAACTTCTTTAAGTATGGATCTATTTATTATTTTTACAGTTTTCTCCTGTTTACCTAAGTTCCAACAAACTTCATGCAAGCTGTTCTCAGAGTCCACTGACTTCCATTGAAGCACCTCTCAGGTATGAACCATAAAGATTTAATACGGTGTCAGTTTGATAAATCCTGCTCACTCCAGTGAAATTCCTAAGGTGGCATCATCTGAGTACTGATCTTCAATTCTATAATTCACTGAAATGCCTTTGATATTGAACATCATGATGTAAAAAATAAAATAAAATAAATGCCTTTGGTAGAATTTTTATAAAATTTCTCAATAGGGTGGATTCCCATGAAATTCTTAGACTTTCGATCATGCTGTTGATCACTATTGTAAAAACTGTCTGAGCTCCACCTGCCCAAGTCTACCTAGGCTGTAATCCACTACAAAAATTCATCAAAATAACATTCTCCAGGAAGTGAAACCAGGACTCCTCAGAGAAATGCTGATTCTTTGGCCAGGGCAACGATAAGATGAACCGAGAGCATCTTACAGTGCCAGAAAGCTCAAAACACAAGAGGATGAGAACATGTCCAAGGTACAGAGAAGCCAACATGAAAGAGCCACCAATGGCCAAAGCAGGAACAATTAGAGCAACAAAATAACTAACGTGGGACTGGATTATAACCCGAAATATAAAATAAATACAAATGAGCCCACACTGATATAAATGAATAAGTGAATACATGAATAAATGAAAGAATAAATAAAGGAAAAGGGACAAATCTTCCTTACAGATGAATTTCAAATAATGTGTGTAAATTCTTTCCCTTCCAGGAGGTGAAGATTAATTCCCCACAAGCCTCATCCCCTTTGAGTAGGGGCTAGAGTTAGTGACTTGCTTCCAAAGAATAGAGTTTGAAAATAGAAAAATAGCAATTTTTACAATGGAGAAACCTGACAAGAGCTGATAATGTCACCAGGATTAGGATTAGTCATGTAGAATGCATGTATTCCTGATATGATGTGATAAGAAGGGTGCTTCTTTCCAAAAATTTGTAACTCCAATCTAATCATGAGAAAAACATCAGATGCTCCAAAATTAATGGATTTTCTACAAAATACCTGACTAGTACACCACAAAACTATCTATGTCATGAAAAAGAAGAAAAGACTGAGAAACTGACACAGACCAGAGGAGACTAAGAAATGTAACAACTAATGTAATGTGGCATCCCAGATTGAATCCTGGAACAGAAAAGGAACATTAGTGGAAAAACTAGTGAAATCTGAATAAAGTCTGAAGTTTAATTAATAGGGAAATGAAGTCAGGAATATATGGAAATTCTGTACTATATTTATAATCTTTCCATAAGTCTAAAATTATTCAAAAATAAAAAGCTTATTTTTATACCTTCTCCAGTTCATACCTTCTCCAGTCATCTTTAGAATGAAAATGATAAAGTATCTGACGCTGCTCAGATACAGAGTGGAAGAGGCCACTTTTCTACTCTGGACCTTGTAAAACCAGTATCACAGACTCATGTCCATCTGCATACATGGCTTAATACTCTTTTTCTATCCTGTCATAATTGTATTTTTAGGTCCTTGTTTCCATTTTGAGTTTTATTGGTAACAGAAAAGAAATGGCCCCTTGAAATTTATTTCTGAGATGTTATCACCTGAGATTCTCCTGCCAAAGCCAAAAAGTTCCAGAAAAGGTTTACAAAATTCCAAAATTTACTAGAAAATAGTATGACCTAATTACTGCCTGAACAGGTTTAACAATCATTCAAAATGGACAACTCAAACATCACATGAAGACACACAGCCTAAGTTAACTGTATTCCTTTCTATCAAGAATGTATTTAAATGAGTGTATTCGTTATGTTATGATATATCTATGTCTCTACATGCTCTTTACTTTGGTAGTAAAACAATCCCTCCAGGGAAAAAATGCATAACAAGCTGAGCTAAAAGAATTTGATCTACCAAATTCCCAGGACTGAAATTTTGAAATGTTTTGCTTGTCTATTATAATACGGTACTAGATAATTCAAAACATTTTACCAAATCTGATAGAGATAATCCCAGAAGATTTCTATAAAGTCTATAGCCATTGTGCTCTCAGGGAATAAAATAGACCCAAGAGAATCACGGTATGTATGCCAGAAGAAGTCCACAGTGAGTCTATAGTAATGTAATAAGGAAGAAATGTAATAGGGACATTTTATTTCCCTATGTCCCCAGAGATCAACAACAGTGAGGTTTTCTAGTCAATTGAAAATTGATGTAGGAAAATAGAACACATACTCTGGCTCAAGGCAAGACTAAGGCAGTAACAATTTCTATTTAATAATTTAGTGATATATAGAAAAGCATAGTTCTACACTAAAAAAACCTCTTGAATACCCAGCAGGCAGTCTTCTTACATAATACTTGTAATAGTAAATATGCTCATATAAATCCATGCTTTCTTTGGACAGCTTTTCATTTTCGATGTTTAATTTTACTTGACATAATTCAAAGAAGTGAAGCCAAGGGTAAGAAAGGGCTTTTTTGTTTATTTTTCTAGATGAAAACAGATGTGTATTAGAGAACAATCCTTCATGTGCAACCAATGTACTGCAGTCACAGAACCCAGACAGGATTACATTTACCCATCCTGAGGATTCATGTTTTAGTGATAGCTTTCCCTATTGAATTTTAAAACTTTCCTAAGTTGGACATTATATACTGTCGTCTTAGAAGAAAAATTTAGCCCTGTTAAAATTCAACTTTATTTTCCTTCCTTTATTTGCAGATGAATCCTCAAAGAAATCAGCTTTCTTACTCCTAGGGTTTTCTGCCTACCACTCTCTTCAAAAATAAAAAGTCATTTACTTCAACATTGTGTTATACTACTCAAAAAATACATGAGAATACAAAGAATGATTTAGCAAAGGATGATTTAAGTAAAATTATCTTTAAATCATATTTTATTCCCATGGATAATAGTAAAAACTGAAACAAAGATCTAGAGGTAGCTCTTTTTCTTTCCTCTTCTGCTTTCCTTCTTTTCCACGAGGGAAAGATGAGTGGGAGAGGCATTTGCACCAGAATAGGGAGAGCAGTGGTGGCCTGGAGGGAGGTACAATGAACATCTTGCTAGGAGGAAAGCTTGGCATGGATGTTCAAGGCTAAGCAGGGTGAGGAGGGTGCCCAGGCACGAGGGTGGTCTAGCTCAGGGTATCAGAGCCGAGTAAGGTGAAGAGGGAGTCCACGTGATGGCGTCCAGGAACAGCAGCCCTGCAGGGGATGCTGGAACCCACGTGAGGTAAAGAGGTCACTGTTGTGAGAGAGGTGGCAGCAGCAAAGGCAGGGAATTGATCAAATAAGTAAATGCACTAAAGATTATGAGATCCAGGAAGAAAATGAGACTGAACTTTGTGAGACGTACCGTAATGATTTATAGTAATGTTGATCATAAAATATTGTTATTTTCTTCTATGTTTCCAAATTTTCTATTCTCCATAGTGAGTATGCATATTAACATTTTTATTCAGAATACAGAGAGATAGAAATCTTACCCATAATTCCCAGAAAAATAACATTAGGAAGCCCAATTACATTAAAAAGATATGGCATAGGCCTTTGTCTCTTGGCATCCTGGGCCAGGCAGAAATGAGCACAAGTATTGCTGGACAGTGTGGTGTAATGGAAGGAATACTAGACCCGGACTGGAGATCTGAGGCTTAAGTCTGGTTCTGCCACTAATACGCTCTGTAGCCTTCATAAGCCTGAGCCTAAAGCTTCTTCATCTGTAACACGAAGGGCTGAACTCCCTATCTGGGTGTGGTGGCACATACCTATAGTCCCAGCTACTTGGGAGGCTGAGGGAGGAGGAGCCCTTGAGGCCAGGAATTCAAGGCTGCAGTGTGTGCTATGATCATGCCTGTGAATAGCCGCTGCACTCCAGCCTGGGCAACCTATGGGCAACCATGGGCAACCTCCTATGATATCCCACAGAGGTGACTGACCTGTCAACCATACCCTAAGCTCAGGTTCCAACTCCCAACATTTCTCAGATATATGCATGACAGGACAAAATGTCCCAGTTATGCCAGCCAAAGTCTTAATTCTGAAAACTTGCAAGGGAACACTACAGATGATACTGCTTATTTTGCTTCTGAGACTGAAACATAACAGTACCACTTCGCCGTGTTCCGTCTTGTTTTCATGTTATCTCTGTCAGAAGGGATACCACAACCTCGCATTGCCTGTCACCAGAACAAAAACGCAGCTGGTGCTTAGCCCTGACCTCAGCCCCTGATCCAGCCTAAGAACCCAAATGCTATCACGCTGGAGGGTGCCCTATCTCTTGCTGCCCTAAGCAGACTGCAGTTGGTCATCAGAACTGCAGAGGGCATGGAAGGGCTTAGGGGAGGGAACCAGTGCCAGGCAGATTTGTTACTGCTGCTTCAATCCGTGAAATCACAGAGCCAAGGAAGCCCGAAAGGATGTGGTGGAATATTTCACACCCCATGCTCAGTCTTTCCAGGTGGGAGGACTGAGATGGAGCCCAGAAGAAGTAGGTGCACATAGAAGTGTACACCAGGAACGGAGCTATAAGAGTAACAAAGACCAAACTAGCAACTTTTACATCTGTTCAAAACTGACCATGACCTCATCAAACTAATTTCTCAAGCTTTGTCTTCTTCCATTCCTATATCCATGTCTTGCAACTTCCTCTGGGAATTTTCTTCCTCTCTCTGTAATATATAATGTCTAAAAGTCCTCCCTGGCTTGCTGGGATCAAACTTCCCACGCACCGGAGTGATGCATGACCCGAGATTCTACACCAAACTTCACACACGCCAAACAGGGCTTAACAGACACCAAACTCTCAGGGCGCTAAGGAAAATGTAAGCCCTAAATAAACCTTTGATTCTGTGTACTAAAAGTCTACTGTCCTCTATTCTGTTCATCTTTATTTCTAACTAAGAGGAAAAAAAAATAGAATGGAAATGGACTGGGTAATGTATTCCAAGAAAAACTTTAATCTTTTAAACACACAAAAAGAGAAGAACTAAAATTTGAATGCAGAAAAGATACAATTAAGCACACTTGCAACCTTGGCAAGTACATGAAGGGGAGTGTGGGGAGTGTGAAAGGAATTAGACTGTGTGGGACTCAAGGCCAGGCCAAAGAAAACAGCAACGGGAATGTTTCAAGATGGGATCTGAAGAGATGGAGTGAGTCACTAAGTGAGGGAGGGAAAGGAGAACAGAAAACAACTGAAAAAAAAAAAAAAAAAGTCATTCCACTAAAAAAAAAAAAAAAAAACCAAAAACCAAGAAACCATAACTAGCAGTGAGGAAGTTTAAAGAAAAAAAAAACTCTCCACAGTGGTATATTTCTGGATCCCTTCGGTCAGTAGAAATGTCATTTAAACTAAGACTGAAGAAAAGCAATGAGGAAAAAAATGATTTGTCTCTCTGCCCAAATTAGTGTTGCTGATGGGGAGGGAGAGAGTAGGGAATGGGGGAGGGACTGAGGAATTCCAATAAGAAGGTTATAGTCCCCAAAGAAGTTTTTTCCACAAGAGATTAAGTCATTATTCTTAACCCAAGAGGTCATGCATTGTCTTTCTGGTCTCACTGGTGTAATCTCTAAGCAGAAAATAATTTTCTAATATGAAGTAGGGGAGCAGGAGGTAACACAAAGGATAAAGATCCTTCAAATTAAAAAACAAAAGGGCATTTACATGATTATGATTTTAAAAATACTTTCTGGGGGGAGTAAAACCATGCTGACACTGCAGATGAGGCTGACATTACAGACTGTACTATAGTTACTGCCTACCAACTATTCTTACTGGAAATGAGGCAGTATAGGAAGCCGCAAACATCTTCTAAATAGTTATTTATATCTCTTCTCGTCAGTTGCTTCAAGTCACAAATGTAGTTTTAATTCAGTGAATCAAAGCATCACCTACGTATACTCTCCACTTTCAATTCTTTCACCAAAATTATTGAGCAATGCAAAGTAATTTAATAAACAGAGAAAAATATAAGGAAAACTAAATGTAGCCACTGTGAGAGAAGTATAGTTTAATGCATATAAAAAAAGATCTTTTATACTGTTGTGCATGGGGATTTCTGGTAGTAGGTCTATCTGATAAAGTTCAGAGACAATAGTTCTATTGAACTATTGAAAGGAAGTTGTTATGACCGGATTGCTTCCTGTGGTGAACAAAAGGCTTTTGCTGATATAGCAGCTTTGTGGTTACAGACACAAGGCCGGCAAAACTCTTGCCTTTCAAAACTGAAATTTGATTGTTTTTTTTTACATTTCACTACTTCAAGAGGAAACAAAATCTTTAGAGTTGTTTCCTAAGGAGAAATTTAAAATGCAAAGAAGGAATCAAGCCGGAAAGCAATGGCATGGCCATGTTTCTGAGTGTTGCTTTTTTCTATTATAAAATATTAAGATGTTGGGTGATGAAGGAACCAAAAAGTACTACAAGGCCCATGTGTGTATCTTCATAAGGCTAAGAATACATGACAAGGCACAGCCTTGTTTTGAAATGAGTGCAAGGATCTGTTTACCTGAAAACTTTTCAAGGAGTAGAATCAATGCATCAGGTTAAAGGACTGAGTCTTGGGAATGAGTGCATGAAAAGATGTAATAATTTCTCCCTCCTGTTATTCCTTTCTTTCCCCTCATCCTTGGCATGGAGGGGATTTTTGCTAAGACAGAATAAAGCAGGCATTTTAGTGAGGATGGGGAAGCCCGAGGCAGGTGTGCTCTCCTTGAGAACTTTCTTTAAAACCCACACCTTTTCCATGGTGATTAAGGCCATGATGAAAAGACCTCAGAAGAATTACTAAGATAGCATCTGAGGTTGCTTTCCAGTGACACAGTGTAGAACTCTATGGTAACAGAAGAGAAAATTGGCATGTCTTGATAGGGATGTCTCTAAATGAAAAATATACATGCATGTTGCATTTTTCATGGTGGGCAAATAGTGGGACATTAGGGAGAAAGACTAAGGGAAGTCCAGGAAGCAGCATAAAGATGCTAATGGATGGATAGGAGAAGAGAGGTGTTAATGGAAAGAAGGGATACATTCTAGCACTTCAGATATTTGTTTAGCTTCAACTCTGACCAGGGACATTTTGCCTTAGTGCCTGTGATATTATGAGAGATACTTAGATATCTCTCTCTGTATATATGTTTATGAGATAAGTGTAGGTTTTCATCCACGGTTCCTGGCTCACAACTCCCACAGTTCTTGCTACAGTAAACAGAATCTCTCTCTCTCTCTCCCTCTCTGATCTTCTCCTGTTCTCCTTTCTCCTGCCCCCATGGCAGGACTCTAATCTGATTGTAGGTCATAAGACCCTCATTCCACAGGTGTCTTGCCTCATACACTGGAGAAAGGAATGCTACACAGAGAGCCCAAGAAGAATCTGAACAGACAGGCCTTGCTGGGTTTAGATCATACCCTTTTTATTCAGTCACATTTTGACAGGGTTGTCCATGCTTCAATCATGCCCATCCAATAGTCTCCACAAAGGCCCAAAAGGACAGGGTTCAGGGGGCTTCCAGAGAACTGAACACATGGAGGCTGACAAAAAGGTGAAAAGGACTCATGCATGTGCTGGGAGGGTAGCGCACCCCAACTCCACAGGGACAGAAGCTCCTGTGCTCGGGACCTTTCTAGATCTTGCCTGTCTCTCTTCATCTGGCTGTTTATTTATATCCTTTAAAATACCCTTGGTAATAAATTGGTAAATGTGAGTGTTTCCCTGAGTTCTGTGAGTCCCTGTAGTAAAGTAATCGAACCCAAAGAGGGGGTCATGGGAATTCTAACTTGAAGCTGGTCCACCAGAAGTCCAAAGACCCAGACTTGCCCCTCTGAAGGAGGTGAGGGGCAGTTTTGGGGACCGAGTGCTCACCATGTGGGATCTGACCTATCTCTAGGTAGCTAGTGTTAGGATCGAACTGGAGGACACCCAGCTGGTGTCTGCTCTTTGATTGCTTACTTAATGGTAGAGAGAAATCCCCACATATTTTGGGGTCACAGAAGTCTTCTGTGTTGGTTGTTGTGTTGTCGTGTGAGAGCAGAGGAAAACACGGTCTGAGTTTTTCCTTATAGTGCCTAAATGCATTCAAATAGAATAAATACCAACTTCAGATTTTAAAAAATTAGTCATACCTTAGACGTGCATTAGAGAGTACCGATATCATTCTTCCCTTGAAAGTAAAAGCAAACCACTGCAACAGAACTAGCTACCTAATTTGCAGGGCTCAGTGCAAAATAAAAACGTAGGGCTCCTTGTTGAAAAATTACTAAGAATTTCAAGCTAGCAAAAACAGAGTGTGAAACCAAGCAAAGGACCCTTCTAAGCATAAGTCCTATGTGACTCCACAGGTCATCTGCCCTTGAAGCCTGTCCTGCCCTACAATTAAGATCAGATTTGAATGGCTTCAATAAAGGATTTGGGGGGGAAAAAATCCCAGTTGTAAACTTCTACTGTAAAAGTTCAAGAGGTAGAATATTGAAGTCAGAAGACCAGTTATCCTCTACTTTTTTATGAGCAGTTGCAGGGCTAGATGCCCTCAGTGGCACATCTGATCCTGGCATTTTTTAAGATTCCACTAGACCACAGCTTGCACACTATCCACAATGAGACAGCGCATAAGGACATTCCATATAGCTCTCAGATATGGAAAAAACTAAAAATATGTTCTGAATAGATCTGGTTCCTTTAAAATACCTTTACGTTTTTGTAACATTGTGAGGCCCAACTAAATCTATGCTTTCACTGTTAGGGTTTAACGATTTCAATTCTGAAGCAAAGTGAAAATACTCCTGGTAAGTCACTGTTTATTTCACAGAATGCTAAAATACCAGTATAAGTGTGGTATCTTAAAATTTAAAAAATCAGTGAAACTAAATATTTAATACATTTAACATACAAAAGTTTATAAATATATTATTAAATATCAAGTAGAAATAAAAACTATAATTTTAACCATACCTTATTATCGTGATAGAAATTGTCCAAAGAGTCAATTATTAAAAATAAAGTATTCAAAATACAGTCCTGTGTCATTTAACAACAGGGATACGTTCTGAGAAATGTATTTTTGGCAATGTTGTCCTTGTGTGAACATCACGGAGTGTGATTACGCAAACGTAGATGGCACAGCCTACTGCACAATATAGGCTACAGCCTGTTGCTCGTAGGCTACAAACTTGCACGACATGTTACTATACTGAATAGTGTCGGCAATTGTAATACGAAGGTAACTATTTGTGTATCTAAACATATTTACACATAGCAAAGGTACAGTAAAAATAAAGTATAAAAGATAAAAATGATACACCTATCTACAGCACTTACCATGAGTGGAGCTTGCAGGACTGGAAATTGCTTGGGGTGAGTCAGTTAAGTGGTGAGTGAATGTGAAGGCCTAAGACATTACTGTACACTACTACAGACTTTATAAACACTGTTCACTTAGGCTATACTAAATTTAAAAACACTTTTTATTTCTTCAATAATAAATTAAGCTTAGCTTACTGTAACCTTTTTACTAACTTTTTGACTCTTTTGTAATAACACTTAGCTTAAAACACAAGCACTTTGTTACAGCTCTACAAAATATTTTCTTTCCTTATAACTTATTCTATAAGGTTTTCTCTATTTTTAAAATTTTTTGGTTTTTTATTTTCTTTTTAAACTTTTTGTTAAAAACTAGGACACAAACACACATATTAGCCTAGGCCTAAACAAGGTCAGGATTATTAATATCACTGTCTTCCGCCCCCACATCTTTTCCCACTGGAAGGTCTGCAGGGGCAATAACACGCATGGAGATCTTATCTCCTGCGATAAAAATACCTCGTTCTGGAATACCTCCTTAAGGACCTGCCTGAGGCTATTCTGCAATTAACCTTTTTTTTTAATAAGTAGGAGTGCACTCTAAAATAACGATGAAAAAGTATAGTATAATAAATACATAAACCAGTAATGTAGTCATTTATTATCAAGAATTATGTACCATATGTAATTGTATGTGCTATACTTTTATATGACTGGCAGCACGGTAAGTTTGCTTACACCAGCATCACCACAAACCACATAGCTTTATGCCACAATGTCACTAGGCAATAGGGATTTTTCAACTCCATTATAATCTTATGGGGACCACCATCATATATGCAGTCTGTCATTAACCAAAATGTCATTATGTGTTGCGTGACTATAAAGCATTAAACATTATATTCAAATTAAGATAACTGAATTAACCATAAAAAGTTGCAAGTGAAACAATGTACTTTTAATTAAAAGGAGTATAAAAACAAATGCATTGATTATGTCATAATTGATTCTTGAGCAAAATTTTGTGCAATTTTTTTTTAGCCACTGTAAAAGCATTCTGGCTATATACATCAGTTGGAAAAGTGGTGAGGAAATAATTACATGTGCCAACTTCAAATAATTTCCTCTTCATTTTCCATTAATTCTATTATTTGATAACTATAAGGTAATTTGGGGGACCACCTTTTTTTCGGGGACTAGAGTCCCTGAAATATTTAAATATTTTTTCAGAGACAAGAGTCTTGCTCTGTTGCCTGGGTCTAGAGTACCATAGCGTCAGCCTATCTCTCAGCAACCTCAAACTCCTGGGCTTAAGCAATCCTTCTGCCTCAGCCTCCCAAGTAGCTGGGACTCCAGGCAGGTGCCACCATGCCCGGCTAAATTTTTCTATATATTTTTAGTTGTCCAGCTAATTTCTTTCTATTTTCAGTGGAGAAGGGGGTCTCACTCTTGCTCAGGCTGGTCTCAAACTCCTGACCTTGAGTGATCCTCCCACCTCGGCCTCCCAGAGTGCTAGGATTACAGGCGTGAGAGCCACCGCGCCTGGCCTAGAGTGGTAGAATTTTGAGGTCATCGGTCTTGATCTCAAGTCATAAATGATTCAGACATGAAATTGTTTTAAATAATAAAATAATGGTATTACATGAACAAAAATATCAGTATTTAGGAGATTTAAAATCTCCCTACATAGAAAAACAGTGGGTTACCAAACACCAGTTTTGTACTCATTATTATGGTTCCTTTGCTTTTGTAATCCGACTCCTTTCATATACACAGAAGTTAGTTTTATTTTGAGAATTTCAAGGTTGTCCTTGAGAACAGTGGAGATATTCTGTAGTATCAAAACCCTGAGGTTAAAATTATTGGTAATGAATTTTCAGATCAATTAGCAATCAATAAATATTTCCATTTTAAAACAGGCACAGTATGCTGAAGAGTCTAACATAAATGACTCTCCATCTTTAACCCATTTTTCACTCTTTGCTGGCAGCTAGCTTGGGCTATGAAGTAACCATGG
>CM052454.1:3318284-3357906 GCA_028533085.1 Varecia variegata
AAAAAAAAAAACTCTATGTAAAAAGTGGGCTGTTTCAAATACTGAAACCTGAAATACGTGGCACTGGCGTAACAAAAGTAGCAGGAACATTTTCCTAAGGCCTGAAAAGGTAGCAACCTTTCTTATATCTTAGCAAAACATTCAATAAAACTGTTACCTATGACAACTTGGAAGGTAGATCACTTGCTAATTACGAATGTAGTCTTGGGCCAGGTGTGGTGGCTCGTACCTGTGGTCCTAGCAACTCTGCAGGCTGAGGTAGGAGACCTGCATGAGCCTAGGAGTTCAAGTCCAGACTGGACAACATATTGAGACCCTGTCTCAAAAGAAAAAAAAATGTAGTACTTGGGAAATAGTTAGAAAAAATTAGAATATTCATACTTGTAGGTTGCATCAAATTCTTACAAGCTTGAACTAGAACAAGCAAAAGCAGAAAGGACTTTAGATCTCCTGAGAGAGGCCTGCCTTGCCTACAGCCTACAACCAAAGAAAACTGAAAATCTGATAAATTAGAGCCTCCCAATATTTATTAAATAAAAGCTAAGCCCTCTCTCTCCCAAGAGAAGCGGTTTTAAGCAATGTCTTAGAAACTACAGGCCGGGCGCAGTGGCTCACGCCTGTAATCCTAGCACTCTGGGAGGCCGAAGCGGGTGGATCGCTCGAGGTCAGGAGTTCGAGACCAGCCTGAGCAAGAGTGAGACCCCCGTCTCTACTAAAAATAGAAAGAAATTATCTGGCCAACTAAAAATATATATAGAAAAAATTAGCCGGGCATGGTGGCACATGCCTGTAGTCCCAGCTACTCGGGAGGCTGAGGCAGTAGGATCACTTAAGCCCAGGAGTGTGAGGTTGCTGTGAGCTAGGCTGACGCCATGGCACTCACTGTAGCCCGGGCAACAGAGCGAGACTCTGTCTCCAAAAAAAAAAAAAAAAAAAAAAAGAAACTACAATCTTACGTATGCCCTACCTTATTAAAGCTGCTTAAGTATTTAAGATTTTGCATTTCCCAACTAGCTCTTTGCTTTAGTTGATTTCAGAGCTGTCATTAAGTTAAGAAATAGGCATGAACAGAACTCAGTGGCTACCAATAAAAACCAGAGTCTTCACGTAAAAAATTACATCTAGACAAGCATTTTGGCTGTGGTTACTTGTCTATGAAACTATCCACTAGCAAATAGACTGAAAGTCTATGAAATTTTTGACAAAAAATTTACTGGCAAAGAATTCCCAGAAAGCTAGCCTGCAAAAGGCTGTGATTATTCAATTCCTAAAGCACACCGGGCATCTAAACCTGAGCCAGCGTAAAGTAGTGAATTCGACGCGGTACTTTCCAATGCTTATCTTGGTTGTGACCATGGAATATTATGAACAAGGAATAGGGCATAGGGCAGTGACTGGGGCTACAGAGGCTTATGGGTAAGGGATTTCCCCCAAGGGAGGCAAATGAGGGCTTCCAGTGGGAGGGGGATAGGCATGCAGTGGGGCGGAGGAAGGATGCAGGATGGCTAACAAAGAAGCTTACTCTCCTCCAGAGAAGACAGTCTTCCTCATTTCTGTACATTAGGACGGGGTGCGACCCATTCTCCCAAAATGGGTGTTTCTATTTTAGTTACCCTATCCTATATCACTATAGTATGGGGAAAGGCATGCAAATACTTATTATTTAATTTGTGGGCCACTAAACCAAGAAGAAACAAATATCAACCCGGTAGAAACGACTGAATATTATTCAGATGCTAGATTTTGAAACTTTAATCTGACTGAGATTTTGGAATTGTCTCTCTTAAAAAGATAGCAGCAAATGTATTATTTATTTAGGAAGAAGAGTGCATACGGGTATCACGCGATCTAAGGAGCAGACACTGGCAAAAAAGACTGATGACTGGACTCCAGTAGGTTCTGTAGCAATAGAACTCTTGATTTTTATCTAGTCACATGACCACCTGAAATAAAACCTACATTTCCCAACCTCCCTTGCAGTTAAGTACGTGGTCTTCAGATCATGTGACTAAATTTTGACCAAGAAGATACAGATGCAAGTGACATACACATTTCCATGAAGTAGCCTTATGAGGAAAAGCCATACCTTTCTCTTTCTTTGCCTTCCTCCATCCAAGTCGGAATGCAGATGTGATGAACGGACCTGGATCAGCCTTCTAGACTAAGAAGTGACCTTGTAAATGGAGGCCACGCAGAAGCAGCCTAGTTCTCGGATACTGTGAGGTGCTATCTGTATCCGCCCTGGACCTCCTACCCTTAGACTTATGCTGTTCCGTACAGTAGCCCTTAGCCAAATGTAACTTTTGAGCATTTGAAATATGGCTAGCCCAAATTGAGCTGTGCTATATAACATACATATCAGATTTTGAAGACTTAGTATGAAACAAGAATGTAAAATTTCTCATTAATTTTAGATTTACATGTTGAAATTATAACATTTTGGTTATATTAGTTGAAGTACAATGTATCATACAATTAATTTTAACTGTTTCTTATTCCTTTTTTGGTATGGCTACTAGAAAATTTGAAATTATATATGTGACTCACATTGTATTTGTACTAGACAGCACTGTTCTGAAAATTGGGGTAGTATCTGTTTTCATTCTCTATTGTCTTCCCAGTGCTTAGCAACAGTTCTCCACAGAAAATAGGCACTCAAAAATTATTGGTTGACATAATTAATAAATCATTATTTCATTTTAAATGCTTGGGATACAAAAGGATCAGCAGTTAAAATATAACAGAAGTTTATTTAAAACATAAAACATAAGTTTATTTAAACAAAATAGTTTCCTTAAAATTATATCCCCATTA
This sequence comes from Varecia variegata, assembly GCA_028533085.1. Lineage (NCBI taxonomy): Eukaryota > Metazoa > Chordata > Mammalia > Primates > Lemuridae > Varecia > Varecia variegata. The sequence goes on from CM052454.1 coordinate 3,321,099, forward strand.
GAGATGAGCGTGTTAAAAGAAAAAAGAAAGAAAGAAAAAAACTAACATAAGACACATTACACCCTAAAATGAGGCCTCTAGGAACTTTTCAGGGCAGAAACTAAATAAATCTTGCAAGTGATCTACAAGTGATTATGGATCAATAACTTTCAAGGATAGCTTTCAAGTCACCATGACTGCCTGGTATATAGATTTATCATCGGCTGCAAGGACAAGAAATTTCTCCACGCTAATTTATACTAAGAGACTTCTTTCTCACATTCAGAGCTTATAGCCAAGGTGAACTAGTTCATTCAGGACTTAAGAGCAAACACATATGTTAATAGAACTACTATCCATACCCACTGGGGAGTCCAGGTCTCACAGGGAGATTCATCTGCGTTAAAGCATCACAATGGACAGTTGTATTTTTTTTTTTTTTAGAGTGCTAAATCTGCAAGACTGATTTGGCATTCAATATGCATCAGAATTCAGAATTTAAAAGATGCAGTAGCATTATTATCTTAGTTGGATGGACTAAGTGGAGCTTCAGTTAAAAAAAAAAAAGCAAAATTCCAAATGTCAGGAGCTTAGCTAAATTTTAATTCATGCTCACACAAAGTCCCTGAAGGCTCACATTCCTCCGTTTATTCGCCCACTTTGTAGGCTACTGCGGTATTACAGCACCTCCTTATCAGCACATGCTCCCACAAGTACCCTGGCAGGGGAAGAATGGGCTGCATACTTAAATAGTGGTAATAAACGCTACTTCCTGAAAGTGATATGTATTACTTGTGCACACATTTCATGGGTTAAAGCTAGCCTAATTTCAAGGAGGCAGGAAAGTACAATCCTCGTTTACCTGAAAACATAGAACTTAGTAAACACAATAATGCTACCCATAGTGCACTACACTCATCCAGATTTGTGGCAACTTGTACAGTTTGACCTCACTGTTCTAATATTTATAGTAAAAAGGACAGGTAGTTAACCAAACTGCATATGTATATATGTTAGCCCATCAAATGAAACCACGTCATTGTTATTATGTTATAGAAATTTGTGTTTTCTACTATTTAATGATCACAGCATATACGATGAATGCAGTAATGTCAATTTTTTAAGTTTTATTTTGCTTTTTGCCTATGAATTTTCTAACTAGGTAAAACAAGATAAAAGAATTTTGGTTGTCATTTTACAAATTGCCTTTACTCATTGCATAATTGTAACTGAGTTAGCCTCATAACTAGTGAGTGAAATTTTGTCAAAAATATCATGCCCGATTTTGGATTTTCATTTCAGTTGGTAAAGTATATTCTTCAAAAAAACAGCATGAGTTTTCTTTTTCCTAAATATTCCCTTGTAATTCATCATTGCTATAACAGTTTTGGGCCTAAATTTTATTTTCATAGGCTTAAAGGTAGGTATTTTATTTCTGCACATTTTGTCATTAGAGTATACCTATTATTAAAAATAATTTGAGGCTGGGCGCGGTGGCTCACGCCTGTAATCCTAGCACTCTGGGAGGCCGAGGCGGGTGGATCGCTCAAGGTCAGGAGTTCGAGACCAGCCTGAGCAAGAGCGAGACCCCGTCTTTACCAAAAAATAGAAAGAAATTATGTGGACAGCTAAAAATATATATAGAAAAAAAAATTAGCCGGGCATGGTGGCACATGCCTGTTGTCCCAGCTACTCGGGAGGCTGAGGCAGGAGGATCGCCTGAGCCCAGGAGTTTGAGGTTGCTGTGAGCTAGGCTGACGCCCACGGCACTCACTCTAGCCCGGGCAACAGAGTGAGACTCTGTCTCAAAAAAAAATAATAATAATAATAATAATTTGAATGGATTAAATTATATCTTAAAAGGAAACAAAGAGGAAGTACGGTCAAGAGAAAGAGAAAGAAAAGAATACCCAGAACCTACTTGCTGAGAGAAAATTCTCTGCGTCTCTCTCCCATTTCTGCACATCTTTGTGAGAAGAGGAACTCTCTTTTTTTCCTGGATTGTTTTTCCAAGCATGTTTGTATAGAGAACAACCTTGGAAGAAGAGAGTATCTCTCTTCAGAGAAGAGGGCAGGTTTGTTTGCTTCCCAGTATAATTAAGATAATGTTTCCCTCCTTGGCAAACGCTGGGCGAGTTTGCTTGCAGCCCCCGTATAATTGAGGTTTCCTATGCTCAGAGTCCCTCAGCAGTGATACAAACCTACTGTGTGTGCAATGGTGTTGATCTGGGTTTCTGCATATCACATCCATGAGACTTATGGGGGCATAAATGGCATGAACAGGAAGCTTATGCTGCCTGTTGTGCTACAAGTAATTAAGTCCTTTTTCTCTGACCCAGGAATCTCATGTCTGTTGCCAGCATCCACAAAACTGTAGCAAGCTAACTTGATAGCTTTTGGCAAAAAGAAGAGGATGCTGACAGACATAGCTTTCTGGAAGAGAAAAGATAAGGGATCCTAAGGACTCAATTAGGGTTTTTAAAAAGATTCCCCAGGACCCAGTAGTAAATATAGGCAGGGCAGATGGGAAGAGTAAGGGTTTCCCACTGTCCTGTTTATGAATATTTAGAGTCCCAGCACCAAGAAAGAAGATAGAAATTAGTCACCTAAATGGTGTTTTAGTTGTTGCTCACTCTCCTCTGAGAGGAAGGACAAAGGGTTAAGGAGTCCCCAAAGCTGATAGAGAGCTTGAGTGATCCAAAAACAATGGAACTTCATTTTAGTTGAGCCATGAGCAGCTGCTCAGCCACTCAAAGTGGAAAACAAATGTGCTTTGCTCACTGGCACAGAGCCACTCTCTCCCTACACACCCCCAGATTCCTGCCACCATCCTTTCTACCCTGACTTCAGCTGCTTAAAAGACAAGGGCAATTAAAGGTAAGGTTGGGGGTCTCCCTGAGCCCAAGGAGGAACAAAAGCTACATACTCACTTCCTAGTATGCTGGAGAACTTAAGGGAGGTAAAGGACTCAAACGTCTACGCTCTGCTGGATACAGACATCCAAGTCATGCATTCTACCCGGTTCCATGAGGGCAGGCAGTGCTCCAATTCAGTTTGTAGGATTTGGTCAGGATTTCTAGTAGGGATGCGATGCTAACATGACCTTGTCTTCTAGGATGTCATCCAATCCTGATTTTCCTTCTACTTCTCTGAGTAGCCCTCAGTTTTCTTCAATAATTCCCTCTTTTTGGACCACTTCTTAAATTAGAAATTCTTAAAAGAAATATAGGGGAGGACGATGTAGGAAGAGGGAGTAGTCATGGGTCTGTAAGGGTAAATATCTGAACTGCCATGATCAGAAGTAGGCTGAGATTTTTATATTTTCAAAATGAGGCATGGGTTGAAAGTGAATGAGGGATACCATCTTAAAGTGCCGATGTCTTCCAGGGTTTCATCCTTGGTGGGTTGTTCCTTCCACATTTTTAGATATATCATTTCATCCGCATTCTAAAAGCTATATGCTCATGATTCTCAAGTTTATATTCCCAGTTCTAAACTATTTTCAAATTCCAGACCGGCATTTCAAATGCTTGTCAACTTGGCTATCCCACTTCAACTTACACATTTTATTAAAAAAAAAGACTGAAATGATCATTATATTTCTAATACTCCCACATTTCCCATTACAGTTAATAGAATCAACATCCTTAAGTCTCCCAAGTAAGAAACTCATTCTGGAGTCCCTTTTTTTCTTATACCCAAATCCAGTCAATTTTATATCAGAAATATCTCCGGAATCTGACCATTCTTTCTGCCACTAATTCAATTCATGTTCTTATGATTTCTGTCTTAGACTACTACCAACATTGTCCTATCCGGTGTCTCCTTCATCAACTTCTCCTGTGATCCATCTTTTGCATTCCTGTCATAATTATCTTCTTACCAAACAAATGATTACACCCTTCTCTTTGTCTAATGACTTCCCCTGATTTCCCCCTAGCTGCCCTATAAAAGTCAAAGTCTTCTGTATGGGTACGGTGCCCTTCATGATGTAACCCCAATATACTGTTCCAATTTCATTTCCTTCCACTCCCTACCACAACTCTAAGCTCCAAACCACAGTGAACTTCTCACATATCTTTTCAAAACTCTATCCCTTTGCACATTTTGTTCTCTTTCCCTCAAATGCCCTTCTTCCTCTTCTGTCTATAGCAAATTCCCATTCTGTCTTCAAGACTCTCCAAAGTTTACCTGCTCTATCAGGCCATCTCTGGCTTTCCTAGAATCTACCACAGCATTTATTTCCGTATATTCCATTTATTTGTTCATGTGTTTGTTTCTTCCACTAGACTGACTTCCATAAGAGTAGGGATCATAGGTTTTCATTTTTGAATTCTGAGTGCTTAGCAGAATGTCTTGAATATGGCTAAATAAATGCTTATTAGCTTAATAACTTAATTTCTTCTGTCAAGATTTAATAAACTCCTTAGCCTGGAATCAATGCTTAAGCAACTAAATGCTGGTATTTTACATATTTTGCATATTCTATATTATATAAATTTTATTCTTTGAATCCTTCTTTCCCTGACCACCTTCATTTTGCTCATTTAAATAAACATTATGAAATATCACATAGGAAAGAAAACAAGTCATAGTTTTGCTCCTTACTGAAAGTGTAAGTAGTTGGGTAGGGAAGAATATTGAAACTACTAGCTAAATTAAAAATGAGTAACTATAATTATCCTTGCATACCTCAGGGTCATAAAAAAATCAAGAACGTGACCATTTAGCTAGATATAAATGTATTGCTATCCACATAATCTCTTATAATATCAGAAAGCCCATTAATAAAATCAAATTATTTAATTTAAACATCCCAAGAAATGATTCTGGCTACTAAGATGATATTCTGGCTTAGAATGTGACTTTCAATGATCTGACCCATAGCATTGCAAGCATTGCACAGTCCATTGCATTTTATCTGGTCATTTTATCAAACTGATCAAAACATCTCCTGTACCATCTCAGAAACAGGTGGGAAATGAGGAGGGGCAGGAAACAATTCATGAACAAGGATGGGAAAGAGCAAGGGCATATGTGTTTTTATATTTCAGGTGATCTGTTCTGTATCCATAGGTTAATGAAATTTGAGAAAATCCGAGTTACCTACATCAGCTACCCTAGAGAAGTGTAAGTTCCTTAAAGACAGAGAGCTTCTATTTATCCCTCCTCCTCTCTAAGCATTCTGAATACATCTTTGCTGAATTATATTAAATGGAATGTTTTACTTTTTCTTTAAAAAATTCTAGATGATATCCTAATAAACCTTATTTATATATTATCTGATATAATAAAATATAACACTTGTGTACCTTAAAGAAAAAAAGTCTTACTTTTACCCTAATATTTAGCAGAAATAAGTAGAGAAGTATTTTTAGACAATCTTGGGGCAGAGGAACCCACAAGGTAGTTACAGATTCAGTAACTGGGGATGAAAACAGCTTATTTCTGTCAACTAAAAGAGATAATAAATAAAACAGACACCAGAGAGAGGAGAAATATTTTTGTTTCACAGAATACAGAGCTGTGATTGCAAAAGAATTAGATGCTGAGCAAAGCAAAAATATGTTTATTTATTTGTGGAGCCCTTTCAAGTGTTAGATGCAAAAAGAATAACTAAACCAAAAGATAACTTGGAAAATATCTCTTAATCTTAAATCTTTAAAATTTTAAATTTAACAATGTGAAAAATGAGAACCATGTTTATAACACTGGCAAGAAAACAGGTTATAAGATGTCCTTATAATTTCATGCTCAGTCTGTATTCTGCTGTAACCTCTCTGACTTATTTTTCTGAGTGGGCAGGGCGGTGAAACTCCTGAGATTCACCCTCTGGGACAGAGCCATTTTAAATACAATGTTCTTCCTACTCATCAAACACAAGAAAGCAGTGAATCATTCATCTTCCAACCAAAATTAAGTTGGTTGATTGCATGGCTATCAATCTTGACAGTTAATGTTTACATTCAAAATTTGGGATAAAGGATAAATGAGTTTTTAACAAAAGATATATGAAGTAGACTATTAATGAAATTCTAACTAGAGTGAAACTTAATCTTTTTTTATAATGGCAATAGTAAATGTTTTAAAGATGTATTACTACTTCCTGTTTTCCAGTCTGTTTCTTGACCACAACCAGTATAATATACAGTAATTCTAAAATAACAACCTCTCAAGTTATGTTATTGTAGAGTAGCTTTACAGCCCAACCCAAAGCAAAATAAACATCAGTCATGAATTGTTCCCATGAACTGACATAAGCAAAGACTGTAGACTGTCACTAAAAACTAGTACATTTTTCAAAAACTAAGAAAAGTAGAACTGTGGGGTATGACAATTTCATTGCTGATTTATACCATCCAGGATTTTGTCCAACTGAGCAATCACTTAATTAGGAAATAATATCTCAAGAGTCTTATTGGTTCTAGTTGTAATCGTTTACAAACTAATGATAAATTTATTGATATTTCAAAGGGTAAAATTGTTCATTTACTCAGCACTAGCTGTTTGTTTAAGGAAACCAAAATGTTATTTAGTTTCAGCCAAATGTAGACAACTACTATCTTTTCTTATTACAAAACGTAGAGGCAACTGATTCATCATGTTTTTTTGTTTTCGTATTAGTCAGCTGGCACACAAGAAACTCAGTATGTTATGTCGGGTATGTAATAGGAGTCATATTTCTGAAAATGTAATTGCTGTTTTCATACACTCCTTCTGTTGGCTCCTACATTGAGGCACTTTAGAGAAACATACTTCCCTTGATTCAGTGCCCTAACTCAGATAGAATTTAATAATATCTTTATTCTAAACTGGATGATTAGTACCTTGATGCTAAATGGTTGCAACAAATTAAATATGTCATTCTTTCATATACCCCCAAGAAGCTCTTCTAGACTTAATCATCTTTTTGACGCAAATGCCTGATTAGATTATTGATACATTACAGAAATGAAACAAAAAGTAAATAAAATTTATATTTTTAATTTTAACTCTTCATAAGTTCAATTTTCAAGTCAGTGTTCTCTTTGATTCTATTAGCCTAGGTTGAAAAATTAAATACAGAGCACCTAAATAAAACCCATTTACAGACCAATTCATAAATTTAAGTCACATAAATTTAAGAACGTGTATTCTTATTTGATGTTTCAGAATTTTTCTATCAATAAACAACTTTTTACATTCCATCAACTTCAGTGCTAATGATGAGGCTTGTACTTAGTGTGGTGTCTTTCATGTTTGGCCTTTGAAACCCTTTATGGGCCTTAATTAATCCTCACCACACCTCTCTGAAACAGGCTGGTATTATTATCCCTTCTTTATAGTTGAGGAAATAAAGACAAAAAGAGATTAGCATGAGATTTGCCCAGTGACGTAGAATAAATCAGAGATACACTCAGTGTGAGCTACAAAATTGCTCACAAATAAACATGCTGTTGCTCTCTTCATTTCTTTTTCCTATCAGTATCAATGCTTTAACATCCTCAACAGAAAATGTTTTTTATTTAGCAACATAGTTATTTTTTCACTCTGAAAAATCTATATTCCCTCTTTGAGGATTTATTTTATTGCTTTCTCTTTGCTACAAAATGGATTTTTGACATTATTTTGACGTGTTGCAACAAAATATACAGGTTGGTACCCTGAGGAAATTAGAGTATGCATAACTTATGATTAGATATAAAACTTTCAGGAAATGTGTGGCATGCTGTGTTGGATTGCTTATAGGGGACATTTTAGGGTCCACAGAGGCCGTTCAACTAGAAATCTGTAGGTAATAGTATTATGATACAACCTCATGAAGTGACTCATGTTGGCTTGTTCAGGCTTGTGTTCTTTGTGAACTGAAGACCTGCCATAAACCCAGTTATAACTAGTTTCTCTGCTATTGCATTATGCCTCACATTAACTGCTAAAGTAAACCTGAATATTCTTTTTTCTTTTGGAGTCCAATGGCAAATGTCTGCTACTGAAGCAAAATGAAAACAAAAAATACTTTTCTATCACTTTTTCCCTTTTTTTGGTGAAATGACATCCCCCCCAAAAGTTTATTTTTAGACTTAACCAAATCCAATGGCTTTGCTGTTCTATCCCGTACAAGACTAGCAACTCTTTTTAAAAGAGATAATGTTATCTTCCCAAAGAAATTTTTTTTAATTACAAAATTTTAAATATTGTGTTTAATTTTGCCTTGTCTAGATGAAAAGCTCATTGGGAGATATCTCTATTGTAAGATTTATTCCAAGTTTGGATGCCTTATGCTGCTTGGTTTTCTTATGATGTCCTACTCCATTAAATTGAAATCAAATATGATACCAGCAAATTGCCCTGCCACCCCTCTCCACAATGAACTGTCTTCTTTCCCCTGCTCTACTTTGGATAGTTTGTATAAAGTACAATACAAAAGATAACCTTTCAGTAAAAGATGAAGGGAGAAAAGGCAAAAATGCTCCATTTTAATTTTGAAATTACACTGTTCAAGTATTTTCTATTTCAGTCTTAATACCAACTCACCTTCTTTATACAAAACCAGCCAATTTTTTATTTGGGATCTTACCAATCATATGATTTCAGCAGTAAATATTTTGTTTTAAAAATCTGCTAAGTTAAATCATGGTAATTTAAAGTTGTTAAATTTTACATAAATTATATATATTTTTAAAAATCACACATACTTTAAGGAAAATGACAAATAATTTTCAATATAAATGAATAATTTACTTTAAGGTTTAGAATCAGAGTAATATTGAGACCTGCTGTTAGCAAACCTCAATTTGTAGATATTTTAAATACTTCCCAAAGTCTACCAGTGTGTACCCATACAGCTTGGGTATGTTACAAAATAATCTTTTCCTTTTAAAATTGAAATATGCTCTACTTTCTTTAAAATAGAGTTTTCAAAAGAAGGACCCATCTTCTTTCAATATTTATTGCAAGTTAAAATGGAATTCTTGTTCAAAGGTTTGGATAGAATCAGTTACACTCCTTTGTCATATACTCCCAAATATTTATTTTAGGGAGTAGTTGATAAACCTGCTGGTTCTATCTGGAAGCTTCAAACTAGGTCAATTTCACCATTTGGGGCTAAGCACCATTCATCACCCTTATCTCTCTGACAGCTAATCTGAAGCAGTTAAGTAGTAATATATTGGCATTCTCCCTTTTAAGTGATGCAGCTAGCTATAAACTTAGCATTTCAGAACAAGAGAAAAAACTGTGCAATAATCCTTACCAGCGTTGGAGTAGAAATCCTGGAAAATTATTATCAGTTCAAAATAAAGAGCCTTAAAATCATTTTCCCACACTTAGTAGGTTCTTTCCTGTGCAGTCCTAGGACACAATAGAATATATGTAATGACCTGTGCAAGCAATGAAGGCTGTTTGCTGACATAGAGTACATATCAGAAACAGAGCAAAGCACCTCAAAGTTTGCTCACAGGCAGTACAAGCCCTGTTCAATTCCTAGGTGACTCTGTCAGGTACTGTGTTTTGTGAGTTCTTATGCTAAAATGTGATAATATAATACTTACTTGTAGTAGTGCTAGTATTCCAAATCATCATTCTATCATGCCTTAACAGTCCAGACTCTCAAGTGCTCCAGGCATAATTGAACTCAGTTTCAAAAGCTCTTTCATTTTTCACTGACAGCAATTCACCAAAACCTCCTCCTTCTTATCCACAATCAACTCTTCACTGTTCTTTCTCTTGTTGATTTACAGTGAATGAAAAACTGTTTTGGTGTTATTAAGCTTTGATTTTTATGGAAAACTAGCTGTGCTGGCTATATATACATGAGAGGGAAATGATAAGAGAAGGTAGATTAATAGTCTATGTAAGACATAATTACTTGAATGAAAGCGGATAAAATAGATAATAAAGGAGGATATTTACTCATCATAAGTACTTTTTTATGCCCAGCAATAAATGGTGTATTGGGGAAACGAGAAGAAGACATAGTCCTAGCTATCAGAAAACTGACAATCTAGTTGGAAGAAACAGAAACTATTTCTTCTTATAATTCTTGATGAATCATTCATTTTCTCCCATTCTAATTTTTATCATCCTAGTTTGGGCATTCATCACTTCCTTCTTGGATCACCACAATTCTCCCCTAAAAGGTCGTCTGGTCTCTGCTAAACCTCCACCACCTGATACTTTCTGGATTGACTCTTCCTTCTAGTATCAATGTTTCTAAAATCAGATGCCAGCTGCACTCTCCCCACATACAGTATAAGTTAAACTATTTTGCAAATAATTCCCTATATATGAGACACACTTTCCCACGTTTCTACCTTGGATTATACTGTTCCCTGTGTTTAGGATTTTCTTTGCTGAAATCCTACCCATTTAAGGACAGGTTCATATACCACTTCTTCCATAAAGCCTACCCAGAATTCCAGCTAAAACCGATCTCTCTCATCTAAATGTTTCTTTGTATCACTCTTGTGGCACCAAATACAACCTTGTATTGCTATGTTTATCTCTTTCTTCCCTACAGGCATATAAACCACCACCACCCGCTGCCGACATAACCCTTGGTATGTGTCTTATATATACTGAGCACCCAGTAAATATTTGTGAAGTGTTAAATGAATACAATGAGAAGAACAATCAAGTGTGCATGAGATGAGAGCAAATACGTAGGTGGAGATATAAGTCATGGAAACCTTTGTAAACTGAAAGAGGAGGGGTTTAAATTTAATATGGAAGAATGGAATTTTATTCATAATAGTATCTTAATTTATAGTTTCCTTACAAGAAACTTTCAATTTCTAACATAACCATTTTATTCATTTATAAAATATGGGGGAGGTGAAAAAAAGGTGTTGAAGTTAATGGATAAAATCTTTGTGAAAATTCCAGGAAAGAAATAAAATTAGAATATCTAAAAAAGAACTTGTTCAAAGTAGCCAATTAAATAACCAGATTTATGTGCTGAAATATCTATTCACTTTTTGTCTTCTACGTTTATGGTAACTAGGCCTATTTAGGATAGGAGTAACTTTTCTGCTTACTTAATAGAGTAATCCCCCCTTACCCTGCAGAATACTTTCCAAGACCCCCCAGTAGATGACTGAAATCCTGGATAGTACTGAGCCTGATATATACTACATTTTTTTCTGATCTGATAACCAAGAGAGCTACTAAGTGACTAACGGGGTAGGTAATATATATAGAGTGTATACTCTGGACAAAGGGATGATTCACATCTCAGGCCAGATAGAGCTGGGATGCATGAGATTTCATTACGCTACTCAGAACAGTGTGCAGTTTAAAACTTATGGGTTATTTCTGGAATTTTCCATTTAATATTTTTGAACCATAGTTGACTGTGGGTACCTGAAACAGTGGAAGGTGAAACTGCCAACAAGGGGGGACCTACTGCATGTCTAACCTACCTATCTCTTTTATGCATAGCTTTGCATTGGTTTGCACAGCTTTGAGGCGAACAGTCTCCTGGCCACTGAAAGGTATTAGATATGTGGTGTTTTGAAAAAGAAACAAAAGGAAAGAGGAAAGGGACTAAAAACTGTTAGTAGTGTAGGAGTTGCCTCCCCCAAAGCAGCTTGTTTCAGAGCCTCTTACTTGCTTCTTCATTGAAGTTTTTCTCCCTCACCTCCCTTAAGACATAGTATAGAACTGAAAAGGAATGCAAGCACAGAAAGAAGACAAGGAACAGTTGCCTATAGTATTTATTTGCCTATGAATGAAGAACTGCTGAGACACCACCAAATGAATCCCCTTTTCCCACTCCCCACTCTGCAATGGAGAGAAGTCTGTGTGATCCCATGCAGATATGGAGCCATGGGGAGAGATCCCTTTCCCCTCCTTCCACCACCATTGTAAGGAGATGAAATAGGCAAATATTCTTTAGGCTGGATTTAGGCCTCAAAGCTCTGAAAAGTGTGCATTTCTGGTAGGGCAAAAGAGTGTTGGGGAGGAATTTTTCAAGTGTACAAGCTCAAATCACTCTGGAGAGTAACACAATAGAGTATTTGCTTAGACTTATGGAACAATCTACATTTATTCAAGCCTGAGATGGTGGGGGAGGTTCAAGGGCCTCCCACACTGGAAACTGTGCTTAATGATTTGGCATCCTGAGAACTTATCCAGACTAGCAGGAGGAAGTCTAACCCTACAAATGTGCTTCTGTGGGAATTCTTCTTACATATCCCAGTCCTGTTGAGAGTGCAGGTGGCTACACATGTGGCAGCCAGATCGTTCCCATGTTCACTCAGAATATGAGGTGGTGGGGACAGGAGAGAAGATGAGACCATATAATCCTCTCAATAGACACAGAAAAAGCATTTGACAAACTTCAGCACCCTTTTATGATAAGAACTCTTAACAAAGGAGGCATAGATGGGACATACCTCAAAATTATAAAAGTCATATATGACAAACCCACAGCCAACAACATACTGAACAGGAAAAAACTGACAGCATTCCCATTTAGAACTGGAAGCAGACAAGGTTGCCCTCTGTTACCACTCATTCTCAACATAGTGCTGGAAGTCCTAGCCAGAGCAATCAGTCAAGAGAAGGAAATCAAGGGTATCCAAATGGGTAAAGAAGAGACCAAACTAACGCTCTTTGCTGATGATATGATCTTATATCTGGAAAACCCTAAAGATTCTGCCAAGAGACTACTGGAATTGATAAATAAATTCAGCAAAGTCTCAGGTTACAAAATCAATGTATACAAATCAGTTGCATTTCTATACACCAACAACCATCAAGGTGAGAATCAAATCAAAGACTCAATACTTTTCATAATAGCAAAAAAGAAAATAAAACACCTAGGAATATATTTAACCAAGGAAGTAAAAGACCTGTAGAGTGAGAACTACAAAACACTGAGGAAGGAAATTGCAAAGGATGTAAACAAATGGAAAAACATATCATGCTCATGGATCAGCAGAATCAACATTGTTGAAATGTCTATACTACCCAAAGTGATTTACAGATTCAATACAATACCCATTAAAATACCAAAGTCAATTTTCACTGATCTAGAAAAAATAATTCTACATTTTGCATGGAACCAGAAAAGAGCCTGAATAGCCAAGGCAGCCTTAAGGAAAAAGAACAACTCAGAAGGCAACACTACCAGACTTCAAGATACACTACAAAGCTATAGCAATCAAAACAGCATGGTATTAGCACAAGAACAGAGACATAGACCAATGGATCAGAACAGAGAACCCAGATAGAAAACCATCCACATATTGCCATCTGATCTTTGCCAAAGCAGACACAACCATACACTTGGGAAAAGAATCCCTATTCAATAAAAGGTGCTGGGAAAATTGGATAGCCACATGTAAAAGACTGAAATAGGATCCATACCTCTCACCACTCACAAAAATTAACTCATGGTAGATAACAGACAAACCTAAGGCATGAAACTATAAGAATTATAGAAGATAATGTTGGAAAAACTCTTATAAACATTGGCCTAGGGAAAGAATTTATGAAGAACCCTAAAAGCAAACACAGCAACAACAAAAATAAATAAATGGTACCTGAACAAATTAAAAAGCTTCTGAACATCTAAGGAAACAATCAACAGAGCAAATAGCCTACAGAATGAGAGAAAATATTTGCATGCTATACAACCAATAAAGGGCTAAGAACCAGAATCTACAAAGAACTCAAGCAAATCAGCAAGAAAAAAAATCAAACAGTCCTATTAAAAAGTGGGCAAAAGACATGAACAGAAACTTTTCAGAAGAAGATAGGCTGATGGCCAACAAACATATGAAAAAATGCTCAACATCTCTAATCATCAGGAAAATGCAACTCAAAACCACAATGAGAGATCATCTAACTCCAGTGAGAATACGTTTTATCAAAAAATCCCCAAACAACAAATGTTGGCATGGATGTGGAGAGACAGGAACACTATACACTATCGGTGGGACTGAAAACTAGTACAACCCTCTATAGAAAGTAGTGTGGAGATACCTCAAAGAACTAAAAGTAGACCTACCATTTGATCCAGCAATGCCACTTCTAGGTGGGATTACCCAGAGGAAAAAAGGACATTTTATTAAAAAGACACCTGCATCCAAATGTTTACAGCAGCCCAATTCACAATTGCAAAGATGAGGAAACAACCCAAGTGCACACCAATCCATGAGTGCATTAATAAAACATGGTATATGTATACCATGGAGTACTACTCAGCCATAAAAAAGGTGAACTAATATATTTTGTATTAACCTGAATGGAACTGGAGACCATTCTTCTAAGTAAAATATCACAAGAATGGAAAAACAAACACCACATGTACTCACCACTAAAGTGGTATTAATCGAACAACACTTACGTGCACATATGGAAATAAAACTCATCAGAAATCAAGCAGATGGGAGCTTGATTCCAGAGGTGGGGATGCATAAATGTACACCTAACGGGTACAATGCACACTATTTGGGTGATAGGTACACTTATAACTTTGACTCAACTGTACAAACGCAAAGTATGTAACCAAAACGTTTATACCCCCGTAATACTCTGAAATAAAATAAATAAATGAAAATTTTTAAACAAAGAAAAAAGAAGAAAAATATTTTTAAAATCAGGTATACATTTGCTGTGCTTTAAATTGTTCTTAAAAGCTACTAGTTACGCCACTTAAAGAAAATTTGTATTTTAACAAGTAGTATGTTTAGAAACAAATTCATAATGACACAAAATATCCTTTGTATTAAAGTAAATCAATGTTCTTAATTGGGCTCAATTTTGTATTATTTTCTGTATGTCTAAATAGTAATTAAATTTTAAATAATAAACAGCTTTATGAAAGATTTTAACTTCTCATATTTAAAAAATCATTCCTGATATAGTCAAAGATCATAAAACAAATGCTAAATAACTAAGTGATCACATTGAAATTGGTTTTTTTTTCCAGGAAGATTTCAATGGGAGTTAAGGGGCTTGAGATTATGTAAACAATTAAACACTTCCTCTTACCCTATGCAACATGGACAACTCAGTTGGAAACATTTCTTTGAATGGAGCTCAGAATGGGGACTTGTTAGGGGAGAGAAAGAAAAATGCAGCACATGACAACCATACACCAAGTTAACCCATTAATAGCCTTCTTCCTAGGGCTTAACAGTCAGGCTGGTCTGGCCTGAAACTGAAATCAAAGGAAGGTGGGGGTTTTCCTGTGGCCCTCCAAGATTCTTCCAGAGAGTAAAGCCTACTTTAAAGCCACAGGAGAATCACTATTCTATGGTCAATGGTCTTTAAATAGTCTTCTGCTCCAATTCAAATTAATATTATCTTCAGAGTATACATTAAATTAGTTGGCCCCCTTCTATTTCAAGTGACAAAAGAAATTACTTTGTCTTTTACGGGTTCAATTTATTCCCAGAACACAGGGAGATGAACTAGCAGACAATCAGAGGGTACTGTACCATGTGTATTTGAATTTCTTAAGGCATACAGACATACCCTTCTCTGAAATTAAAAGAAAAATTACAGAAAGAAATGGAAAGATCAGCTCCACAACCCAAAACAGGGAGAGAAATAATTTCAACATGTATAAAATAATTAGAAGAAATTCAACAGCTACTGAATAGCTATCATAAGCAAAACAAGTTAGCAAATGCTGCTTCCAATACTCCAGAGGCTGAAAAATAATAATGTATTTTTAGAAATAGGATAAAAACTGTCAAATACAGATTATATCAGCTCTCTAATTGAGGATATCCACTCAAGATTCTGCCATAAAAATTACAAATGGTCACATGCACAAAAATAAAAATAAAGAAAAACAGTAAGCACTCTGTCAAAACTCAATCAATATTTCAATCACACCAAATTTTCCCGGCAGGTGTTCTATCTGAACAGATTGGTTATGTTCACTCTTCTTCGGTTTTATATAACCAAGCTATCTTTCTTTGAGCTGTTTGTCATTGTGCATGTGTGTGTGCTTTCTGGTCAAAATGAGGTGTAAGAACTCTAAATTCTTCACACAACTTCTATCTATATATGTTTGAATAGACTATCAATTTTTAAAAACATTATTAATTAGACACACCAACTGAACTGTATGTTCTTGTGTGTTATTAGTTGGCATTGAGGAGTTTCCAGAAATTACTAAAACATTGTAAGTCATTTATACATATCATCTGACACTGAGGTGACATATAAATCAAGTGGATTGCACAATTGATACCCAAATAGGAATTTATTTTTTGTTAAAATAGTATTTATTTATCAGGTGCCAACTACAACAGGAATTCTCAGGAGCTTCACACTGAATCTATAGATTTTTCTGTCTTCAAAATACAGGAAATATTTCATCACTTGTCATTTGTAAAACTGAAAGTAATAACAAACATACAATCCAAATAGGAAAGGATAGAAAAGGGAAGCCAAAAGTAACCTCTAGCTCTTTCAAAGTCAAAAATAATCCCTTTTGGGAAGAAACAATTTTTAAATCCAAGGCAAATTAGCTAATGCTTTTTTTTTTTCACTTTGCTAGAAGGTATAAAATTAGCATTATTTTCAAAGGCTATATATCACATTACCAATATCAATACATGCTTTTTAGAGAATTATTACTACAGTACTATAAAACAGACAAAACCAAGCAAGGAGCCGGGCACGGTGGCTCACACCTGTAATCCTAGCACTCTGGGAGGCCGAGGCAGGTAGATCGCTCAAGGTCAGGAGTTCGAGACCAGCCTGAGCAAGATCGAGACCCCCGTCTCTACTAAAATAGAAAGAAATTATCTGGCCAACTAAAAATATACATAGAAAAATTAGCCGGGCATGGTGGCGCATGCCTGTAGTCCCAGCTACTCGGGAGGCTGAGGCAGTAGGATCGCTTAAGCCCAGGAGTTTGAGGTTGCTGTGAGCTAGGCTGATGCCACGGCACTCACTCTAGCCTGAACAACAAAACGAGACTCTGTCTCAAAAAAAAAACCAAGCAAGGGTTTTTGCACATATCACACAAATGCAAATTTGAAACTCTGTTTTTACCAAAATTATACAAAAACCTTAACTTCATTCACGTTGATATCAAATAACTACCTTGGCTCTTTGTTTTCCCCTCCAAAACAGGCCTCTTGTGCCTTAGTGCTATTACATTTTACTTGGCTTAACCTATAACTAGAGAAAGACTGAAATAATCATCTGTGTAATCTAAAAAAAAAAAACACACTTATATGAACTATACTGTGGGAAAAAAGAGAGGCAGTGGCCTGGCACTGATGACCATCAAACAGAAATTGGGAACTAAACCAATGGACCCTGAAAAACTAGTAATTTGATAGAAAACTTTCTATAGTAGCTGAGAAGCCAATAACACTTTATATAAAATTTAATTTCTTTCATACGATTTTTGCATTTTAGTTGGTAACTGACATTTACATTTTGATCTTACTACTGTGGTTATAGTTAAACATGTTATTAATATAATTATTGAGGTGATATAAGAATATATTATTTTATGAAAATATTCCATACTATATTGTTCAAAAACCAAATAATTTAAAATTGTTTTAAATTGAAATTGCTCATAAAGATCTTGCTTGTTTACTTAGAGATTGATGGAAAAACTTATTGTTACCACGTCCAAATAACCTGTGCACCCTACCCTCACCACTCACAGAACATTCTCTCTCCCCATGCCGGGGACACTGAGTATCAGAGACTGACAGTTGCAAACCACCATGTATTTTCAACCCCCGCTTCCTGTGGCTGCTGGCACTAGCGGCCAGAAAAGCTAAGTACTTGTTTTCTTGCTTTCCTTGCAATCAGAATTGGTCATATGATATAATTCTAGCCAACAATACGTAGGGGGAAGCATACTGGAGAGAAGTGTTTTGGGGAAATCTTTACTTTTTTATATATTAAAAAAAGTAATAGCCACGGCTGGACCCACTGTTTTCCATCATTCTTTTGGTCTTGAAAGAGAATTGGATGCCTATAGTTGCAGCAATCCTGTTGTGATTGTAAGAGGAGGGCAAAGAATTGCAGTGATCCTGGCTTAGATATTGTGGAGCTACTGCACCATCAGAAGCAGTAGCCTACCACCTAGTTTATTACGTGAGCAAATAACTCTTTGTTAGCCACTGCTTATCAGATAGTCTTTTACTTGGAGCCAGTAGTCTTTCTGCATTGCCCTAAAAGAGTTCATATTCTACCAAGAAAACATGATCAGATGCTCAAAGTAGGTGACAGGCTGTAAACAAAAGATATCTCTCTTATCTTAATTAAGGGGAATGGTACCCACCCTCTAGCCCCCTGCAATATTCTGATGATCAGAGTCCGGCTGTTTGCTGAAAGAAACGGCTGGTGACCTCTCAAAACATTTATGTGAATGAGTTTATGCATAAAAGTGCTTTTACTTTTGGTTGAAGGACAGGGAATGAATGTGTGTGTTGTGTGTGTGCATGCATGTGTGTGCACAGGGTGATGATAGGAAAGGTATGGCATGGTGAATAGCTTCCTTCACTTCCATCCACACAAAGCGGTTAATTTCACCAGAGACTTTGTGATATAATGAACACAACTGGTGCTGCTTCAAGAACCACGTGACAAAGTGTGACACAGTGGTGGCCTCACTGCTGCAGTTCAAGCCAGCCCAGCTCTGACCCTTCAGGGGGCCATTTGGGGATCACTGAGAGACAATCCTCAAGACACCAACACTGAGTCTTCCATGGAGGGTGTATCAGCAGTGGCAGTGACAGGCAACCCTACTGCAAGTGATGTTCAGGTGTTAGACTTTTAGAGAAGGTTTAAGCGTTTACCATACACAAACTGAACAGTGAAATATCTCTTGGAGAATTCTGGAAATATTGGGAATAGATAAGAAATTTTCAGGAGTCTGGAGGTCCTCTGAGAGCAGATGGGACTAAATTTGCATTGTTAATATAACTGAACTCTAATTCATAGCCCAAGCTACCCAACCTGGTGAAGGCTACAAAGAAAATGATTTTTTTGGCTAACATATGAATTAACTCTTCATCTAATTCAAGTTACAATTGGTGGTTTTGAGGCGACTTTCCCATTAAGAGAACTGGACAAGACAGAGAGGATCATTCAAACAACAACGAAGCAAGAGAATGCTTATTGAAACTTGAATAATTGGAGTATATTCTTTGATCAAAGGGAATAAAGTTTATTCTTCTTTGAGTTCATATTAATGACATAGTTTAGTAACTGTTTCATTGGAAAGAAAGAAAAGTCTCTTTTCCCTTCCACACTCCAAGACTCTACAAAATATTAATATCTCTTCTCTTTGCTCTTCCCTGCTGCTTTCCCTTCTTTACTTCTTTCTCCCTTTTTATCAACCCCCTTTCTTTCTCTGTCTCCCTCCCTCAGTAAAGTAACAAGAATAAAAACATCAACCAACAAATTAACAAAGATTAATATTTACTGAATACTTATTGTGAGATATTGTGCTAAGCACTATATACAGATTTTTTCCAAATAAAATCAAAGCTCTTATTAAATGACCTCCACTTAAACCATTAGATTAACTAATGCTCTCCATTCCTCTATAAAACACACAGACTGATGCCCATGGCCTTTAAACATTTACAAACGGGTTATGTCAAGACCAGCCTGAGCAAGAGCAAGACCCCATCTCCACAAAAAAATAGAAACATTAGCCAGGCATGGCGGTGCGCACCTGTAGTCCCAGCTACTCGGGAGGCTGAGGCAGGAGGATCGTTTGAGCCCAGGATTGTGAGGTTGCAGTGAGCTATGATCACGCCACTGCATTGGAACCCAGGTGACAGAGCAAGACGCTGTTTCAAAAACAAAACAAAACAAAAACCAAAAAACTAATGGGCTATATCATAGTATACCTGCATACTTATGATTCTTCTAGCTGAGTTGTAACTACCAAGAGCCATTCATTCATTCCCTTAATAGTGTCTGAGTGCCTACCATGTGACAGGCACTGTTCTAGGAACTGAAAGCATAGCAGTCAATAAAACGGACAAAATTCCTGTCCTCATAAAGCTTATATAAAAATCATTTGTTTTAGTTTCCCAAACTCTTAACAAATTATTCTTGCTAATGTAATTAGGTAACTTAATTTTTATGCACTTTATTAAGTACAAGTGAAAATGATGTTTTTTCGTATCAAAAATACAATTGATACTTAAAATGGGTAAAGTGGTAAATTTTATGCTGTCTATATTTTACCACAATTACAAAAAAATTAAGTGCTGTGGAAAGAAAAATTATTGCCACAAATTACCATGGCAAGAAAACTGGAATATATTGTATAAATACAGAAGCATTCTAAACTCTTTAACAAAAACCAAAAAATTGTTGATTTTGCATTATGACAAGTGTTTATATAAAAAAACAACCTAGAACTCTCGACAGCAGATGCATGGCCTTGGCACAGCATCAAAAGATTGGCTAACAATGTATAATGATAGGTTTTTAGTAAAAATAAAATGCTTAAGTCACAGACATACAATATTTTATAGTTCTCTACTTTAACTTTTTAGAGTAGCTGAAGAACTTACTCATCCTAACAGTTTCAACTCTCTAAGACAAATTTCCTCTCTTCATGTTACTGTCAAATGTGGCAAGTTCAGCATTTCCCCTTTTTATGTGAATATCGTAACTCTGGATTTGGCCTTAAGCTGACAACTAGTCTCTGTAGATAAGACCGTTTTCCTTCTAATTTTTCTATTAGACATCATAAGAGGGAAATGTAAAAATCAAGGCAATAAACTAAAAACCAATTTTTTTCAAGATGATGCCTTGTTTTATTAAACTCTCCAACTCCATCTAACAAAGCTTTTTTTAATGGCCAATTTTCCTGCGTAGCAGGTCGCTCCCACCAGACAGTGTGAAATCATTTTTTTACTAACAGAATATAAACTAGAAAGCTTAACTTCTGTCTTGGTCTCCATTTCTGGGAACACTTCTGAATAATCAAGATTAGCAGCCATGAACCCCAAGGCAAGTCCCCATGGGTCAGGATTAGAGCATATTCGTATTAAATTACTTAGTGTATGCTCTAACATGGCTCTGTTTCAAAAACCAGAAGGGTTGTGCTTATTTGCCATACTGCCGTCAACCAAACTGAATAGGCAGTTACATAACTTGCTGGGACAAGTAGCAGAAATGAGTCAGAGACAGGACCAACCCTAGTAAAAATTGTGAATTAGGCAGTTTGACTGCAGTGCCACACCCCTTTAGTACTACATTTACTTCCCTGATCCTCTCCCTTGGTATCATCAGCCCCGAGGGTCACCTTCATGCCACATACCTCTCCTCCCCCCAAATTCCTCTCCCTTTCTCTCTCTCTTCCACTCATCACCGAAACTGACATCCCCTCTTTCCTCCTTCCCTTTTATTAATTGAAATTTGCTGCTCCAGTATCTCTCCCCCTCAGGGTTTAAAGTGACAACTAACCTACTGATAAACAATCCACATTAATGTGTTAAGAGAGAAAGCTAGAAGGTAAAGGGAATTTTAACTATGACCTTTTAAAGACAACACCTTTGCAGTTTAACTCATTAATGGACTAAAAGTCAGAATTTCCAGCCAAGGAATTTAGGTGGGGGAAATGTTTTGGTTCAGATAGAGCCTCAAAGCACCTGGCAAATCAAGTAGGAATAGGTGACTGCTTTTAGCCTAACGTGTAGCCAGTCCTAACTATTAATAACTAGCCCTAATTAACTAGCCCTTGTCAGTGCCGGGAGAGTGAGGGGGGAAGTAGAACTGAGCCAAGTAACAAAAGAAAGTAGCTTGGCAAAGAAAAGTAGAAATTAACAGGAGCACCACAATTAACTTTTTCTGACTTAATATTTCATAGGGCTAGCTAGTCCTGAGACCAAAGAAACATTTTCCAAAGTCTACCTTCCGAAGAGATTATTTTCAAAAATTATCTCAAGTCTAAAACATTCACTAACTCCAAAAACTCACATAGCTTTTTGTTTCTGTTGTTTGATTTTTTTTTAAACAGTGCTTTAAAGCTTACAAACACTTTTCAAATACATATTTCATTGGATCCTGCTGAATACTGAGACAACACTACAGGCTATCAGGTGTGGAAGCATATTAGCTATTCTTAGTTCTGTCACTTTATAAATGAGGAAAATGATCAAAGAAGTTAGGCTGGCTTGCCAAGATTTGCACTTAGGTCTTCTGAGTGCAAATGCAATGCTCTTTTCAATGTACTGAACTACCAGGTTGCCTCCAAATGTTTAGACCTATCCATGCTATTGTTGCCATGTAATGCCACATCCTAGGGGAATTCTCAAATTTTAGAAAAACTACCAAAAAAAAAAAACAAAACACCTGTTTATTCAATGGAGGCTGCGGAGGGTTTATTCAATGAGGGTAATTGTCGTCCTATCTGGTTTTCATCACTGGATTTTTTTTTCCCTAGCTAATTCTTGGTTCACTTGGAAGTGTTAGTATTGCCTCACAAAGTCTTCCTTAAGCACTGTCAGAGTTTGTGCTCCAATTACCTGCTCATGTTTTGGTGGATTACTTATCTTGCTTCTGCTTCTCACCTGGGCAAAGTTCCCATCACAGTTCTTACTCTGCAAGCAAGAAAGGATAATGTGTTTCTGAGTTTAGAGTAGGGAAAAACACTAACATAGTTGGTAAAAGCCAAAATGCAAATATTTCACATTGAGATGAACCCAAGAAGCCACCTGGGAAAACATTACTATTTACAGATTTAGATTAGCCCAGAATTCATTTCAGCCTTTGAGGTAAAAGACGGTACTTTAAAATCATTGGCATTTAAAACACACAATCTTAACACTTTGGAGAGATATAGATCCCTTGGTGAATTTATCAAAACATATGGATGAAGCAAGATGTAGTGGTATGCATCTGTAGTCCCAGCCATTAGGGAGGCTGAGGCAGAGCATCAGGAAGTTCAAGGCCTCAGTGCACTATGATTGTATCTGTGAACAGCCATTGCATTCAAGTTTAGGCAACATTGAGACCCTATCTTTAAAAAGAAAAAAAAAAAGTATTGATACTTTCCCTAGAAAAAAGCACAAACACACATTTGGAAAACTGTCTTGGGGGTCCATTATGGGGTGGCTTATGAGTCTCACATAAAATATTCCTAACTTAGAGTGTGTCACAGGATGATTCCTAAGTGATGACATCCTGAGGCCCCAACATACCACTTGGAGCCCAGTTAAATTTGTGTTCATGCCAGCTTTCCAACTTCCTTATTTTATTTTTTATTTTTGAGTCTCACTCTGTCACCCAGGCCAGAGTGCAGTGGCATCATCATAGCTCACTGCAACCTCAAACTCCTGGGCTCAAGTGATCCTCCTGCCTCAGCCTCCCAAGTAGCTGGGACTACAGGTACATGACACCATGCTCAGGTAATTTTTCTGTTTTAGTAGAGACGGGTCTCGCTTTTGCTCAGGCTGATCTCAAACTCCTGAGCTGAAGCTATCCTCCCACCTGGGCCTCCCAGAGTGCTAGGACTACAGGTGTGAGCCATTGTACCTGGCAATATATGTACTTTTAAACAGAATTCAGATCATACTAAAAATCATACTTGATTTTTCCACTAGATAGTATTTTTATGGTTATTGTAAGTAGGATTCTTTCTATATTGTATTTTCTAATTGGTTACGGTTCACACATGGGGAAGTTCTTGATTTCTGTATGTATATTTTATAACTTCTTAGTTTAACTCATCTTTTATTGCTTCTAAGTTTTTCAGTTGATGCCTTGGGGGTTTTTATATCATTTGCAAACAAATAACAATCCTGATTTATTTGCAGTATTTAATTTCTTATTTCTATTTCATATCTAATTACATTGGCTATCCTTTCCATTGTTACATGATGTGATGGTGAACATTCTTGCCTTGTTCCTGATTTCAACAGGAATAATTACAATGTTTTATTATAAAGGAAGTTGCTGGCTTTAGTGTAACATATATATATTAAAATTATCTATTCCAAATTCTAATTTTTATTAGGAATGATGCTGGATTTTACAAAATCCTTTTTAGCATCAATTGAGACACTCATACTATTTTTCTTCTTTGACCTATTAATATAGCCAACTACATGAAAATTTTTTCTACTACTGAATCATTCCTATACTGGGTACCTGGAATAATTTCTCTTAATTTTGGCATATCATTTGTACTGTAGGGCTGGGTTCTATTTGTTAGTATTTTATTTTGACTTTTATATTGTATCTAAAAGGAGATTAACCTGTAGATTTCCCTTTTGTGTATTCTTTTGTCAAGTTTTATTTTAAAAACAGCCTTTCAGTTCATCCAAAACAAAGGGATTACTAGTGAAAAAGCCTTGAGGGCAACCACCTGAAACGGCCTTAAATGCAAGGAAAAAAGAAAAAGAAAAAAAAAAAAAAAAGCTTACAACACTGTGGTTTGTCTACTTTTGCAGAGATTTACAATGTTATACTTTCTATACCCTCTTTCTGAACATGAATTCACAAGCTATTGCAGGTATTACAGATACTGCTTTTCTTTCCAATAAACACATAAACTTTCTTTCAGTGGCAAACAGAGGCAGTTTTTTTTGTTGTTGTTGTTCCTCCAAGCCTGCCTCTCTCTCCCTCTTTCTCACCTCCCTGGTAGATGAACCAGAACGTTGAAAAATGGGGGAAGGGCTGGAAATAGGGCTCCAATCATTCACTTCTGTCTCCAGTCCAACTAGGCTGACCTTCTCTTATTTACTTTCATCACTCATTCCTGCTGCTGCTCTTTAGTTTTTTTTTCTGTTGTTGTTTTCTCTCAACTGTCTTTCCTCTTCTTTGCTTCGTTCATCCCTCTACCTACTTTCAAATCCCTGCTCCATAACCTGACTAAGCCAGCCTATTCTGCATGCCAGACTTTCTCTTATCTGCTACTGTACTCAAAGTTCGGCTGCACATTTTATTTATTTTTTATTATATATTTTTAGTTTTTAAAGGGCTGGAGAGCGCCCGCGGGTCTGGAACCCCTCTGCCTCCGCAAACAGGTTGTTAAAACGCAGTGGAAGGAACCGCTGAGCTAAAGCCTGCCCTTGGCTGCCCATTTTAGCTATCATTGTTCTCAAATTGTTTCAAGAGTGCCAGTTTTCTTTCCTAGACTCCATGGTTGGCACCTTGAGGGCAGGGGCCTTATCTTAAAAATTCTACTTTGCATTTTCCATTGTGTTTAGCCCTGTGTAGAATCACATTCTTGCCAGGCACAGGTGACTAAAGGCATCCATCACAGTTACTCACTTCGTAAATGATATAATGAAAACTCAAGTGCTCGCCAGTGGTAAATCATTACTATTAATTCCCTCATTCATCACACCTGCATGGCAGCCTCGGGGGGTAGGGAATTCAGGATTGCAGCTCGGACTTTCTTGGAGGAGAAGCTCGTTAAGCCCCAGAACGCTGCATTTTTGGAGCCAGCCATGAAATTCAGATTCACCTAAGGGCTCAACAGTAGGGGTCCCAGACTAAAGGTACCCCACGTCCCCTTTCCAGAGTGGACCAATTCCCTGACCCACCCGAGAATAACCCCAAACTTTCAAAACCCACGTCACCAGACACCACTTGCCCACGACTTCAGAAGCCACTGTCCTAAACTATTGAAACTCACATCTCCCAGCTGGCAGCAGGGGACTAGCTACCTGGATTTACCTTTGCCAAGTTGTGCTGTGCATACAAAAACGGAGGGTTTTTTTTTTTTTTTTTTTGAGATTACGTTAAACCTTTTCCTTACATTTTTAAATTTAAGGAGTACCTCAGTTTCCGAGAGAAAATAACAAGACCAGTATTGACACACTGTTTTCAAAACCAGGAGCGTCTGAGTTGTCCTCGGGGCATTGGGGGTTGTGCAGCCGCCACACCTTTAAAGATCACTTTGTAACTGTGGGAAAACTCACCGAGCTGTTTTCGTCGGCCCCGCCATTTCTAAGTTGCTACATTGTTGCAGGGAGCTGGCAAAGCCCCGCTTTTTCTCCGTTCCCTTCTCCTCACCCTCTCAAAGCCCAGATCGCGAGCACGTGCAAACAAGGCCGAGAAGCCGCTGAGGGCGAGGGGGGAGGGGCTATTTAGATTGACGGGGGAAGCGCGAGCAGTTACGCATTTTTAACTTTCCCCCTCACTCCGCAGCGTCATGAAGTTAGGTTTCCGAAGCTGGAAGTGTGTGGGTGCCGCCGACAGCATTTTCCACTTGGCCTAAAAGTACGAGTCCGCATTGCAGGGGTTAGGAACTTTGTCGCGCGGCTATCAACCTGAGCGCGTCTGGTTCGTCAGAGGAACGCGAAAAGCCAGGCCCAAGGCACCGATTGTCATGGGAACCCGGGCGCTGGTCTCCCCAGCGACCTCTTCCTCAGGGAGTGGGCGGGGCTGGAGGCAAGGCGGACCAATGAGGAAGAGGGGAGCTCCCGGTCGAAGATCTGTGGTCCTCTCGGAGCCCGGGAAGGGTTGAGTGACAGGCCCGGGGGGCGGGGCCGGCGCGGCGGCCTGAGGTGGAGCCCGAGTGGTGCGAGGAAGCTTCAGCGGCCGCGCTGAGGCGAGGGTGACACACCATGCTCACGGCCCCCAGAGACCGTCGTGCTGGCGAGCCGCCCTCCCTAGCTCCCCGGTCCGCCTCGGTCACCTCGGCAGCGCTTAGAGTCTGCTGCAGGAGTTGAGCCGTCCGCGCCTGGGGATTTGGGCGAAGCTCTTGGAGGGGCGCAGCAGGGCGGCGAGGGTGCGCGAGCGCTCTGGGGTCCGGCAGTCGGCGGGGTCGCCTCTGGAGGGGCGTTTCCGAGGCGAGGAGGAGGAGGAGGAGATGCTGCTCTTCTCCTTTCCCTCCCCAGGCTCCTTCTCCAGCTCCTTCAGCCCACGCCCGCAGCCGCTTGGGGGAGAAGAGGTGGTGGCTCTCGGCGCCCGCGGCGGCTGCCGGCGGCCCGCCCCGACGCCGCGTCCCCGCAGCCCTCGCCCGGCGCCCCAGTAGCAGGACGCGGTCTCCGGACGAGCCGGTAAGGACCGGAGCGGCCCCGGGCTCTGCAGTGCGTGTGCACAAGTGCAAGACAAAGTGCAGCGCGCTCGCCGTCCTCCTCCTCTCTCTGCTGTGGCTCCAGCCCCTAAACCCGGCTCTCGTCCTGCCCTGGTGGAAGGAACTTTGCTTTGCTTTCGGCGGTGGGGTCGGAGTGGGGGTGGGGTGCCTGGCGTGGGGACGAATGGGATGAAGTTTCCCTGCTAATTAGACCTGTCTCCTCCGCGGGAGAAAGCCGGGTGCCCGGGATGGAACCCCAGAGGGGGCGAGTACAAAAGCTGGTGGGGCACTAGGGCGTGACACTGCCCCGTCGTCCTTGTGCAGCTCTGCTCTGTGCGTGCAAAGGGAAGGGCTCCCGGAATCTGTTTCTAATTTCTGTAAATGATTGTGGAGATGGTGTGGTTAGAGGCCGCGCCGAGGAATGTGTCTGTGTAAGGCCTTGGAGAAGACGGGGTGGGAGGTGGGGAAGAGGGGGCAGGGGAAGAGACGCTGCCCGATGCAAGCGCTTTTATGGCTTTTCTTCCCTGTGGTTAACACTCTAACCCCCTGCCCCCCAATTACACGGTAGTGTAAGTGCAGAAAGCTGGAAAGCTAAAGTTAAACCCAACTCCAGAAAATTCTTAAGAAGTTTAGTTTTCTTCTGTTGCGACTATAATGGAGAAGGGAGGAGGGGGAGACACATCACTAAGATTTACAGCAATACAGTTTTCATTGACCTTGGACGTATATAGATGATCGACACCACTGTACACTTGCAACTAATGTCTCCGACAGTCTTGTGTCTTTGTGGTTTAATTGCATCTTTGAAACAACAAACGCGGTGACTTCATAGGGAGCTGCCTGGAGCTGACTTTACCTCTCAGAAAATGGGGCAATCGGGTTTGTTTTCAAGGCGGGACCTAAACAAAATGTAGGACACCTGATCTGTGGGATGAAAGGCTGCTGGTAACTAATTAGCAAGATTTTGTTTTTCCCCTCTCCTCCCCCGCCCCCAGCAAGATTTTAAAATTGGTAACTAGAGAGTTTACTGAAGGTTGGAAAAAAATAAAATAAAAGTCGCTGTATTATGAAACAGGCGTTGGTATTTTCCCAAATTCTTGATGACTCGGTTGGCAGGACCCAGGTGAAATCTTGCTTCGTGTCATTGGCTGCTTGTGGTGGTGCTATGATACAAATTATTTCTCCTTTTAAATATCTCTAGGAGCATTTTTTATTAAGTTCATGCATATATTGATTCAGTAAATTCATACAGAGGCTCACTGACTGCTATCCAATCCTAAGTTCATTACACTTTTTTCATAACATTGCGTTCTAACTTTGATGTTCTAGAGGCTTTGTGGGAGTATGTGTGGGGAGAAGACAGGATGGAAGATGGAATTAAAAATACAAAATATCTGGGGCTAGTTGTTAAGAAAAAAGACTAATTTCATTGTGTCTTTCACTTTTACAATTATAGAAGTATGACTTCCTTTACCATCATGTAGGTTTATCTTTGAATTTACATTTGTCCAACCAAAATTTTTTACTTGCATGTAAAGCCTACTTACATTTTGGAGGATGATTACTAGCATCCAAAAATATAAATGGCTTTTCCTGTCACAAGTAATACACACACACACACACACACACACAACCACTCAAATCAGTGTCAATTTAAAGAATAGATTTTAATACTATGATAAGGGTCAAAAGTTGTAAAACTTATATTGCTCTTGTTTTTTTGTTTGTTCGGTTTTTTCATTTGTTTGTTTTTGGAGGGATGCCGCCAAATGCAAGATGTGAATATGAGAATTGGCTAATCATTTGTTTTGGGTATAGATAATAGGTGTTCATCTTTAAATGAATGGAATTGATGCATTCTTTATTTATTATTAGGAAAAACAGGTCTTGCTTTGTTCCACATTTGACAGGTTAAGAATTGGATGGGGAAGCATTGTAGCTTCTCCCATGTGAATCGAGTGTATATTTTTCCAGCTCATCTTATTGCACGGCTCCAAACATACTGGAGAAAAGGACTATAAGGGTTAAACTACTATGACTACTTCTTTTTATTTCTCATCTTCTTTTGACACAGTGTGTAATTTTTTAAAAAACTACAAAACACTTTTTATAATATAATTAAATCATAATTAATACCGTTTGAAATTGAAAACAAACACAGGCGTACTCCAGAGTACTCCAAGCCAGCGCATTTAGGAATTACTCTTGTCAACGTATTCTTATTTTGGAAATATGCTTTGGAAGAACTCTGTGCCACTGAAAGTGTTCTGTTGGTCTCTGATGAACCAAGTGTGACTCATTTAAGTTAATGTCACTTTACAAGGTAGGAGTCTGAGAAAGGAGAAAAGATAGATATTGGGTCTCAGGATAGAAGGATCAGTGCTGATGGGAAGAGTGAGGATCTGTTGCTCTTGATTTCCCTTGTTTTTTTCTGAAAAAAATCTTTCTCTTTTAATTTGAAAATTAAGATGGGTCCAGCAACTCAGCAACTAGATTTTTAAAAGATAGTTTTTAATGAGTAAATTAATATAGGACTTTTAATGTTCTAAATTAAAGTTAAAAGTTCCATGCTTGCTGTAAATATGTCACATCAAATCAAAACTGCTTTGGAAGGAGAAGTTCTAATAATCCTTTGAGTTTGGTGGAAAAATGAAAAAACATCTTTAAAACCTTTCCTTATCTTATTCTGGTTTGGTGTCAGGCCGGGTGCAAAAGCATGTTACTCCCAACCCTCTTCTTAAGAATATGTAACTATCACTGATAGTTTGTGAGGCACTAGGAGACCAATTGTTTAATTTTTTAGGATAAAAAGATAGTAACGCCTGAATGATCTAGTATAGAGGCTGGTGTAGATTTGAACCATAAACTTAACATGTTTTCCCCAGAGTTTGCTATCAGATGCATAGGAAATACAGGAACAAGGAACTGGTCCAAGTACTTGTTAAATGTGTTTGCCTTATCCTGTGCTCTGCCATTGAATCCTGCTTTTTTCCTATTTTTATTTTGTTTCATTTTGTTTTCACACTGGTAAAGTGTGAAAATTACCTGAAACCAACTGCCTCAAAGAGAATCCTTCTGCAATAGTATAAAAAATGTGGAGGACTTTTATTGTCTGACTAACGTGTGTCTAAGTCCTAGAGACCTTCTTTAAGTTTACTTTGCCCATCCGTAAATAATTTAATAATATCTACCTCCCAAGGTATTTTGAGGATGAAGTTAAATAATATATGCAAAAGTGGCAAGTGCAAGTTGACACTCAGTTTTTAGTTTGCTTCCTTCTTTGCTAATCTCTTTTACAAAATTAAATAACATTCAACAATCACAAAAACTTATGACTGTCTACTCAGATCATTCCTAAATGTGTAGCATGTGTAACTCATATTTAGCCTTCAGGGGTTTTGACTTGAATCTGAGTTGTCAAAAGGCCCTCTTCACCTACCAGCCAAGAAATGTCTTTAGCTGCATACTGCATCTCTGCTTAATAAACAGTTTATTATTTTCTTTCTAATTTAGTGGTATTCAACTCTGGCTGTACCTTAGAATCAGGTAGCTTTTAATAATCTTTATGCCCAGGCCTCAAACCAAACCAATTAAACCGGAATCTTGGGGGAGTGAGACCCAGGCATTCATATTTTTAGAAGCTCCTTAAGAACTTAAATTATAACATGGAGCCAGCTTGGGAACCAATGTTCTAAATCCCCCTAGAAGCTGAATATAGACAATTTAGTTCCCACAAATGCAGCGGCATTTTTTTTTATGTTGTGTTATTGTCCTTTCCTCTATATAAATCACAAAAATTTTAAAAAATATATACGTCTCAGAATCATGTATATACTATGCCAATCTATAGGACTTTTTACTCTTTGAATCAGAATTTAAGGTACAAATATTTCCTCCCAGTTCCCTAGAGCTGTACTGTTCAGTGTATCCCTAGCCATATGTGGGCATTTAAATTTATATTTTAAGTAATTAAAATTAGATACAATTTAAAATGCTATTCCTTATTCCCAGTAACCATATTTTAAGTGCTCAGTAGCCACTTGTATCTAGTAGCTACTGTATCAAACAGCCTAGAATGGAACATTTCCTCATCACAGAAAGTTCTGTACTGCTTAGAGGTTTTGAAATTTGTATAACAATTTCCTATCATCTGAAACGGAATATATACATAATTCCTCTTATTAAGTCATTTCCTTCAGATTTGTAATTAAAAATTTATAAAGTGTTATTTTTCAAAGTGATTTTTTTAAAGTCATGAGAAATACCATATTTCTGATATATTACCTATTTCCTCAATCTTTTGTACCTACTTATGTTTTCCTTTTCAAAGTTAACTGAGAAGGGCAAATTTAGTGTCCTTGTTTTTATTACTTATCTTGGTATGCTCTCGATCTAAAGGCTTAATTGCCCTTATATACTACAAAAGTTTCAGGTCTGGAAATGTGATGTCCCAAAACACTGAAAATAGAAATAGTCATCATTTCAACTCAAGTTCTGGGATTTGATTAAAGGCTTTCCTTATTGGCAAAGATAGTTTTCTTTTTTTCTTTTACTAAGGAGACCCTTAGTTATCAAGTGACATGATGTTTCAACAGAAACTGTCTTGTTAATCTTAACTTGAGTGTACAGATGCAAGAGAAATTTTATTTTTTTCCACACATACCCCCTTGAAAAAAATGAGGGTCCTTAAAAATTTCAGATGGTTGGAAGCTAACACTGTGTCATCTGATTTAATGGTGTTTGCCACTTTTTCACTACTGATGCACAGCATAGAAGAAACTGTACTGTGAAGTTCATCCTAAACCTCCTCATTAACACACCTAAGAAAAATGTCCTTTAATCAAAGTGTTATTGATTTAGTATGCTCTGAGTAGAGTTGAGAACAAAAATTAATTTCAATTAAAAATATTCTTTGTAGATGGTACATTTCTTTTTACATAAATACATGCTTTTTTACCTACTTAGATCAGAAAAATTTGCAATAGAACATGTTGTTAAAAGGATGCCTGATGGAATGCTTTGTGTACAATATCATTTTCATGTTTTAATGCTTTTCCACTTAGTTTTAATGTGGTCTATGGAACAAAAATGAAACATACGTGTTGAATAACTTAAGGTTAGAATGATTATATAATTTTGTATTGTTGTAAAGATACTCAAAGTTGTGTTTTGTTTTGTTCTTTGAAAAAGATGTAGCCTGAGAATGTTTTTAAATAAGGAAATCCTTTTAAGAAATTAAGTTTCTCTTAGCACCATGTAAATACAATTTGCTTCTTCTAGAAAAGTGTAATTTTAAAAATTAACAAATTATTTCAGGTCTTAGTGTAGCTAAATATTTCTTCTGGAACATATATATAATTCAGTATTTGAAATGAGAAGAAATAATCAGTATTTCGGGGCATGAATCTCAGTTTTGAATGATAGATGAATTCCTTCCTCAATGTCTTTCATATTCCTGACTTGAGCTGAGATGTAATTTCCTAGACTTATTTAAACATAATATTGATTAAATTTATCCTTTATACAGTGTTTTATTTTTTAATTTTTATTTATTTATTTATTTATTTATTTATTTATTTTGAGACAGAATCTTACTCTAGCCCTGGCTACAGTGCCGTGGTGTCAGCCTAGCTCACAGCAGCCTCAAACTCCTGGGCTCAAGCAATCCTCTTGCCTCAGCCTCCCGAGTAGCTGGGACTACAGGCCCACACCACCACGCCTGGCTAATTTTTTCTATTTTTAGTAGAGACGGAGTCTTGCTCTTGCTCAGGCTGGTCTCGAACTCCGGAGCTCAAGCCATCCTCCTGCTTTGGCCTCCCAGAGTGGTAGGACCACAGGCATTAGCCACCGCTCCGGGCTATACAATCCATTTTAATTTTATTTTTATGCTGGTTTCTATCCCTAGATCAAGGAATGAGCTTAGAGCAATGATTCATATGTGACATATCTCAGTTTTTTAGTACTGTATGTAAATTTACCAATGCTGAAATCTATTAATATATTTGAGGCTGTTCTTCATGAAAGCTGGGATAGGTGTTTTCTTTTTAAACCTAAAAATTACAAACAAAGGTTAATACAACAAATGTAATGGAAACTTTCGTTCAAGAATGTTCCGTTATTAGATCTAAATTAAATAAACTATATTGTAGCTGCATGCAATTGAGTTCAATTGGAGCCGTGAAATTCTGGTATTGCTTTAAGGAGTATAGAAATGAAAAGTAAGATATGTGTTATTGTATAGTGTCCAAAAATACTATAACTTTAGTTACAATTCAAGTCAACATATTCTCCTGTGTTCATAGTTTATATCATGTAATTCTTAGAGCTATTATGATAAATCTAGAATATTAAATTTTAATGAGAATTTCTTTGAATTTTTAAACAGGGAATATTTTAATGTGGTCATGTAATACATCACACTTACATGGACTAAAGACCAAACTGAGCTATGTTTTTAAAATAAGATTTCGTCTGGATCTTTCTTAATGTTTATATTAGTAAAATAAGCCTTCTTCTAACTTCAAAGGAACTTTAAGATTGTATTGAGATAGTAAGATTTAATTGAAAAATGAATAATACTGTTCTTCCAACCACAGGAATACTAAAGAATCATTGTAAGTAAGCCACATCATTTGAGTGTTTTCTAGATGAATTTATAATTATGAATCTGGGCTGATCTAACCTAATTCTTACATTCAGTTTCCTTTTTAACTGTTCCTTATTTTATTCATCAATTCCTAGTCTTTGCCAGGTACTCTGTTAGGCACTAGTGATGCACAAAAAGGATACATTTTCAAGACAGCAGACTTAGTGGAACAATTTTTGGCCACATAGCTTTCATCATCTGAGTTCATGCTGAATAAACCAAGCCATTGGCAGGATATATTCCACAGAATACCTGTAAAGATAAAATTAAGTAATATGTAAAATTGCCTTGTGAAACTTCATAGACACATGGGTACCTATCTAAATATATATAGATGATTTGGTTTTATTAAATAGATGCTGCTGTGTATGGTGTTGACCACTCCCATTTGGTTTAGAGAGACAGTATAGCATGGTATTTAAAGCATAAACTTAGAACCAGGATGCCTGGGTTTTGATTTCTGACTCTATAATTTATTAGCTCTATGACCTTGTCCAAGTTACTTAACCTTGATTTTTCCTCATCTTCAAAATGAGTATAATAACCAGGCCTACTTTACGGGGTTGTTGTGAGGACCAAGAGTTAATACACATAAAGCATTTACAATAGTACTTAATACATACTATGTGTTTAATAACTATTAGCTATTACTATTTTTGATATATTTGATTTATACAAGTTTTTTTAACATTAGATACAGGTAATATATGAACTTAAATATGGTTTTTTATGGTTTCAAAGTTTATGGCCCTACTTTTTTTCTTGGGCTATATGTTTCTTCCATTCATTACTTGGGCTTGTTGATATACGTGACATGTACCTGCTTTTTATACACTTATTAGAACTTGTGAAATGAATGTCATTTTCTTCAAACTACTCACGTTGACAACACTACATCTCCAGTTTTAGAATTACTTTTAGAACTACTTTTAGAACATATGGTATATTGTTTTAAATATCCTTTGTAGTAGCACCTTTCTATTCTTTGAGAGGGGGCTTGCTTTAATTAAATAATATACCTATTCATGTTTTAGAAAGGTGAGTGACAAGGAGTATAATTTGAATTAAAATGAAGAAAGAGGCAGCTCTTCTGGAGCCAGCTAGTGTACATACAGCTGGGGGATGCTGAGCCACGTGTTGTGCCCTGCACTGCCCAGACTAGCAAATAATACAGTCAAGATGGCTAAAGTTGTTTAATTCCTCAAAACAACTTTCTGGTAAATACTATTAACTTCCTTTTTACAGATAATGGAAACTGAGGGTGAAGTTAGATTAATTAACTTGTCCAAGGTAATATAGACAGTAAGTGCATCTAGGCAATCTTGTTCCAAAGCCTATGTGCCTAAACACTACACACTAGGTATTTTAACAGTGAAAATCATTGATAACTTCTAGTTCAGAGTTGGAAGTAATGATTTTATTAAAGTGTTGTCATTAAGAATAGTTTATGACCAAGTCTCCATTCCTTGCTTAGTGCATTTAAAAATTTTCCTTTGATTTGGTTGACAGCTGTTATTTACAGAGCTCCAAACTGTTGGTGACTGCTAACAAAGTTTCTTTTCTTCTCCTTTGAATCAACTCTTTCAGTAGTTAGATGCTTTGTATGTAGTGGAATACAACTGTGCCTGATAGAAGAACTACAAAAGTCTCTAAATTTTAGTTTATCGTATAGTTTTAAAATTCATTCACTGTATAATGGGTTGACGTTTGCTGTTGTTGGAGATGTGAAATTTGTACCCTGGAGTTCTTCGAGACAAAATTAAAATCACTATTAACCCTTTCCCGCAACTGTCTTCCCATTTTTTTTTTCACTTAAGAGTTATATATCATTATCCCCATGCAGATTGTTTAGATGATCATGCAGTTCTTTTTTTAAGAAACAGCTTTGTTGTCCTCTGAAGGGAATGAGTTATGCAGACTTCGGTTTTTATAGCAGATAACGTTTGTTTTATCATTCTTACGTATCTTGTTTTTTAGATTAAAAGTTGTATATTGTGCAAGGTTCAAAATGTACAAAGATTAAAAAGCAAGTCATCTTTCTACTTTTCTCGCCAGATCCCTTCCCTAACGTGCTTTTCTGTGTCTTTCATTTTCAGTAGTGTCACCAAAGCCAGGTGGAAACATTAATGACATGCCAAACTGATGTTCTAGTCTTTCTCAATATGAAACTTTGTATGTACCCTCTTAGTATGCTAAAAAGTTCTTGGCTGTTGAAAAAAACTGATACAGATAAAGTCTTCCTTTTTTATCTATTAAATAGCACAACTTCATTTTTCTGGTTTTCTTTTTTTTTTTTCTCAAATTACCTCATTAGTCAAGCATTTCTCCCACTTTTGACCTGTTAATCTCCTTCTTTTATTAGCAATTAAAAATCTGTTAGTAAAAGCAAAGTTGGATGTCTTAGCACTATTTATTATCCTGTTTTAAGTTGAAAAATTTCTTCTAACTGGAGTTGACAAATATTGAGTACAACCGAAGTTGGATCATTTTATGGTTGGAAGGGGAACTATTTCAATTTTCTCATTTTATAGAGTGCTGGGTGCAAAAATTTAGGTGTATAGAATTTTTTAAAAATATGTTTGTCCTAGTTTTCTTGGCTTAAGCATAAATACTAAAGACTAAATATGGAGTTACTTTTATGGATGTAAAGTTCAGATATTTTTTCCTGCTTAAATGTAGCGCATTGAGAAGAAAGGTATACCAGAACATAATTTTCTAATAGCATTATTTTAGCTTTTGTAATTAAGGTTCGTTGTATGTATACCTTTTGAAACATAGGCAAAAGGTGGGGTAGATTGTGGTTTCTAGGTGTGAACTATATCTGAATTACCTATGAATTTGTTAAAAATAAACATTCTGGGATACTTCCTGTGTCTCCAGGAATCTGTAGTTTAAAATGTGCCCCAAAGATAGCTTTTCTGCTAATGGTCGAAAATGAGTACTCTTTCAAGGCATTTTTCTAGGAATCTTATCTCCCCTTTAAAGAAATTTGATACTTTGGTCATGCTTTTATGCAGTTATTCTCTAAGCTAAAAATATAAATTAGGGGCCAGGCACGGTGGCTCATGCCTGTAATCCTAGCACTCTGGGAGGCTGAGGTGGGAGGACCCTTGAGGTCAGGAGTTCAAGACCAGCCTGAGCAAGACCCTCTCTCTACTAAAAATAGAAAATTTAGCTGGGTGTTGTGGTGGGTGCCTGTAGTCTCACCTACT
>CM052454.1:3358006-3379595 GCA_028533085.1 Varecia variegata
AAAAAAAAAAAAAAAATGAGCTGGGTGCAGTGGCATTCTCTGTAGTCATAGCTACTCAGGAGGCTTAGGCAGGAAGATTGCTTGAACCCAGGAGTTAGTTCAAGGCTGCAGTGCGCTATGATTAGGCCATTGTACTCTAGCCTGGGTGACAGAGCGAGATCTTGTCTCAAAAAAAAAAAACCAAAAAAAAATTAATTTGTTAGGATATTATTATATATACCTAGATCAAATGTCATTAGCCTAAATGCATGTAGAGGCAAAAAACAGCCAGGGATAGTTTAGAGGGTAAGAAAACAATAGTGAGTGACAGAAACTAAAAAGCTCAGACCTAGCTGAAGTAGGTAGCTGCTATTTTTTCTCCAAGATTTTTATATGAAATTTCTCTAATTTGTGAAGTCTATGAATTTGTAAATGTTGGTCACAAATTCATACTTTGCCACCGCGGTGCCTGGACCATTGCCCTGTAGGCCAAACAAAACATGTCTGCAGGCCAAATACACCCATGGGCCACCAGTATGCAACCTATACCTTAGATTATCTTAACAACCTTATACTTGCCTGAACTTGTTTTGTTTTCACATTTATTAAGAGATAGTGGTGATAATAATGATTTCAGATGTCTGCTTTGATTAATATTTCATCTTAAGTATATTAAGCATATTAAGTAAATAATTGGATTTTTTGCAGGAAGAAAGGAGAACCAAAGACTAGTTCCTAAAATGTACAAAAGATGATGTCTTATCTGTAAATGTATCAGACTTGGTTTCTATTACTTTTCTTAGAAAAATTTTATATTCAACCTCTTTTATTCTCATGGTCTGTCATTCTCCTGTCTTCTTGCCTTCACATTCAGTATTTCTCTGCGCTTCCATGAATGTTCTTTTCATTTGCAAGAGTTATAAAAAGAAAAATCTTTCTTATAGAAACTCTATAGAAGGAAAATAACTTTGTGACTGACTTAACTGCACAAACTTCCAGGCATTCTTCTCCATAGCATTAAAATTCCTTAGCCTTAATACTATTTTTTTCAAATGTGCTTTTTAAACAGAAGAATGACTGCCTTTAAGGCAGTTAGTGAAAAGACCCACAGAAACAATCTAGAGAGACAGCCTCTTAACCATGTAAGATTTGACCCCAATCCATCAGGGATGACTGAACTGAGATACCATTTACAGTGATTCAGTACAGAGAAATAAGCTTAATAACCTAGTGAAACTTCCACTTCCAGCCAACATGGACTAACAGGGATGAGATTTACCCTCCTGCCTGCAAAAACTAAAATATGGACAAAATACGTGAAACAACAATTTTCAAGACACTGGACATCAGGTAATAAAAGACAGCAATCCCTGAGAGGTAGAGGCAGGATGAAGCTTATGACTGCCCCAGCTTACTAAATTCAGAGTTTCCAGGCTGTGGCACATTGTGGGAGAAACCAGATGGAAAATGGTGGACTCCTGAGTTCAGGAAATGGAGCTGGAAGTCTGAGATCAAGGCAGCTAGAGTTAACAAGACAGTACTGGGGAGGCGAGAACTGCAGAGAAAAAACCATGGACATCTACAGAGGGTCCCCTTCAAGTATTCAGCTGAATACTCAACATTACATGTGTGTGAGGAAACTACCAGAGGCCTGGGAAGGAACTACACAAAAGGATTAGAGGAAACAGTACTTGTGCTCACACAGCGCCAGGAATAATGCCTGTTCTCACAAGCAAGACTGAAAAAGCTCAAGATTCTCAAGCCAGTGGGTAGAGTGCACAGAAGAATCTTGCCCGGTAGTGAAGAATAATTTGCCCTAGATTACGTATTGCCCTGGACCAGCCCGATAAATCTTAAAAATAAGACCTGAAAGGATCAAACTTCAAAGTTTTCAAATAATTTAACTTCGTATCTGAGCAAAACTCGAGAATATTTACAAACATTTGGCACCCAACAAAAATAAAATTTACAGTATATGGCATCCAGTCAGTAATTTTCAGGCATGCAAAGAAGTGGGAAATTATGACCTATAATGAGAATATAAATCAATAATCAAAACTGACTCAGAACTATACAAAGGTTAGAATTAATAGATAAGTACATTGAAACAATTTTCATAACTATATTCTGTATGTTCAAAAATTCAGTAGGAACATATCGAACCACTAAGGACTCATAAGTGGACAGAGTATCAGTGAACTGTGGGATTACTTTAAATGGCCTAATGTATGAGAAATTTAAATCACTGAGGAGAGATAAGGCATGATAGAAAAAAATATACAAAGAAGGTAATGGCTGAAACTTTTCTAGACGTGGTGAAAACTATAAACCTACAGATTCAAAATCTTCATGAACCCAAAGCATAAGAAACATAAAATTACACCAAGGCACATCATATTCAAACAGTTCAAATCCTGTGATAAAAGAGAAAATCTTAAAGGCAGCCAAAGAAAAAAGACACATGCAGAGGAACAAAGATAAGGATTACAGTACATTTCTTGTCAGAAACAATGCAAGTAAGACAGTATGGCAACATCTTTAAAGTACTGAAAGAAACTGTCAACCTAGAATTTCTACCCAAAGGAAATATCTTTCAAAAACAAAGGTGCAATAAAGCCTTTTCTGAGATACAGTAGCTGAAAGAATTTACAGTCAGCAAATGTGCCCTACTAGAAATGCTAAAGGCAATTGTTCAGGCGGTAATGATACCAAATAGATCTATGTAATAAAATGAAGAACACTGGAAATGATAGCTACATTGATAAATGTGTATGATACTTTTCTTACTATTTAAATGTCTTTAAAAGTAATTGATAAAAGACTGAAAAAAGAAAATAGGCCTACTTTGTAAGAATCTTAAACTTCAGTAATGAATCATAATGGTGAACATCTTGACCACTTACTATGGGTAAGGAGTATTACCTATATTATTTGATACATCTAACAACTCTATAGCTAAGAACCATTATTGTTCCCCTATTACCTATCTAGAAAGCGAGCTATAGGAAGGTGAAACAATTTATCCAAGATCATACAACTGTTACATTGATAAACTGGGACTTAAACTCATTCTGTATGACTGTAAAGCTTTGATACTTTACCAGTTTGTAACATTGACTTCCCAGGGAAAGAGGAAATTATACAGGGCAGGGGAGAGGTCAAAGAGGATCAAGTAAAGAGTCAAACGAGGAAGGACTAAAGAGGGGGTTGGTAGATGTTGTCAATTCCTTACAAAAGTATCACAGATTATTTCTAGTTTGATAGCATTCAAGTTGGCACTTTTAACTCTATTTTTTTTTTTTTTTTTTTTTTTGAGACAGAGTCTCGCTCTGTTACCGGGCTAGAGTGAGTGCTGTGGTGTCAGCCTCGCTCACAGCAACCTCAAACTCCTGGGCTTAAGCAATCCTCCTGCCTCAGCCTCCCGAGTAGCTGGGACTACAGGCATGCGCCACCATGCCCGGCTAATTTTTTCTGTATATATATTTTTAGTTGGCCAGATAATTTCTTTATATTTTTTTTAGTAGAGACAGGGTCTTGCTCTTGCTCAGGCTGGTCTCGAACTCCTGACCTTGAGCAATTCACCCGCCTCGGCCTCCCAGAGTGCTAGGATTACAGGCGTGAGCCACCACACCCGGCCTCTAATATTTTTCTTAATGCAAAATTTACACAGATGTGGGGACCAGTGAGCCCAGGTCTTTGTTTCTAGGTTAGCACAGTTCAGAATTTGCCATCTGAAGTTAAGGAAGGGGGAAAAACATGTATCCCCATCTGCCCTAGAAAGTCAAGGAACCCCTCTTTTCAGATAACTGTCCCTCGCATCATCTCAGCCAGGTTTTTTTCCAACTAGTTGGAGGATAGACCTACATTATTTAATGATTTTTCTCTTCACTTTTAATAACAATTGTAACATTTCATAACTTTTCTTACAAGATAAGCTAACTGAAAAAAAGAGTTTAAATTTGGGTAATGTGACTTACACTAATAATAACAATGTTGAAGTTATAAGGAAATGGTTTAAAAAATATCTGAGTAAAGATTGGTACTTTTTAATGTACTTATATTTTCTTATATGCAATGAACTTTTTTCTAAAGATAATTTTTAAAAATAATTGAGTTTAAACAAAAATAACAATGTAGTGTGATAGTGAAAAACATTTAAAAGTAAAATGCATGGCAATAGCACAAAGGTTGGGAGGGGAGAAATGGAATTATACAGTTGTAGGTCCTTATATAAAGTGGTATAATATCATTTGAAGGTATACTGTGATAAGTTAAAGATATATACTATAAATGCTATATCAATGACTAAAACAACAAAACAGTTATAGCTAATAAACCAACAAAGGAGATAAAATGGAATCTTAAAAAATATTGTTAATCAAAAAAAGGTAGAAAAATTATACCTACTCTGTGGACTGAAACGATAAAAAGGCAGGAAAAAAAAAGAAAATGGGAAGCAAAAAACAAATAGCAAGATATCAACTTAAACCTAACTGTATCAGTAATTACATTTAATGTAAATGGTTTGAGCACCCAAAGTCAATGGAAGAGTTGATCAGATTGATTTAAAAAAAAACTGAGACCCAACTATATGCTGTCTTGGTACATACGGTGGGAATGTTTGTGTCCCCCAAAATTCATATATTGAAATCCTAATCTTCAAAGTGATGGTATTAGGAGGTGGAGCCTTTGAGAGGTGATTAGGTTATGAGAACCAGAACCCTGATGATTGGGATTAGTGCCCTTAAAAAAGAGACCCCAGAGAGCTAGCTGGCCCCTTCCACTATGTGAGAACACAGCTAGAAGGTGCTGTCTGTGAGAAAGCAGACCGTCACTGGACACTGAATCTACTGGCACCATGACCTTGGACTTCCCAGCCTCCAGAACTGTGAGAAATAAATTTCTGCTGTTTATAAGCTGTTATAACCAGTTTATGATATTTCATTACAGTAGCCCAAAAGGACAAAGACAATTCTAAACATTTATTCACCTAATAACAGAGCTTCAAGATGCATGAAGCAAAACCAGAAGAACTGCAAGGAAAGATTAACCAAGCCACAATTGTAGCTGGAGATTTCAATATGCCTTTCTCAATAGTTGACAGAACAAGTAGACAAAAAGTCAGTAAGATATGGAAGACTGTAACAACACATCAGCTAACTTGACCTAACTGACATTTACAGGATACTTTACCCAACATCAGAATACAGATTCTTTTCTAGTGCATACAGAATATTTATCAAGATAGTTCACACTCTGTGCCATTGTCTTACTTTGTTTTCTACTGCTATAACAAAATACCACAGACTGGGTTATTTATTTTTGGTTTTTATTCAGACTAGGTAATTTATAAAGAATACCATTTATTTGGCTTATGGTTTTGGAGATGGGAAGTCCAAGATCAAGGGCCGAATCTGATGAAGGCCTTCTTGATGCATCATAATATAGCAAAGGGCAAATGGGCAAGGGATAGGGAGAGGAAATCACAGAGAAAATTGGGCTGAACTCTTCTTTTTTATCAGGAGCCTATTCTCATGATAACTAACCCACTTAAGTGGTAAATGGCATTAATCTATTTATGAAGGCAGAGCCCTTATGAAGTAATCACTTCTTAAAGGCTACACCTCCCAACGCCATCATAATGACAACAAAATTTCAACAGTTTTGGAGGGGACATTTAAACCATGGCAGTCATAAAATAACTTTTAGTACATTTAAAAGTATTCAAGGTATACAAAGCATCTTTGGGACATCCCCAACTATTTGGAAACTAAATAACACACTTCTAAATAGCCTATGGCTGAAACAGGAGAACAAAGAGGAAATGAGAAAGTATACTATGTGGGATACAAAGAAAAATGCAATATTTCAAACTATGTGGGATGCAAGCTCCTAAAGCAAGAATTAAGGGAAAATTTAAAGCACTAAATACCTACACTAGAAGAAAAAATGTCTCAAAGTAATGACCTCAGCTTTTACCTAGAAAAAGAAACAAAGTAATAAATAGTAGAAAAGTAAATGGTAGAATGGAAAGAATAAAGATCAAAGGAGAAATCAATAAAATAGAAAACAAAAACATAGTGAAAAGTCAATGAAATCTACAGCTGGTTCTTTGAGAAGATAAATTGATGAACCTCTAACCAGACTGATCAGAAAGAGAGAAGACACAAATTTTACCAATATCAGGAATGAGAGAGGTGATATCACCACAAATTCTAGACTTATTAAAGGGATAATAAGGGAATATTATCAGTGACTTTATGTCAATAAATTTGACAACTTAGATGAAATAGACTATGCTCTGAATAACGTATTGAAATATGGGTACTCTCCAACTTCAGATATTATTTAAATACCGTTTAAAGAGATGTTATTAAGTGAAATATCTTCTGACCATGTTTCTTTTACATTTTCTTAATAACTTAAACTAAAAAAACCCCTCAAAAAGTAATGCTTTCAGATGACCTTAATTTTACTTTAACAGAATCAATTTTTTAGAAAGTATTTATAAGAATTCAGTGCAAATGATAAAATATCTGAATTCACAATGGTGAGCATAAGTCTAGAAGTAGGAGGTTCAAAGTTTTGCTCAATAATTCGTTCAGTCATGTATTTCATAAGGTGCCTAGGTTGCTCTTTCTTTCCTGCTTTTTTTCCCCTACTGTTGTTCTGAATATTATTCTGAATTCTTAAGCTTTATCCTCTAGTAGTTACAATAAATATGGCTGCCACAGTTTCAAGTATTGCCTGTAAACACTCCACTGGCTAGTGTTAAGGTTCCCTAAGAACCCCCTGCCCTCTCAGATTCCGTGATTTGCTAGGAGAACTCAGCACAACAGACTTATTACAACAAAAGTATACAAAGGAAAATCAGCAAAGGGAAAAGGCAATGGGGTTATGTCTGAGGGAAACCACGTACAAACTTGCAAGAATCCTCTCTTAATTTTTGGGATCACATAGAATGCACTTAATTCTCTCAGCAGTGAGTTGTGATAACATGTAATATGTTGTCTATCAGGGAAGCTCTTCACAGACTCATGGCTGAAGATTTTTATTGAGGACTGATCATGTGGGCACCCTCTGCCTAGCACTTAACCAGAATTCCAGACTCCCATAAGGGAAACAGGTGTTCAGCATAAACCACATTGTTTGCACAAGCAAATTATACACAGTGAGCCACTCTTAAGAGTTCTGGGAGTGGTGGGAACCCTCCTAAAATCTTAGTTCCCAGATGTCAGCCACAGGCCAACCTTGTGAGCAGCCTGCTCAGTTAACTCTTTTCTAGAGTTAGAAAAAGAGTAGCTAGAAAAAGAGTAAAAACATTTCCTCTCATATATCTTTTTATTAGGAAGGAAAATCTTTCCTGATTTCTCTCTCACTAGATTCTGTCTCAGGACCATTAGCTAGGATAGGTTGTTGCTTATATGCTAACAGAAGTGAAGCTGTTAAGTTAAATATCTGGCATTTCTGGCCTCTGTGCTGGAAGACAGATTCTGCCAACAATGAGGAAGGGCAGCAGAAGTGGGGGTAGAATGTCTGTCTGTTAGGAAGCTGAATATTTTTCTAACTCATAATTGTCAATTCAAGAGTTTTTAAGGGTAAGGTGCTAAGAGATACATGGCCAGG
This sequence comes from Varecia variegata, assembly GCA_028533085.1. Lineage (NCBI taxonomy): Eukaryota > Metazoa > Chordata > Mammalia > Primates > Lemuridae > Varecia > Varecia variegata. The sequence continues at coordinate 3,365,612 of CM052454.1, forward strand.
AAAAATAAACACTTTTCCTATAAAAAACAACAGGAGAATTTGTTAGCAACTTTTCAGTTATTTAGAGTAGCTTCTGTTGTAGTTTAATATACAAAACAGATTTGTAGAAAAAGCGTTCAAGACAAGCTGGTCACAGTGGCTCGTGCCTGTAATCTCAGCTACTTGGAAGACTGAGGTGGAAGGATCACTTGAGGCTGGGAATTCAAGACCAATATGAGTGACATAGTGAAATTCCCATCTTTACAAAATAATAATAATAATGATTTAAAAAAATCAGCCAGATGTGATGGCATGCCGCTGTAGTCCTAGCTATGTGAGAGGCTGAGATGGACGGATCACTTGGGCCCAGGAGTTGGAGCAACATAGTGCTCAACTATCTCAAAAACAACAAAACGATGTTTAAGACAAAATCTTTACCACTAAACTGAACAGGAAAACAAATTCCCGAATTACCCCCATTATAAACAGAACAAAATAACCCCACTGTAAATTGCTCTTAGTTTGATTCATTAGTTTAAAGGAATTGCTTTTGTTAAAACTGTAACACTGCAATCGATTGTGTGCAATCGTTATTTTCACAGAAGAGTTTTTGTCTACACTGTTATATGGCTGATTTTCCAAACTGATGAGACACTATTCTTCAAAAAGGATCACTTTTTTTTACCACAAGAAGTTTCATCATTTCTCAGTAAAGTTATTATTTCTTGGTTTGACTTAAAAGAATTTCATTTACTTCTAACAGAATACTTTTGCCATGGTCAAATAGTCAACTCAAGCCAAAAACCAATCGGAATTATCAAGTGATTCTAAAATGGGTTTTTGCTATGAAACAAAAAACATCAAAATACATTTCCTGAAGTGCAGGTTGTGCTGTGTTGGCCATGAACTAAAATAAAACAGCCCTGTAATGGAGAATATAAAACTTGCTTATCCAAAAATCTCAGTACTAAAGGCATGTTACCAATTCCAGTAGGTACTGTTGATTTTGGAAATACCTCTAACATTAGACTGCTAAGATGGAGGTTTAGGTTTAAGAAAGCTGCAATGCCCTTCTAAAACCACAGACCTAAAACTTGTGCTTGGTTTTTGAATTAGGAAAAAAAACTTAGTAGGGTTGGTCCGAGGGCAGTGGTGTTTACAACTAATTGATCACAACCAGTTACAGATTCCCTTGTTCCTTCTCCATTTCCACCGCTTCACTTGACCAGCCTTAAAAAAAAAAAAAGAAAAGACAAGACAAGAAAAAAACTTAGTAGGAATATAATTGCACTGATTACCTAGGATGTAATGACTAATTGAAGTAAGGGATTGTCATCCAGATTCTGATTATTCACTAACAAGTTTGAATCTGCTACTGAACGATATGTCTACTAGTATTATATATTTTAGTACACCCTTTGTTTTTAGTTTATTTTTCAAGATCCTAAGAATTAATTGACTTGTTAGTTGTAGATTTGAAGAGTGACTCATAGTCTACTGATTGAAACTAAGGACTTATGTTTTGTTGCTCTAAGTGAAATTTTTGAAGGTGGCAAATGCTATTGAATTTGTTTTTTATTAATCCAGTACTTTTAAGAATGTCTGACTCTGTAATAGTGCAGATACAGAAATTACGTAATGGCTATACTAATAAAATCTGGCAAGTCATTTTTAAGTTGAAGCATAAAAATGGTCAAATATTGTTAGTTTCATATGGTTAAACCTGATATTTGTATGGGTATATTTGTATAAGCCCAGGTACAATTAATTCTTCTTAATTATTCAGTAGAATATATCTGTGTTAACTCTGTTTTGATTCTCATTTTCATTCCTTGCTGTCTGTCAACCTTGAAAGTTACTACTTGTAACAAGCAGGAAGCAACTTGTCAGAAAATGACTGATATATTAACGTGCGTTCATTATAGCATTTGATAGACAGTATAGGTGTTATACTTGGAACACATATTAGAGGTCCTCTAAGGCCACCCCACTCACCTAATATGGGAAAATCTCTATGACATCCCCTCCAGATGGTGATTTCTCTCTGCTTAACCACTTCAGGACATTATCTCAAGAGTTTTTGTGTATTACTGCAAGATCTATATACTGAACTGAAAACTACCTAATTTTAACTCACTGATCTCAGTTCTGCATTCTGTTAGGAATACCATAAAAAGACTACTGCTTCCAGATGGCAAATGTTTTAATATTAGAAGATAGACATCATATCTTCTACTTTCTTCCCCAAGAGAAACAGTTCTAGCTATTTCTAAGACATAGGCTCAAAATTTTAGGATTAAGGATTATTCCAGTGGTAATCTGATTTACAAAGTCTAAGCTACTTTCAATTTGAATTCCCCATGTTGCCTGTTGCAGCTCATTGTAAATAATGAGCACTGAAAAAATATTTTTTATATGACTGTGAGAGTGAGAGAGGATAAATGAGATTTGAGTTTATTGTCATTCAATAAATATTTATGGAGAATTTACCATATGCCAGGAACTGTCCTAGACATTTTGGGGTACATCAGTTAACAAAAGAAGACAAAATCTGCCCTCATGAGTTTACATTTTGTTGTGAAAGACATTCAATAAAGGTTAATTCTATAGTATACTATCAGGTGCTATAATGCCATGAAGTGTTATATAATTGGATAATGGTATGAGAGTGAGGGAGTAGGTAGTGCCGCTAGTTTAGATTGAGGTGGTCAAGGAAAGCCTCTCTGTGTGGTAATGAGCTGAATAAAGTGAGGGGGCTTCCCCATGTGGATCCTTGAGACAAGAGTGTTCTAAGCAAATGCAAGGGTTTAAGAGTCACTATGGCTGGAGTTGAGTGTGTCAGGACTGAAGGGGAGAGAGAGTAGTTGAGGCGGAGAGGAAAAATGTAGGGGGCTGTAAGTTTGAGTAGGGATCTGAGATTTTATTTTAAGTGTGACAGGAAGCCATGAAGCAGAGGAACGACATGATTAGATCTACATTTAAAAAGTATCACTAGTGGGAATAGACTACAAAGGGACAAGAGAGAAAGCAAAGAGATGTGTTATAACCCTATTGTCGTAGTTTTATAGAGCTTCACTGGCCAGTTCGGTAGCTACAGGTCACAAGTGGCCGTTTAAATTTACGTTAATTAAAATTGGATAAAATTTTAAAATTCAGTTCCTCTGTTACACTAGCCACATTTAGTAGCCTTATGTGTCTATAGACAGTCTTCTCAACGGAATGATTTTTTGACTTTACAATGGTGCAAAAGCGATAGACATTCAGTAGAAACTGTACTTGGAATTTTGGATTTTGATCTTTTCCTGGGCTAGCAATATGAGGGAGGATACTCTTTCATGACGCTGGGCAGTGGCAGTGAACCACAGCTCCCAGTCAGCCGTGCAGTCACAAGGGTAAACAACTGATACTGCACTCTGCACTCTACTGCATTCGATAAATTACTTGAGATATTCAACACTTCGTTATAAAATAGGCTTTGTGTTAAATGATTTTGCCCAACTTCAGGCTAATGTAAGTGTTTTGAGCATGTTTAAGATAGGCTTGGCTAAGCTGTGATGTTCAGTAGATTAGGTGTATTAATTATGAGTAGAAACAACTTTGATTCTAGAGAAAATAAATGGGAAACTAAGCCCAAATAACTTCACAAGTCACAAATGAAGCTAAATAAATATGTGTATTACAGTAATTGCAACAATTTCAACTTAATATTTGGAAAATAGTCAAAATTCTACTCTAATTGTTTCATTCTAAAAATGATTTTCATGTGACCAGTTTCCATTTTTAAATGTTTTTAAAAGTATAATTTTTATATCTAAGCAGTGACATGAGATATTCATACTGAATCTTTCCAAATCCTGAGGACATTGATTTCTTCTTAGGAGGAGTGGAAAAGAGGGTTGGGGAAGGCAAGAGTCCAAATTTCAATCACATGTCCATATTTCTTCTTCCTTCCTTCCTTCTTTCTTCTTTCTTCTTCTTTTTTTCTTCTTTCTTCCTTTTTTCTTTTTTCTTTTCTTTTTTTTTTTTTTTTTTTTTGAGATAGGGTCTGGCTCTATTGCTGGGGCTGGAGTATAGTGGTGTCATCATAGCTCACTGCAACTGCAAACTCCTGAGCTCCAGTGATCTTCCTGCCTCAGCCTCTGGAGTAGCTGAGACCAAACGCACACGCCACCAGACCCAGCTAACTTTGTTGTTGTTGTTATAGAGACTGGGTCTCAATATTGCCCAAGCTGTTCTCAAATTTCTGGGCTCAAGTGATCCTCCTGCCTCAGCCTCCCCCCGGGAGTCCTAGGATTACAAGCATGAACACCGCTCCAGGGCCCATATTTCCATATTTCTAAATGCCTTTTTTAACATCTCTGATTCTGAAGGTGGAACTATTCTAAGAGTAATATTAGTGGTAAGAGAGGTCATTTCTGCCCCTAAATTTTAGAAAATAGAATCCTACAATAAGCTAGTTATTCTCTTTTTAATTCTCTTCCAGTACTTTTGATGAGGTCATGGAGAAAGTCCCAGTTTGGTGCTAGTTTGTTTGTTTGACTTGCTAATGTGCCTTTTTAACAAATCGAGACATGACCCAAGCTTGGAATGTTGCTGCACAGGCAGGCAACCCTTTTGTAGCTTATATTTAATAACATTATTGTGTTTTCATTTATATCGATATTGACTTTTGTACTTAACCATCTATTTATGGAACAATTTGCTGGTTTCCCATTAAAGGAAATAATATTGGTTTAATATTTCCTTTTTAAATACATAAATTCAAAGATAAAAATGAATATTTAAAAATATTAAGTAAATGACACTTGGATATGGTAAGATTATGAGAGTAGGAAATAAAGCTTAAGGAAATCCTGTTTTTAAGAGAAAATGAGGGATGTAGCAAGATGGTTCATTAATGCATTATACATATGAGCTATTTATATAAGGGAACAGAGCAAAAAAGTTCTAGAGCTTTTCTCCAAGTTTCATGATGCAGAACTGTATGTTAGAACATCACGTCTAAATAGCCAACATTGCTGATGTAATGAAACATATATACTAGACCTCAATTAAATTTAATTTTCAATTTACATCATAAAATGTGCTTATTTATATACATTTAATATTTCCCTATTTAACAAAAGAAATAGTATTTGTTAGGAAGAGAAAGGTTAGAGAAAAGGTTAGAGAAAAAAGATATTTTTCTCTAACTCAGTGCGTTACTCTCTCTTCTTTCTAATGGCTAGCCAGTTTCAGCTCTGGAAATTATAGAGGTGATTTTAGAAATAAATGTCAAATAATTATCACCATTTTGTAACTCCAGCTCTGTTTTCTTTATATACTTCTAAACCCAAGTGTTTAAAAGTAATTACTCAGGGCTGATGGTTTCCTTCTTTTTGTTTACCTATATATTGCCTCTGGAAGACTCACTCTCCCCTCCTTTTCCTGAAGCCTCCAGTTTCTCCCTAAAACACAGACCATTACCTTTAACTGGATCTTGTCCTGCCAGTTTCTCACTGGCTTATTAAATTCGGCATGCTCAGAAGGCAGACAAAGCCTGGCCTGGGGTGTACATTGATTACACACTGTAGGCTATGGATATAGACAGAAATCCTTTGTTGGGAGTGTGATCATTTTAACAATTAGTGGATCAAAAACTCTTGTATTCACAATAGGCAATGGAATGTTTAATTTAAAAAAATTTTATCTCCATTTTCAAAAATGTAGCCTTTATATATCATCTTGACTTTACCATATAAATTTTAATTGGGTTCAATTCTACCCTCGAGTTCTCAGAATTATGGCAAAGCACTGCTGAAGATAATAGAGTTTCTTATAAAGTTAGCCTGCCTCTTTAATGAAATATGTGTTTATAGTCCCTTGAACACAATTCTAGAATACAAAAAGGTCTGAACAAGCAAAGTGTTTTTGTAACTCACTTGAATACAAAACTTGACCTGAGCTTTTTTGGGTGACAAAACCTGACTCTGTTGACATGAAGCTATTTATAGTTTTTATTTACCCCATTTAGTGTGAATATTCATAGGTTTACTGCAGAGATGTTAATGTGTTTGATTACTGGGTGCTACCCCAGATCTTTGCTGGAGATGTTTCAGAACATACAGTATAAGCACTTCATTACATTTCTGAAATAACACAGCTGGTCCAGAGTTTCTCATAAGTGATTGGGAAGCTGTGTGTAAATAAGAGTACACGATAGATAAAGTGAGGTGAGATTTGTTTTCTTTTCTTTTTCTTTCTCATTCTTTTCCTTCTTTGTCATTCATATTTTTCTTCCTTCTTCCTAATAGTTAGTAGCAATAACCCAACAAGTGATACCAAATATGCTGAGTTCTATCCTTAATACATTTTAAATGACTCTAATAAAATCAGTAGTTCATTGTTTGTAATAGAATCCATAGCAGACAGAACCTTAAATAAACACTATTCTTTCCTAAACCTTCTCTTTGTATCTCTAAAAGGTCATTTGTGATTTGCGACATAGTTTGAATTTTATACTGAAGCCTATGGAAAAGCACTGACAAATTTCAGGGCATGCCATAAAGTTATAAAATTTGAATTTTTAAAAGCTCATTTCAATGATAGAGTAGAACTAATAAAGATATTGAACTACAGATTTGGGAATGATCAGTATGCAAGTGATAGACAAAGTCAAGGGTTTGGATAAAGTCACTCAGAAAGACTGTATAAAGAAAAAGGGCCAAATATAGAAACTTAAAGGAAACAAATTAAAAGATAGAGGAGGAGAAAGAGCCTGCCTGCAAAGGTAACTGCAAAGAAATAGACTGAAAAATAAGAAAAACAGAAGATTGTTATGTTAGAGAAGATCAAAGAGAAGTTTCAAACAGGAGATCTGTAAAACATAAGATTAAGAATGTGGATTTTATGTCACGTTTTCTGGGTTCAAATCACTAGTTCTGTAACTTTTGGCAAATTAATATTTCTAGGCTCAGTTTTATTCTCAAAACAAGTTATTAACACTTCCTATATCACAAGATGTTGGCAAGAATTAAATGAGATGCATGTGATATCCTTGGTTCAGGAGCTGATAGAGAATAACCAATTGATAATTGTTATTCATCATTATCAATCGTAACACAGAAATGCCATGAGTATATAGATATCATAGGTAACTTTACCAAAAAAAGTTTCAGTCAAGTAGAAGGTGAGAAAGCAAACAGATACAGAGTAGGAAGTAACAGAATCTTAAGTGTTGACTAATTTCTAAAGGTTAGGTTGGTGATAAAAAAAGTAAAGTTAGGATGACAAATTTGAAGGAAGGGATAGATGATTTTTGCTTTGATTTTAAAGATGTAAGAAATTCACTGTTTATATGCTAAGGGAAGAGCCAGTAGAGAGGTTGAAGGTACAAGAGGAAGTAGGTAACCAATAGGTAAGGTCATAAAGGTTAAAGAATGATTACCTTTTCAATGATACCTTTATCTGGCCCACTGAAGTCAAAGGGAAAGAAGCATGTGGGCAGGCGGAAATAAGTTACATGGAAACCCGAATTTATTATCTCACACTTATTGTTGGTCAGGAGTCTAGGGATAGATAGATTAGCTGGTTCTCCTTTTCAGGATCTCACCAGCTTGAAGTAAAGGTGTCAGCCAGGACTGTGATCTCATCTGAGACTCGGAATCCTCTGTCAAGTGTACTAGTTGTTACTAGAATATAGTGCTTGTGATTGCAGGACCCTTTTCTTGTTGGTTGGTAGCTAGATCCACTGTCAGCTCCTAGAGGCCACCCTTATTAGGTCCTTGCCAGGTGCCTGCCTACATAGGTGATTCACAACATGAATCTTGAGGGCAATCTCAGAATTTTGCCTACCATGCTAATTTGTTTATTACAACATAAAGGACAAATAATAATTTTTTTACTTGGTCTTAGTGCTTTATCCATACTTGTTTCCTTTGGTGGCTGTCCATTCAGACATTTTAAGTCTATATTTCTGGAGGAAGATCAGCAAGATCTTAAAGCCAATGACTTTAACATAAATTAGTGAGTAGAAAGGAAGGGTGATGTAGAAAGACAATACTCAACACCAAAATTCTCCCATTACATTGTTTTCTGTTGGTACCTCCCAGTTGGTGAAGAGAAAGAGAAAAAAATGTGAAATTAGGGATTTTTTCCTCCTTGTTTTTACTTTTCTCCTAAGTGTAAATGATGCAGAGAGGGGTTGCACAATTTGAGTTTTTCTTGTTATTTGAAGCTGTCCTTTGAAAGCAGGGAACAGGCATACATGATTTCTATTTAGATAAGTAGTTGACATGAGCCAGAGGCCCAGAAAGGGAATTTAGACTTGTGTTTATTTTAGTTTCTCTGTTTCACAGGGAAAGCATAATGGAAGAGTTGACAAATACTGAAAAACTAAACATTACTCAAACTTCAATAAAACTATTTAGATACATGCTGTTTTCTACCTTGAGGCAACATCCAATTAAAACTTCACTGAGTTTTACCTCTTTTTCGCCTTAAAAAATCCCAATTTTTTCTTGCTTATTTCCTAACTATACTAGGCAATAATATTTTTTTCTCTACTACCTGATCTGTAACTACCTAATATTACATACTAATTAATTATAACATAATCATTATATAATTTAGTATTATGTATGTATATCATTTAATATTAAATACTAATTATATGTTAGTATTATGACTATTTGGTATTAAAGAATATTAATGTATATATTTTATTAGAGAAGTTAGCTCTTAGTCTTCTAGAGCTCTAATAGTGCTTTTACTGGAGAGGATGTGGAGAAATTGGAACACTTTGCACTGTTGATGGTACAGCTACTATGAAAAACAGCTTGACGCTTCCTCAAAAAATAAAAAATAGAATTACCATATGATTTAGCAATTCCACTTCTGGGTATACAGTTGACCCTTGAACAACACTGGTGTAAACCGAGTGGGTCCACCTGTATGTGGATTTTTTTCAGTAAAAGTTACACCAAATGTGCCTGCCTCTCCTGCCTCCCCTTCTACCTCCTACACCTCTTCTGCCTCTGCCAACCCTGAGATAGCAAGTCCAACCCTTCCTCCTCCTCAACCTACTCAATGTGAAGATGATGCGGATGAAAGCTTTTATGAGGATCCACTTACACTAACTGAATAGCAAATATATTTTATCCTCCTTATGATTTTCTTAGTAGCGTTTTCTTTTTTCCTAGCTTACTTTATTATATTAATACAGTGTATAAAATACATATCACATATAAAATAAGAGTTAATTGACAAGTTATGTTATTGTTAAGGCTTCCAGTCAATAGCAGGCTATTAGTAGGTAAGTTTTTCAGGAGGCAAAAGTTACATGCAGATTTTTGACTGCACAGAGGGTCAGCACCCCTAACCCCTGTGTTGTTCAAGAGTTAACTGTATATCCAAAAGAACTAAAATCGGGATCTCAAAGAGATATTTGCATACTCGTGTTCATCACAGCATTATTTATAAAAGCCAAGAGCTGGAAATAACCCGAATGTTCACAAACAGATGAATGGATAAAGAAAATGTGGTGTATACATACAATGAATATTATGCAGCCTTAAAAAAGAAGAAAATCCTGTCACATGCTACAACATGGATGAACCTTGAGGATATTTATTACTCTAAGCAAAATAATCTAGTCACAAAGAGACAAATACTATACGATTCCACTCATATGAAGTATCTAAAATAGTCAAAATCATAGAAACAGAAAGTAGAAAGTTGGCAGGGGGAGAGGGAATTAGTATTTAATGGGTATAGAGTTTCAGTTTTCTTTCTTTTTTTTTTTTTTTTTAAGACTAGTCAAGTGCAGTAGTGAGGAGGGGGGAAAGTAGTAGAACAAGGAGTTCAACCTGTAACTGACTGTGAACAATCAAGTGAGATAACTCACTGCCTTCGGACCGGCCTAGAGTTTCAGTTTTGCAAGGTGAAAAAGTTCCAGAGATCTGTTGCATGATGAAGTGAATATACCAAACATTATTGAACTGTACACTTAAAAGTGTTTAAGATAGTAAACTGAAATGTTATATTTTTTTAACCACAGTAAAAAAAATGGGAGAAGTTAACTTTTAGAAAACAAATACTTCATTTATTATTATTTTTTGAAAAGCATGTGTTACTTGAAGTTGGGATTTAGTTTCTTCCGACAATGAAAAAAACCAGTCAGCTTCATGGGACAAAGAAAAGGATTGCTGTTTCAGCTTTGATTGGGTTTAGTTTGTTTGTTTGTTTTCTTTTTAACAGCTTTATTGAGGTGTAATTGACATATAAACTATCCATATTTCAAGTATACAATTTGTTAAGTTTTGACATTTGTATGTACCTATGAGATCATCATCACAATCAAAATAATGAACATATCCATCACCTCCAAATATTTTCTCACGCCCCTTTTTAATACTTCCCACATGCCTCTCCATAGGACAGTGCCAACCTCAAGCAACCACTGATCTGATTTCTGTAATTATAGATTAATTTGCATTTTCTGCAATGTTGTATAAATGTAACCATGCAGCATGTATTTTTTGTCTTGCTTCCTTTTTTCAGCATAATTGAGATTTATCCATGTTGTTGCATGTATCAATAGCAGTCTTTGTTGCTAATTAGCCTTCCATTGTGAGGATATACTAAGATTTCTTTATATGTTCACCTGTTGACAGACATTTGCTTATTTCCAGTTTTTAGCTAATATTCAAAATAAAGCTGTTATGAACATTTGTATACAAGTCTTTTGTATGGATATATGCTTTGATTTCTGTTGGGTAAACAGCTTGGAGTAGAGTGGCTAGGTCATATGCTAGGTGTATGTTTAACTTTTTAAGAAAAATGTGTTAACAAACAGTTTTCCAAAGGGTACCATTTTACATTCCCACTAGCAGTGTGTGAGAGTTCCAGTTACTCTACATCTTTGTCAACACTTAGTATGGTCAGTCTTTAAAATTTTAGACAGTCTGATATCTATGTAGCAGTATCTCATTGTTTTATTTTTGTTTCCCTAATGTCTAATGATGTTGAACATTTTTTCATGTACTCACTTGCCATCCATATATCTCCTTTGGTGAAGTGTCAATTCAAATCTTTTGCTCACTAAAAAAAATTGGATTGTTTGTTTTTCTATTATATATTCTGGATACAAGTCCTTTATCAGTTATGTGATTTGCAAATATTTTCCTTAGTTTGTGGCTCATCGTTTTGGTTTTTTAACAGTTTTTTTCAAATAGCAGAGATTTTAATTTTGATGAATTCCAGTTTATCGATTTTTTTCTTTTATGAATCATGCACTTGGTGTCATAACTACAAAAACATTGCCTAACCCAGGTCACAACTTTTTATTGGCCTCCAAGGTATTACTGTACACAGAAAAGCTTATTGAAAATTATTTTTAAATGAATATTCTTTTTAAATTAAAAATTCTAAAACCTAGTTCCTAAGCTTTTAAGATCAATTTAATTATTTTGTTCTACTTGTTGAAAATTTTAATAGTCACTTTTAAGAGGCCCTTTGAGTGTATAATCCCATTTTCAAATCTACTCAATTAAAATCCCTTAAATATTTTAAACTACATTCATACAATTAAAAGCCAATTTTTAAAGTATTTCATGTATCTGCCTGATTTAAAAAAAACCTTCCCAAGTACTTAAATAAATCTTCTAATGCAGCGATCTCCAACCTTTTGGGCACCAGCGATCGGTTTCATGGAAGACAATTTTTCCACAGATGGTGGAGGGTGGGGCAGGGAATGGTTTTAGACAGATTCTCATAAGGAGCAACCTAGATCTCTCTCATATGCAGTTTACAGTAGGGTTCACGCTCCTATGAGAATCTAATGCTGCTGCTGATTTGACAGGAGGCGGAGCTCAGGTGGTGGTAAAATGCGGAGTGGCTGTAAATACAGATGAAGCTCGCTCGCTCGCCCACCTCTCAGCTCCAGCTGTGTAGCCTGATTCCTAACAGGCCATGGACCTGTACTAGGCTGCCATGTCTGTGGCCCAGGGGTTGGCGACCATAGTTCTAATGAATGAAGACTTATGAGACTTATGTCTAGCAAGACGTTAAGTTCTCTTGTATGTTCCAGTGTCACTCTATACATTTTTATTTTATTTTATTTTATTTTATTTTATTTTTTGAGACAAGGTCTCGTTCTTTCACCCAGGCTGGAGTGCAGTGGCATCATCATAGCTCACTGCAGCCTTAAACTCCTACCTTTTAAAATATAAGTCTCAACCATTTCTCATTATGCTATTTAAATTGCAATCACAAGGCTGATTAACTGACTTATTTCTCTTAGCTAAAATATCATATAAGTATAGATTCTTTAAAAAATACTAATACACAGGCTTGCTTCTTTCTATACTTAATTCTGAATTTTCCTAGATTAAAAGCAGGGGTTGACTTCTCAACTTATTATGGTCTCTTAATGACCAAAGAAGTCTTCAGCCAGGGTGTTAAGTGAATCCTTGTTCAAAGCTAGTGGCACACACAGAGCTCTATTTTATAGCTGCTCTGTTCTTGAAACAAGGTGCTCTTATACCCCCTATTTCTTTAGATTCAAGTTAAACATTCCTATTTAGTCTGCCCCCAGACAGATTATTGTATTAATTGACTGCATTCAGTTAATCTGTTTACTATTTCATTCTGTTCTCAATCACGTTTATGGGCTTCCTATCTGTGAGTGCTGCTGTCCTGCAGGATTAAAATGACATCTGTTAGAATCCCTTTGTGGCTTTGTCTGATTCTGTGGGCAGTTTTAAGGTCATGCCAATAATACCTATGTTAACAAAAAACACAATGATTCTGGTTATGTAATATAATTGATTTTTCTTACTTGAAATTCTTCCCCAAAACGTTCTAGTTATCGTGTAGCACATAACATTCCAGGGAACAAAAATACATAATATGGTTATGTTTATTGCAAAGCACAACCTTTGTGATAGTAAAATAGTGCTAGTCCTACCTGTACCCCAAGTTATCTAGTACTGAGTCTAAAGGAAACAATTGAAGCAATAAACTTTAAACTTTTTTTAATAACTAATTCTCTCCTCATCTGTTGGTTGACTTCAGGCTTTCTTCCCTCCACTTTCTTTTTTCTTTTCTTTTCTTTTTTTGCATTTTTTTCAACTTCTGCATTTCCTTCATTCCCTCAGAGATAATGATCTGAAGAGCTATAGTAAAGGTGAATAAACATAACTAAGAGAGAGAGATGGTGATAGTAGGAAACTTAAAAGCTTATAGTTTTATTTTTCTTTTTTAGGAAGCTGCTGTAAGACTACAGTAAGTCCTGAGATTGGGTGATCAGGGTAAGGCAGTTTTTAAAAAAATCTTAGAATTCTTTTCTAGCAGAGCTATAAATTAAAAATATTAAGTCCATTCTGCTATTTCAGTGATAACTTTGAAAAACAAATCTCCGTTCAGAGCTAAAACTTTCCCCTTCCCTAGTTAGGATTAGCTAGAGGTGGGAGGCAGTGTGTTTAGCTTCTCTTTTTCTTGCTTTTCTCCTCACCCACTGGCTCCTTGCTGTATCTGACCCCATCAGGACCTACACTGAGGGAAGGAAGAGAGGTAGCAAGGCAAACGGGGGTTTTTGGTTTTGTTTTGTTTTTTGTTTTAGCCAGACTCCTGTTATAAAGTGATTTCACAGCTTTCACTCTTTATGAACTTGCTATATGTTTGAGGCCGTTGTGTATAGTTTTGTGGGTTTTTCAGAGTCCTTCACTGAAACTATACTACCTGTGTGTGACACTCCAGAAAAATTTTTCTTCCAGCTAGCCGGTAACCCCTAACCCTTCTAGCCCTCAGCCAGGTTTTCTCTAAGGCCATCCCACAGTAGTAATAATCTAATTCTAATTCTTCTTCCTTCTTCCTCTTTTTCTTCCTCCTCTTCTTCCTCTTCTTCCTCTTCTTCTTCCTCTTCTTGCTCCTCCTCCCCTCCTTTCCTCCCCTTTCCTCCCCTTTCTCCTCCTCCTCCCTCCTCTTCTCCTTCTCCTCCCTCCTCTTCCTTTTTTTTTTTTTTTTT
>CM052454.1:3380095-3416559 GCA_028533085.1 Varecia variegata
GATAATTTGTTTCTATTTTTTAATAGAGATGGGGTCTCGCTCTTGCTCAGGCTGGTCTCGAACTCCTGACCTTGAGCGATCCACCCGCCTCGGCCTCCCAGAGTGCTAGGATTACAGGTGTGAGCCACCGTGCCCGGCCTAGATCACTCATTTTTAAAAATAATATCTAATTCTAGTAACAGAATTATCTAATAAGTATATTAAAATTAGTTTATTGAATTTAGTGTATTAAAATGACTTAAAAACATTTTTAAAAGCCATAAAAAAAGTTCAGGACACTGAAAATTTTAAAAATAGGCAGTGTTATGGGATGAATTGTATTTCTCAAAAATTCATATTGAAGTCCTAACTTCCAATACATCAAAATATGACCATATTTGGAGGTAAGCTTTTTAAAGAGGTAGTAATATTTAAAATGAAGTTACTAAGGTGGGCCCTAATCCAATTGACTGGTGTGCTTTTAAGAAGACGAAAATAGGACACAGAGACATACAGAGGAAAGACCATGTCAAGATACAGGAAAAAAATGTTCACCTATAAGCCAAGGAGAGAGGCCTCAAAAGAAACCAACTCTATAGACCTTGACTTTGGATTTTTAAAGAAGTCCAAATTGCAAGACAATATATTTCTATAGTTTAAGCCTCTTAGTCTGTAGTACTTTGTTATGACAGCTCTAGCAAATTAATATAGACACAATGAAAAAAATTTAATAAACCTTCTAGAAATGAAATATATCGTGACTAAATTTAAAACCTCAGTGGAGATCTTCAACAGGTTAAACAGATTCTTTTTTCTTCATAAAGAGAAAATTAGTAAACTAGACAGTAGTGCTGAGGAGATCACCTGGATATTAAAAATGTGAGGGAGTTGAGGTTCATAGAGCATTGAATGAGAAGATCCAACATACCTCTAATGAGTTCCAGAAGGAAAATGAAAAAGATAGAAAACAATAATACATCAAGATATAATGGTTGAGAATTTTTGAGAACTGCTGAAATATGTAGATCCTTTGTGTTCTAAAAGCTTAAGTCACAGTCAAAATGAATAAAAATAAATCTGCACCTAGATTCACGAGATTGGAAATACAGAACACCGTAGTCAAGGAGAAGATTTTTAAAGCAGAGAGGAAAAGAAAGATGCATTACCTACAAAGAAAAAAGAATTAGTTATAACTTCAACTCAAACCGTACAAAAGCAATTTATGTAACCAAAACATTTGTACCCCTGTAATATTCTAAAATAAAAAAAAATATTAAATTTAAAAAATGAAAATAAGTCCAATGACAGAGAAAAAAAGAAAAAAGGTTAATAGCAGACTTCTTAACAGCAATAATAAAATCAGAATTTGGTAGTATTAAATAAATTTTTTAAACTACATAATTTTTTTAAAAAAATCTTAAAACTGCTATGAGAATCTCATACTTAAAAAATTATCAATATAACTCAACCTAGAATAACATTGTCTAATAGAAATATGCTATGAGCCATATATATAATTTAATATTCTCTAGGTGCTGCATTAAAAGGGTGAAAAGAAACAGATGAAGTTAATTTCAATATGTATTTAATATATTAAAAAGTATCATTTTAATGTGTAACCAGTATGAAAAAATATTAAGATGTTGTACATTTTTTTTGTACTAAGTTGTCAAAATCTATTTCACCCTCACAGCACATCCCAATTCAGACTCTAAATTTCGTCAAAAATATTAAGATTTCATAAAATATACAGATGAAAAGTAGATTTACATACCTCAATTGTTATGAGCATACTTAGAAGTTTTCCAATATCTGATGAAGTATTCATTTTAAAATTAAAATTAAAAATTCATTTCCTCAGAGCAGCCACATTTCAGGTTTTTAAAAGCCACATTTGGCTAATGGCTACTGCATTGGAATGTGCAGATAGAATTTAATATCTTACTAAACTGTGGTTCAGAATTAAGGTCAAGCCAAAAACATTATCATGTGAAAGCTGAGAGTACTCACCATCAAGAAACCCTCATTGAAGAAATTACTAAAAGATGTATTTCATGAAGAAGGAAATATAATCCAGCAGGAAGAAGAAATAAATGTTCAAGAAGGGATGATAAGCAAAGGCATTGGACAACTTGATGGTAAATCTAAACAATCATTGGTTGTATAAACATCAATAATAATGATGTCAAATTTAAAATTATTAATAAAATAATATGTAAGACTGATGGAGGTGATAGGAGTTAAAGCAGTCTAAGGGTTTGGTTCTGTTCATGAGAATGATAAAGATTTTGACTTTAGAATTTGCATAGTCAAATATCCTTTAAGTTTTTAAGGATAATCACAAAACATAGAGAAAATGTAAAACTTCTAATCTGGTAGAACCAAAGGAGAGTTAGTAACATAATTATTGCCTAAGAAGGGAGACAAAGCATGAACTTCAAATTGGCTTCCTGTTTTTGTTTTTTAAATCCTTTTTAGGAAATATAGAAAGTTTTTATGGATTAAAAGTTTTTGAGTAAATCTTTGTGTAGTGTATGCAGCTTTTAAATGACCAAATCCTACTAGTCCCTTTATATTACTTTCTAATTATCTATAATCATAATTTTGTTGATTAAGAGAGTATATCAGGCCAGGAGCAGTAGATCACACCTATAATCCTAGTGCTCTGGGAGGCCGAGGCGGGAGGATTACTCGAGGTCAGGAGTTCCAGACCAGCCTGAGCAAAAGTGAGACCCTGTCTCTACCAAAAATAGAAAAAATTAGCCGAGCAGCCGGGCATGGAGCACGCCTGTAGTCCCAGGTAACCAGGAGGCTGAGGCAGGAGGATCCCTTGAGCCAAGGAGTTTGAGGTTGCAGTGAGCTACGATGATGCCACTACACTGTAGCAAGAGCGAGGGAGCAAAACTCTTTCTCAAAAAAAAAAAAAAAAAAAAAAAAAAAGGAGGGTGTATCAGTTTTCTTTGACATGCTGCATCTTGCCCTGCATTCATAGGCTAGAATTAACAGGTCTTTCAAGTTAAATGTGTTTGAACTAGATAAAATTACTCCATGTGTTTTCTGGAAGCAAACTATAAAACATGAAATTAAATTTACTATCTAGCATTCTTAAAATGAATAATATAGGTTGTTGGACAAGTGTATAAAACACTTGTAGTAAACTTACTCCTTTACATTTATTTAAAATTATTTTGACTTTAGATGTTATAAACAGACAGTTTTGGAAATTTAAAGAGTCATATAATTAGAGGGGAAAGTTGCAACAGGTCATGCTCTCTAGTCCCATCTTTGATTATAAATGTAATTTTATGCACTATATTTGTTGTTTTAATTTTTATACTTAACAGGGGTTTTAATAATGTTGAGGTATGACATATACAGTAAATAGCAGTCTTAATTGTACAGCCTGATGAATTTTGTGAATGTACACACTCAATATAACCACCACGCAGATCCAGATACAAAACATTTCCAAGCACCTGGAAGGCTCCATCATGCTCCCTTCTAGTTATTTCTTTGTTACCAAGGGTAATCACTACTATGACATATCACATAGATAATTTTTACCTGGTTTTGAACATCATGTAAATAGAATCATATTAATACAATGTGAACTCTTATGTGTGTGACTTCTTTTACTCAACGTTGTGACTGTGAGATTTATTCATATTATGTAACTAAAGTTTTTAAAGAAAACATTTTACAATTATTTCTCAATTTCTTTTCTCAAATATAGAAATTAAAAAGGAGCCTTATGCCTTGTATCATTTAGTAACAAATTAAGATTTTTTTAGTTTCTTAGGGTGATGTATATCAGTTGTAGTTAACATTTTTACAAGAAATGTATACTAATAGTTCTTTTTTAAAAAATGGAATAGTTTACTATCCAAGTAATCTTCATTCCATCTTTACTCTTTGAGAAGGAAAATGTCTTTATAATGTAAACAGCAGGGGGATGTGGGAGGGATCATATCTCAAGAGCAACAGAGAATGACATTAGTAATTAGAAAAATATTTTCTGTAAATAATCCTAAAATTTTTAAGGAATCACAAAAGACTCAGAGCAGCCAAAGCCATTCTGAACAAAAGGAACAAAGCTGGAGGAATCACATTATCTAACTTCAAATTATACTATAGTCATAACCAAAGCAGCATGGTACTGGCATAAAAACAGACACATAGACCAATTAACAGACTAGAGAACCCGGAAATAAATCTACTCATCTGTAGTGAACTTATCTTTGACAAAGGTGCCAAGAATGTACAGTGAGGAAGGGACAGTTTCTGCAATAAATAGTACTGGGAAAACTGGATATCCATATGCAGAAGAATGAAACTAAACCCTTACCTCTCACCATATACAAAAATCAAATCAAAATGGATTAAAGACTTAAATCTAAGACCTGAAACTATGAAACTACTAAAAGAAAACATTGGGGAAACACTTTAGGACATTGGTCTGGGCAAGGACTTCTTGAGTAATACCCCCAAAGCACAGGCAACCAAAGCAAAATTGGACAAATGAGGTCACACCAAGCTAAAAATCTTCTGCACAGCAAAGGAAACAATTAACAAAGTGAAGTGACAACCCACAGAATGGGAGAAAATATTTTCAAACTACCCATCTGACAAGGGATTAATAACTAGAATATGTAAGGAGCTCCAACAACTCAATAGGAAAAAATCAAATAATCTAATTAAAAATGAGCAAAGGACCTGAATAGACATTTCTTAAAAGAAGACATACAAATGGCCAACAGGATATGAAAAAATTGTCAATACCATTAGTCATCATAGAAATGCAAATCAAAACTACAATGAGATATCATTTCACCCCAGTTAAGATGGCTTTTACCAAAAAAACAGGCAATAATTAAAGCTGGAGAGGATGTAGAAAAAGAGGAACTCTCATACACTGTTGGTGGGAATGTAAATTGTTGCAACCACTATGGAGAACGGTATGAAGGTTCCTCAAAAAACCGAAAATAGAACTACCATATGACCCAGCAATCTCACTGCTAGGTACATATCCAAAAGAAGGGAATTTGGTATATTAGCAAGATATCTGCACTCCCATGTTTATCACAGCACTATTCACAATAGCCTAGATTTGGAATCAACCTAAGTAAGTGTCCAACAACAGTTGCATGGATAAAGAAATTGTACATGTACACAATGTAATATTACGTAGCCACTAAAAAAATGAAATCTTGGTGTTCCCATCAGCATGGATGGAACTGAAGCACATTATGTTAAGTGAAATAAACCAAGCACAGAAAGACAAATCTTGCATGTTCTCACTCATATGTGGGAGCTAAATATTAAAAACAACTGATCTCATGGAGACAGAGAGGAGAGTAGTGGTTACCAGAGGCTGGGAATGGTAGTGGGCGGGGGGGGGGGGGGATGGTTAATGGGTGCAAAAATATAGTTAGAATGAACAATATTTGATAGCACAGCAAAGTGATTATAATCAACAATAAATTATGGTATACTTTAAAATAACTAAAAGAGTGGGATTGAAATGTTCCTAACACAAAGAAATGTTAAATGCCTGAGGTGATAGATACTCCAATTACCCTGATTTGATTAATTTACATTGTATGCCTGCATCAAAACATCACGCACTCCCTGTGTATACGTGCAACTATTATCTACCATAATATTAAAAATAAAAACATTTTAAAATAAAATTTAAGGCCGGGCGTGGTGGCTCACGCCTGTAATCCTAGCACTCTGGGAGGCCGAGGCGGGCGGATTGTTTGAGCTCAGGAGTTCGAGACCAGCCTGAGCAAGAGCGAGACCCCGTCTCTACTTAAAATAGAAAGAAATTATTTGGCCAACTAAAAATATATAGAAAAAATTAGCCGGGCATGGTGGCGCATGCCTGTAGTCCCAGCTACTCAGGAGGCTGAGGCAGTAGGATTGCTTGAGCCCAGGAGTTTGAGGTTGCTGTGAGCTAGGAGGATGCCACGGCACTCTAGCCTGGGCAACAAAGTGAGACTCTGTCTCAAAAAAATAAATAAATAAAAATAATAAAAAAAATAAAATTTAAAAGAAAGCATTTTTCATAAATAGCTACAGATCATGATTATGTGGAATCATGTCATCACAAAACTAAGTCAGTTTCTCTCTGGAAAACTCTGTTTTTTCCTCTGGAAACTAAAAATATATGCTATTCTTTATTGACTTTTCAGTTCTCCAAAAATGAAATAAATTCCAGTTAATTTTTCAGTCTTTGTATAAATTTCAGGCCCTTGAAAGTAAAATGAAGTTATTTAGTTAATTCTGTAAATTTTGTTTTTCCTCCTCCCTGGTTTTATGCAGATAGTAAAAGAGAAGAAAGAACAAGATTTCATTTAACTTTAAACTTTGCACTTGCAAAGCAAAACACCACCTTCTGCTTTATAAAAGTTCTTCACCATTAAACATTTCTATTGCTAATTATCTCTATTATAGTTTGTTTTATCTGGCAAAATATAATGTGACAGCTGTATGATCTACAGAGGCTAATATGAAGTCATTAGGTGGCAAACAGAAATAGCAACACTTCAAGAGTCTTAGCACTTTGTTCCAAAATTGCTTAGACAAAATTGTTAAGCTAGCAATAAGATCAAGTTTTTAGATGGCATTTACCTTTCATGATTAACATTTTTATAACTGCTTACATAGGATAGTCAGAAAGATATGATTGTATTTTTGAAAAGAAACCACCTTCAAAGAAACTTCTTTAGAAGCCTGCAGCCTGAAATATTATGTATATATGAAGTAGTTTTGCTCTCCAAGTTTTGGTACTCTTTATGGAAATAAAAATTGATACTAATACAAGGAATTTTTGAGGAACTGGTTGTGTGCTTAATGACACACTCATATATCAGAGTGAAAGAGATAAAAGTTGCTCACCTCATACAATATGGATATTTATTGTATTAATAGAAAGTGTTGGAGAAGAAACAAAATGCTTAGGAAATTCATTTGTAGTTTGCTTTGTGAAAGAGATAGAAAAAGCCAAATGACGACAATGATTAATTAGGTGGTGCAGAGGAAAAGAAATATCTTTATCTTAGGTTTATGACTGAGTTCTCTATAACAAAAGACAGATTAACAAGAGAAAAACATACACATTTATTGAATATAAGTTTTGTGTGACACAGGAGCCTTCAGAAATGAAGACCTACAGAAACAAATAAACCGTATTTCTTTATGCTAAGTTTGATGGAGAAGTGGCTGGTCATGGAGAAATACGATTGAATAACAAAGTATGACCCAACAGTAATAAAATAGGGGGAACTTAGCAAGGGTTTTTCTTCAGATTCTCCTTTGTGTCCTTTTGTCTTCAGAGATAAGGACGTTCCTTTTCTGCAAGTATAGAGAGGCCACCTCTTGAATTGAGGGTCTTAATGACCTTCTTCAGGGAAAAAGTGCAGGAGGTGGTCAAAGAGTGACCTTCCTGTTTCTTAAATGCTAAGATGCTATATTTGGGGGCAGTATGTCCTGAACCCCACCAGTGAGTAAGGCAATTTATTTCTAAATGTCAGTGGCATCCTCAGTTTGGTGCCATTTAATCAGCCTCCTCCTTATAAAGGATAATTGACATAGAATTGGTACAGGTACAAGGTTAAGAAGCAACTTAATTGAGCTATGATACCATTTCATTTTTTTATGATACCATTTTAATGCCCCTAATAAGAGCGATGGTTTTTATTTGCGTCTAGTATAAGTTGGTATGCACATCTGAATCTTCAGGATGCTTTTAAAAAATACTGTACAGAATCTTGTGCCACATCTCCAGAATTCACACAAAAGTCCTCAGTGGTTTAGGAGACAGAGGGCCTCTGTAGTTTCTTTTTTGGGGGGTTGGGAGGACAGGGTCTTGTTCTCCCCCCAGGTTACAGTACAGTGGTGTCATCATAGCTCACAGCAACCTCAAACTCCTGGACTCAAGCATCCTCCTGGCTCTGCTTCCCAAGTAGCTGGGACTATAGGCATGTGTCACTACACCTGGCTAATTTTTAAATTTTTTGTAGAGATGGCATCTCGCCATGTTGGTCATGCTGGTCTTTAACTCCTGGCCTAAAGCCATCCTCCCACTTCAGCCTCACAAAGTACTGGGATTATAGACATGAGCCACTGCACCCTGCCTTTCTGTGGTTTCTTAATTACACCAAGCTCCCAAAGTCAGACATTTTATAAGTAAATTTGTTTCAATATTCAGATTAACAAAGCTGACACTTACTTTAAATCATACTTGAAAATATAACTAAAAGGAATTGGAGAATGGAAGAAAGATCCAAAATATTTTCTGGGTGAATAATTTACAGTTTCTGGTGTTTGAAAGTTGAAAGAAAACTGCTTTTCTTCATAATGGAACTCCAAAATAACCATTTTTTGTGTGATCAGCAAAGTCTAAATTGATGAGTTATTGTCCTTACAGAGCAGGGCAGAGGGGCACCTTTAAAAAGTTACGGACCTGTGGTATAAAGTTAAAAATGTAAACAAATTAATTTTTTCAAGCATTTTGATTACAATATTATAATGGCATTGTACCAGATCTTTAAGGAATTCATAGCTCCTCTCCTCAAACTACTTTTATTCTAGAAGAAGTGTGTGAAAACGGAGTTACAAAAGCATTTTCTTCAGTGTTTTGGCATATAATTTGGGGGGTTGCAGTTTTTATTGATGATGAGAATTAAAAAAGTTGGAAAAAGTGGAAGCCAAAGGAAAATGAAAGAGAAGGAACTTAGTATAGCAAAGGAATTAAGTGAGCAGATTCCTCAGAATATAAGAAAGAGGAAATGGAAGGAACTGCTACTATTTTTTTCATGCTGCCTGAATTAGGTGGCCAAAGAGGCTTCCTGCAGAAGGAAGCATACTTGTATGGTATGCTTCTTGTCTTCCATGGATGGGGAGAAGAGAAGTAGGTGATTGAGGACAAATTTGAGTAGTAACTTTTCTTAAATGTGTTGTCTACATCTGGTATCTTTGAGAAAAGTTTTAGGTTTCACTTTAGCTATCACTTTTATATGGCACTTACTGGGTGCCAGGAGCTGTTCTAAGTGCCTTTCTTCATTAATCCTCACAACAGACTTATCTATGATGTAAGTCCATTTAAAAATTTTTTTATTTCTAATCTTGATGTGGATACATAATAGTTGTACGTGTTTATGGGGTACATCATGTGAAATTTTGATAAAAGCATACCATGTGTAATGGTCAAATCAGAGTAATTGGGATATTTATTACCTCGAACACTGATTATTTCTTTGTGTTAGGAACATTCAAATTCTACTCTTCCAGTTATTTTGAAATTATAGCAAATTATTGTTAACTATAGTCACCCTATTGTGCTACCAAACACTAGATCTTATTCTCTCTATATCTTTGCACCTTTCCCAGCCTCTGCTAACCACCATTCTACTCTTTATCTCCATGAGATCAGTTTTTTTAGTTCCCACATAGAGGTAAGAACATGTAATATTTGTCTTCTTGTGCCTGTCTTATTTCACTTAACATAATGTTCTCTAGTTCCATCCATGTTTTTGCAAACAACAGAGTTTTATTCTTTTTTATGGCTGAATAATACTCCACTGTGTATATATGCCACATTTTTTTATCCATTTATCTGTTGATGGACATTTATGTTGATTCCGTATCTTGGCTATTGTGAATAGCACTACAATAATCATGGGAGCACAGATATCTCTTCGATATACTGATTTCCTTTCTTTTGGATATATACCCAGCAATAGGATTGCTGGATTATACAGTAGTTCTATTTTTAGTTTTTTTTTTTAAGGAACCTCCATACTATTCTCTATAATGACTGTAGTTACATTCCCACCGACAGTATAGGAGGGTTCCCCTTTCTCCACATCCTTGCCAGCATTCATTATTGCCTGTCTTTTTGATAAAAGCCATTTTAATTGGGGTGAGATGATATCTCATTGTAGTTTTGATTTGCATTTCTCTGATGATTAATGATGTTGAGTATATCTTCACATACCTGTTGTCCATTTATATGTCTTTTGAGAAACGTCTGGTCAGATCCTTTGCCCACCTTTTAATGGATTATTTATTTATTTTTTGCTAAGTTGTTTGAGTCCCTTGTGTATTCTGGATATTAGTTCCTTGTTGGATGAATATTTTGTAAACATTTTCTCCCATTTATCAGGTTGTCTCTTTACTCTATTGTTTCCTTTTCTGTGCAGAAACTTTTTAGTTTAACATAGTCCCATTTCTCTCTTTTTGCTGTGGTTGCCTGTGCTTTTGAGGTTTGTCTTTAGAAATCTTTGCCTAGACCAGTGTTTCTCCAGTGTTTTCTTTTAGTAGTTTCAGGTTTTAAATTGTCTTTAATCAATTATGATTAGATTTTTGTATATGGCGACAGATAGGGGTCTAGTTTCATCCTTCTGCGTATGGATATTCAATTTTCCTAGCACCATTTATTGAAGAGACTGTTCTTTCAACAGTTTCTGAAATTTCTTTATTCAGTGTTTTATAGTTTTCTTTACTGAGACAGATCTTAATCACTTCTTTAGTTAAGTTTATTCCTAGGTATTTTATTTTATTTGTAGCTGTTGTAAATGGGTTTACTTGTTTGTTTGTTTGTTTGTTTGTTTTTTCCTCTTTAAATTGTTCACTGTTGGCATATACAAATGCTACTGATTTTTGTGTCAACTTTGTATCCTGCAACTTTACTGAATTTATTTACCATTTCTAATAGTTTTTGGGTGTGGTTTCTTTAGGTTTTTCTAAATATAACATCAAATCATCTGCAAGCAAGGAGAATTTGACTTCTTCCTTTCCAATTTGGATGTCTTTTGTTTCTTTTTCTTGTCCAAATTGGAAATGAAAGGTATCCAAATTGGACAAGAACTATTTTTACAGATAAAAAAATTCAGGCATAGAGAGGCTGAGTAACTTATTTAAGATCAAGTGTAAGCCATAATGTCAAACCTAGGATTTGATCCCAGAGATTCTGGCTTAGTCTGTACTATACTGTCTCTTTTAATTAAATGAGACTACATACTAAACTATTGAAGTCAAATATTAAAAAGAATGAAATGAAGCTGACAGTTTCTCTGATACCTTTCCAAATCTCCTAGGTGAGTTTAGGGATTTGGGTAATTAGCAAGGTCTGGGACTTGCTACACCAGAATATAAATTCTTGAGAACCAAAGGCTTGTAGGAGTTTATTAAATGATGTTGAGTGATCGACCAAGAAAACTTACATGATGTAAAATTAAAATGTCCTCAAAGAGACTGTCATTATCAATTTACATTTTTATAGATATCAATTTTAATCATTTACACAATTTTATTTTCCAAAAGGGATCGCTATTCTCTTTCCTATTAGAGAAACAGAAGTTTTTTTAAAAGTAGTAACAAAACATGAGGAATTAACAAAGTTTTAATTTGGAATCAAACTCAATCATATACTATAATTTCCAGCTAACCTTAAATAATTTATCACAAAACTTACTGTCAAAAAATGTTAAAATATAGGGTTACTATTCTAAATTACTTATTTTCTATTTGTGCATTGTTATACCAAATGATTGATTTAACAATCTAGATATTTTTTGTGTACGTAAGACTGAATTTTTGAGAGAATTCTGTACTATAGAGTGACTTCATCGAATCTATCAGAGTTTGGAACAGTAGCTTCTGCTTAGATTTTTGCCAAACATCCTAATAGAAAATGTAAAATGGAAGGACTATAATTTCTTCACTTGTACTTGAATAGGCAAAGGGATTTTTCAGGTCAAAACAGTGTAATTGTTGTTCTAAGTCTCAAGGTGATTTCCTGATGCTTTTGATTAGTGTTTGCTTAGCATGTTTGTTACCCATTTATGATTATTTCCCTAATTTTTTATGCTCTGAGTGGAGGACAAAAAAAATTAAGGGGACAATCTAAAGGAAATGGCAAGATCCCTCAGGAAAAAAAATGTATGACCAATAAGTGGTCCATGGATCTTAGTTTAAGAGAACATTGGAAAGAAGCTCTAAGATGTTTCTTTGCTTATCAAATTTCTGCTTATTTCTAACTTTGCCTCTAGCTGTTTGAAATTCTGTTTAAGCAACTTTTTCTGTGGAATGTTGGTAAAAGTCTGTAAATAGAATCATTTGACTATTGGAATCAGTTCATATCAGATTTACTTTTCCATAATAATAGCATTTCTGGGTGCAATCAGCACACAACTAAAACATAAGACATAGAATTACAAGCTTCTGGAATCTCATTTTTAAATATTATTTTGTTAGCATTCTTTGAAGGATTTTGAATACATTTGCTTTAAATTCCTTCCTGTTAGACAAAAAGGGTGAATTAAAGACTGATTCTAGCCACAACTCTAAATTCCCTCACTTGTAGGTTTGCATAACCCTTTACAATTATTTTAAAATATATTTTGTGGTTTGACTGTGGTTTCTCAAGAATCTAGTACTTAAATGTCATGTGTATGTGTGTTAGAAATTACTACAACAATGTAGTTTGTTGTCACAGTTGCTTTAGCTTTATTACAAGCCATTTAAAAAATCACATTTGAAAACATTTTTGTTATTTCTCTGTGTGTATTTTTTTAACAAGCAAATTGTGACCCACCTTGGTAATTCGGTTTTCACCGTTCTCCACCATTCCTGAGACCAAAATTTTTGCTGTTTCTTGTACAAATTTAGTAATTTCCTGACCACATGTCTTTGCTCTGGCTGTTTCTTCTCTTTGGAATCCTATCCTTAGCCATGATCAAGTCTTCCCTATCTTAAAGGGCCACATATAAAAAAAGAAATTAATTCTCTATTGTGGTTAAAGTAATTTTGCTGTTCTCTGAAGTCCCTTTTGTATTATCTGTTTCTCTCTTAGACACCTTGTACTTTATATCTTGTATTTATTTATGTACATATTTTATATTCTCGATAATACTTTGGATTCTATTAGCAAATGACCTGTAATGTTGGGAAGAATATGTTAATATGTATGGTGGTTACAATAATGCTGTACTGTAGATATTCAGTAAAAACAAACAAAAACCTATTATGTAAAGCAAAAGTTGAAATATATAGTTCCATCATTACACAATATATATATTATGAAAACATCACACTATACCCCAAAAATATGTACAATTATTAAGTGTCAAAAACAGCAAAACTTATATAAAAGAAATATATAGTCCTTGCCAGAGTAATATTAATTTTACTGACATTGGTTGTATTGGTAAGTGAATAAATCCCTTAATAATTTCAGGGTGATAAGCAAGTATGGATTGCTCTCACCTTCAACAGTTTCTGGTTGGTGCTACCATATTGGGGAGGGGATAAGTTCAGTTTGTGGCCAAGGAGGAGGAGGAAGAAAGGCTTTAAATACCATTTATTAGGCCAGTGATTCCCAAAACATATCTGCAGTTCTACCCCTTCTCCCACACTCCAGATCCAACGGCCTACTTGACATCCCATTTGAATATCTAACAAATATCTTAAATTTAACAGGTCTCAAAGTAAAGTTCTAATTCCCACTACCACCTCCCAACACCCACTTCAGCAACGTGGACTATCTTAGTCTTCTCTATCTCAGTTAATGGCACTCCAACCTTCCAATTACTCAAACCAAAACCTTGGCATCATCCAGACTCCTCTTCTTCTCTCAAGTTCAGATTCCAGCAGCTTCTCACCACCACTACTGCTACCACTGTGGGTACCGACCATCATCTCAAACTAGATATTAGTACATTGGCTTTAAATGGTCTCTTAGCGTTTGTTCCTCTTATTTGGTAATTTGACAGGAATTTATTTTAGAATGCTTTATAATGTCTGTGATGTGAAATCTCAAGATTTTGAATAGCTTCTTTTGCCAAGGAAAGTGTTGTTCTGCCTTGTTTGAGTTCTTTTCTAGCTGGATTGTGTATTGTTTGTTCATGAAATACCTAAGAAGAGGCTTTTAACAGGCAATGTGTAAAGTGGCTATGAAAGGCAACAATGTATCTAGTATTACCAGGTGTATATATGTTGTGACGATTTATTGAAGTGTATTTTGCCATAAGAATTGTGAGCCATTTCAGCCATCTGATGTGTGGTTGTTAAGGCTTCTAGCTCTGCTACGGTGCAATATAAAGTGTGCTGACTAATTAAAAGATGGCATTCAAACACATTTTTCTTCCTTGACACAGTTATTAAAGACATGTCTCAGATTCACAAAAATGCAAGGAGCTTTTTAATCTTTAGAGGAGGAAAGAATTTTAATAGTTTACTTTTTTTTGACGGAAGTCTAATTCTGATGATCTTGACCATAGGTAGAGGTTAAAAAGTCAGTAAGATGATGATTCAGTTCTGATGAAAGTTGTTTTCAGGAAAGCATAGATATTGTATGTATGTTTGATAAACTGTTCCACGAGCTTCTGTCAATTTCTTATCATTTGACATGCAGTGATATCAGTATAACCTATTTAGATTGAATAATGACATTGGTAGTAACAGGCCTTTCATGACTTTTCAATAGCAGTTTCTTGAGTCTGTAGTCCAGTTCACCTAGCAATTATCTTAAAACCTATATTTATTTTGATATGGGAGGAAAAATAAAGTTCCTTCTAATCAGTCCATTTTATTGAGCCTAATGTATAGCTTTACTTTTGAGGGGAGGTCTGCTGAAGTCTAAGGAATTTATTTTTGTTAATACTCTTAAGCACGAGCTCTGAGGCACTTATACAGCCAAACATTAAACAAAAAATTAAGAGACCCCGTTGATCACATTTGGTAGTACAGAATAAGTTGCCTGACATTCTAGTGAAATAATGAACAAATGCAAACAAGACAAAATCCAAATTCAAGCAAAATATATATTTTGACTCAAGAAAGAAAATTTTATTGTAGTTAGAAACCTTACTAATTCCAAATCTGATGAATTTTTGAAAGGAATTGATTTCTAATCATTTCAGAACACTATCATCTAAATCACAGAATCTCATTTAACCTGGGGTCCATAAATGGATCCCTCAAACTTCAGAATATATACAGATATATGGATAATGTCCTTGAAAGAGAGAGCATAGGTTTTACCAATTTCTCAAAGTAATCCATGATCCAGAAAAAGTTTAAGAACTACTGATCCTTTTCTATGTATCATTGTGATGAAACACTTTAACCAAGTTTAATTCTATGACCAACAACATAAGTTCTCTACTTCTAGTTTCTAGGATCTACCATCCAGATTTTGAAAGGTTAAACCTAGTCAAATGTTGTTAATGATGCTAGCAGTTGTATTTATATGAAACCTACTCTTTTTGTAGCATGTTGATTTGGTGTACGTAACTACACATTAACATCTATACAAATAGGCTGAGATATCCATTGAAGTGATTCTTAGCTCCTTTGATTATAATTTTAAGCAATTATCTTTTTTTTCTCTTTTTATTTGGTGCAATTACAAACCAGTAAGCATAGCTGATCCTGCTGCCCTGGGCTTCATCATTTCTCCATGGTCTCTGCTGTTGCTGCCGTCTGGTAGTGTGTCATTTACAGATGAAAATATTTCCAATCAGGATCTCCGAGCATTCACTGCACCAGAGGTTCTTCAAAATCAATCACTAACTTCTCTCTCAGATGTTGAAAAGGTAACTGTTAAATCTTTTTTGTTTGATTTTGTTTTTGATTTTGATGGAGGTAGGTCAAGTAAAGACAATGGGCTACCCTACCTCAACCCTCTGAAAAGTCTGTTGAATTTAAAATGATCATGTAATCCAAGAAGTTCATATTTATTTTATCTAAGAATTCAAAATAGTCCTATAAAAATTTATAGAGCTGAAAAAATATGAAAAATTTTAGCCATTATTAATGCATGTTTACAAATACTTACTAAATGCCTGCTATGTATAAAACACTGCTCATGAGGAAAGTACAGAAATAAATAGAAAGTTGACTCTGATTAATGTATATAGAACAATCTATAGTATATGGCAGGATGAAACAAAGGCTATGTAACAGGATAAAATGTTTTGAGAGTCTGTAAGAGGAGCAGTTAATTTTTAATGTATAACAGTATCACAGAAGGGAGCATTTATGTTGGGCTATAAAGAATGAGTAGAATTTAAATAAGTGAAAATAGGTAGAAAGGCCATTCCACTTAAAGTCATTAGTATGGGCAATGACAAGAGGTAAGAAATTGTTCACTGTGATTGGGGAATGGTTGATTGGACCAGTTAGGCTAGAGAATTAGCTACCTAGAAGGATGTGGTTAAAGAAAGAAAGGGAGGCTGTAGGTCAAAATGAAGAAGATTAGGAATGTCAGGACTTGAGACTTTTTTCTCAGGCATTGGGGATCTATCATATTTTTAGGAGCATAATATGATGTGATTTGTGATTTTGGAAGTTAAGTTTGACAAAAGTGGATACCTAGGGGCGATGGAAGATTTTGTGGAAATCTAATTGGGGAGTTTTAATATTCTGTGGAAAAGAAGTGAAAATATTAATAGTATAATGCCTTGGGAATATAAAGGAGCAGATGAAGGGGACACAGAGGAGGCAATACTGACAGAGTTTGACAGTTCATTTGATGGAATAATGAAGACAAAGGAAAAGTTATGATAGAAACAATCCAGTATGACTATGTTGATATCATTGACATTTCACTTTGACACTTCTTGTTGTATTTTTATTGTGAAGGTACATCCTCAGGCTTTCAAGAACATGGTTTGGCTTGTGATTATCTTTCAAAAAAATTTTTAGAGCAATTTTTGTGAAACCATGAATAAGTCAAAAATTTGTGTTATTTTTAAATATGAGTTCCATCATGGAACCAATGCTGCACAGACAGCTCGAAATATCAATGAAGTGTTTGCAAAGGATGTGACTAATGGATGCATAGTACATTGATAGTTTGACAAGTTCCATTCTGGTGATGTTAGTCTTGAAAATGAGCCATGTGGGTGACCTGAGACCAAGGTAGATAATGATGAGCTGAAAGCTGTAGTGGAAGCAAATCCGTCTCAACCTTTGCATGAATTACTTTACCGGCAAAGTTTGACATCACTATTCCAACAGTATTGGACCATTTGAAACAAATGGGCAAGGTAAAGAAGCTGGATAGATGGGCACTGCATGAATTAAACGAGCATCAGAAGAGAAATCGTCTTGAAGCTTGCCTTCCTTTGCTGTCACGACATAAAAGTGAACCATTTCTACACTGTATTATTACGTGTGATGAAAAATCGATTCTTTTTGACAATCACCAGTGTTTGGCACAATGGTTGGGTAAAGATGAAGTGCTGAAACACAGTCCAAAACCGAATATTCATCCAAAAAAGCTAATGGTGTCTGTTTGATGGTCCAGCGCTGGTATTATCCACTACAGCTTCGTGAAACCTGGTCAGTCGATTACAGTGGATGTCTACTACAACAAAATGGACGAAACGATGAGGATGCTTGTGATTAAGCAGCTGAGATTGGTCAGTAGAGACAGGCCAATCCTCTTGCAAGACAACGCTCGACCACATGTTGCACAAACAACGCTGCTCAAACTACAGAGGCTTGACTTGAAAATTCTCTGCCGTCCACTGTGTTCACCAGACCTTTCACCAACTGACTACCACTTCTTCCAGGCTTTGGACCACTTCTTACAAGGAGAAATATTCAATTCTTAACAAGCTATGGAAAATGCCTTTCTCAATTTCATCGCCACTCGCTCTCCAGGCTTCTTCGTGCTGGTATAAACAAGTTACCATTAAGATGGTAAAACTGCGTCGCTAGTTTAGGTGCATACTTTGATTAATTAATTGTACTGCTTCTTGTTTGAGATATGATAAACTCTTGGTTTGAAATCGGACATTTCATATTTAATGACCTAATATGGTCAAAAGTAATCTTTCCTTGTCTCCTTGAATTTCCTTAGCACAAAGTTACCACTTCTACTTTTGTTTAATAGATAGATGCATACATATGCATTCATTTATCTCTCCTAATTCCGGGAAAGATTATACAGATTAAAGTAGTAGTTTTCAACCAGAGGCAATTTTACCTCTTAGGATATTTGGTGATGTCTGGAGACAATTTTGTTTGTCATAACTGAGAGGCTGGGAGTGGATATCCCTACTGGATCGTGTGATTATGGAGGCTGACAAGTCCCAAGATCTTCAGGGCAAGTTTGCAAGCTGGAGACTCAGGAGAGCTGTTGGTGTAGTTCCAGTCCAAGTCTGAAAACCAGAGAACCAGTAGAACTGATGGTATAGTTTTAGTCCCACGACTGGCAGCCTCAAAACCCTGGAAGGTTTTAGTTTGAGTGCAAAGGAGAAGAAAAGCTAATGTCCCAGTTCAATGACAGTCAGGCAGAAAGAATTCTCTTTTACTCAGGGGTGAATAAGCCTTTTTGTTCTTTTCAGGTCTTCAACTGATTGGAAGGAGCCCATCTGCATTAGGAGGGCAATCTTTGTTACTCAGTCTACTGATTTAAATGTTAATCTCATCCAAAAAGACCTTCACAGAAACAACTAGAATGTTTGACCAAGTATCTGTCCCAGTCAAGTTGATACATACAACTAACCATTACGCTGTATATGTAGTTGATCAGCAAGCATACAATTTTATAACTTAGCTTTAAGAATTATGTTATTAATTTTATATAGTCACATATAAAAATTATTAACATATAGTAACTCATTTGGCATATTGAAAAGTAAATATAATAAAGAATCTTAAAACACTGGCCAAATCACAAGTCAAAATTAAGATGACTGCGAATACAATCCTTTATGCTAAAGCTGTGAAAAATGTTTTTCATGTATGAGGCTTTTTGAAAGGGTGGTTTACATATAAGCCTCTTTGAAAAGAAGCCTAAAGAGAAATATGATACTAATAATCTGCACTACGCTGTCTTGAACTTCATGCACATTTAATTGAATTCAGCAGACATGTATTGAATATCTACTATGTAAAAGTTCTGTGTTAGTAGCTAAGAGGGATACTAAGATGTGTGAAAAAAAAAAAAAACAGGCACTGTCCCTCTCAACGAAGACAAACAAGGACTCATCTAACTATGTATTAATAACAAGGTGATATTAGTTCACTGCTTTATTAGAGATACAAATGAAATATAACTGTGTAAGAGAGAATGTCTTATCCTTTTTGAAAGTATTTATATGGCATATATAATGAAAAACATCATCTTAGGGTTATCAATAATGGGTAAGCTTTCACTGACAGAGATGGAGAAAGAATATTACTGGTGGAAAGAACAGCTCAAAAAAAGTTGAGAAAGAGAAGGATGTATTTTGCCAACAGGGAACTATCTAGTAGTGCTGAAGTGTTTCACTTATGATAGGGGAAGGAGTAATGGCAGAAAGAAAACTTTAAAATCTCCTTGTAAAATGGAAGTGGAGGCAGATCAGAGTGAGACTTGAGTGTCATTATAAAAAATTTAAATTTTAAAAATTGAAAGCCATGAAAATAATTGGAAAGTGGAACAACTTTTATAATTAGCAAACAATTTAAGAAGTAGATTAAAGTGCTGTGAGATTATAAGAAGGGTACCCAGTTTTATTTGTGTATCTCACTGATCTCTACAGAGGATGTGAGACAGTTTATAGAATTTAAAAATAAAGTGGAAAAATAGGAGCAGTGACATAAAGGCAAGCAAATAAGATGAAGCTGGAGTAAG
Source organism: Varecia variegata (assembly GCA_028533085.1). Lineage (NCBI taxonomy): Eukaryota > Metazoa > Chordata > Mammalia > Primates > Lemuridae > Varecia > Varecia variegata. The sequence continues at coordinate 3,399,711 of CM052454.1, forward strand.
GATGGTGCATAAAAAAGAAACGTGTGAATCAATACTGATAGAGATGGGCTAAGAGTTTAGCTCTGAATCTCTTAACAGAAGGAAAAAAGAAAGATGATTACTTATAATTAATAACCTTGCTTCCTATTTCACAGGAAAAAAGTAGAAGCAATCAGGAGAGACTTTTCCCAGGATCCCTCTACCAACTTACACCCACATAAATTCCCGTGTTCTCTGCCTCCTTACCATGCATTAACTGTCTTGTGCTCTCTGTGAAGCCAACCCTCCATTTGTGGATTAGCTTCCATCTCCTCCTGCGGCTCAACAATCCTCCAGGAGTGTCCACTCTCTCCTGCATTTCCAGTTTTCCCTGTTGGGTCATTCCCATCAGCATAAAAATATGTTGTTGTTTTCCCCAATCTTTAAGAAACAAATGTCACAGAAGAAAACACCTCTGACTCAGCTTCTTCTCCTTGTACTTTGCCACCTATTCATAATGAGAAAAATGCTAATCAAAACCGCAGTAGGTTTTTTCCTCACTGTTCAGATTGGCAAAACCCCAAATCTTTGTAACACGTTCTATGGACAAGGCTTGTGGAAAAACTCAGACGTGTCGCTGGTAGAAGTGTAAAATGGTACCCTTTCTACACAGGGGAATCTGACAATATGTATCAAAACTACAGATGATTTACCCTTTCCTTGATAATCTCAGAGAATCAGTTCAAGAGAAATACTTGTATGTACAAAATGGCATATCACAAGGCTGTTTGCTGAAACATTTATAATAGCTGAAGTTTGAAAAAAATCTTAATTTCCCATTAATAATAGATTGCCTAAATAAACAATACTACAACCATATAATGGAATTTTATGCAGCAGTTAAAAAAGGATAAGATCTCTAAGCATTCATATGGAAATATCTCTGTTGATAAATTAAAAATACAAAGTGGCTAGTAATTTTTACAATTTTTGCCCTTTTGTAAAAGAAGGAGGAATAATAATACATATTCATATTGACTTGAATATTCATAAAGAAACTTTAAATAAAAGCTTAAAAAATGATTACTCATAAAGGCTCAGGAGTTGGAAAAAAGTCTATTCTAATAATTTCCAGTCTCCTCTTTTCTGTTTTAAGCTCTCACATACTTTTACACAAAATATAAAATGATGATTTTCTCATATCGTGTGTTATATTTTCTTTGGAACAAAAAATTCTGAGTTTATAGTACTTGCTAAAGTTTTTAATTTTATTTTAACGTAAAATTATTTTTTTTCAATTCTGTTCCTAGATCCATATTTATTCTCTTGGAATGACATTGTATTGGGGGGCTGATCATGAAGTACCTCAGAGCCAAGTAAGTCAAGTTTTTACATTTGTCACATTGACATTTCATACATTTGTATAATTTTGCACTTTTTAAAAAAGCTCTTCCACATATTTATCTGTGTTTTACAGCATGCTGTCCGGCACACCAGTATTTCTGTGCTGGTTGTTCACATTAATAATGTCATACTTTCAGAATGACCTGACAAAGTACTGAAGAAATTATTTTTGAGATATTCTTAGAATTGTAGCGGACACTACTCAGGTTCCAACAATTCAGTCTGTGAGATGGAGCTGGCCTCTTCAGAAATTACAGCTAGAGAAATGGAAGTGTATTTTATTTCCTTAATGTAGTAACTGATAAAAGGGATTGTAAATATTTTTGATGATTCATTCTTGCACTGAAAATAATACCTTTTTTCATGCAAAAACTCTAGGAATAGTAGCCTAACTATGTTTCAGAGTATATATAGTATGAGAGAACTTAATTAGTTTTTTCTGTTGGCATTTCAGAATCGTACTTCACTACCCCTGTAAAAACAAACACATTAAATTAATGCTTTCTGAGGTCTTAGGCTCTGATGACCATTGGATTGCTTCTAGTCATTTTTGCTAAAATAATTCTGATTCCTGAAGCCCAATATAAACATAGTAGTAAACAGTAATTAAAAATTTTAAAATAGGTATATTTCATCAAAGCAAAGATATAATATATAGAATTATATTTTAAACCTTTAGAAGTCAAAAATAAAAACAACTAGGTGTGTTTTTTCTTATTAAATATAAGAAATAACAAGCATTTTAGGCTTTAACTAAAATTCAGATATCTTAAGATCTATCAAAGATAAATGATATTCTTCAACTTGGTTTGGTTTCATTTTACATCATGAAAAATACTATGGATTTTCTTTCTCACTTCAGTTTTAATTCTATAAATATAAATGAGAAACATTACTGGAAATATCGATGTCATATATTATGCAAGCTAACTTACATGTAAAATGTGATCATAGTCTATAACACTTTATGCTTTTCTATTAACTAGAAATAAAGTCAATATTAATAATGTATAAATTGGAGAGGAAATATAAACTTGTATTTTATGATCAGAAATCATAATCATTTTAGAAACACTTAATATTAAAAGTATTTAATATTAATTATTTTAATAATTAAAGTATTTAATATTAAGTGCCTACCTACTGTACTAGACATTCAGGACTATTGTGACCCTTACCTATGGAGTCTATTGGAAGGAACAGACAGCTAAATAGTCAATAACAACATGATGCCATGAATGTTGTTAGGGAAAATGGAGGGTGCTGTGGAAAAACAGAGTTGGAGATTCTGGGTAGACTTGGAAGGTGAGGACAGGTTTCTTAAAGGACATAGCATCTAAGCTGAGACCTAAAGGTTGAAATAATACCCAAGTGGATGAGAAGTGGAAGAGTAACAGGGAAAGCATTTGTTTAGACCAAAGTGGATATACCAATTTAAATTCCCATCACCATGTGAGTTTTAGGTGCTTCACTCCTACCAATACTTTGTATTATTAGTCTTTTTATTTTTAACCATTTTATTGGGCATATAGTGGCTTCTTGTTTTAGTGGTTTTAATTCGCATTTCTTAGTGAATAATGATGCTGACCACCTTTTCATATGCGTATTGGCCATTTAAGATATAATATTCTACAAAATATGATAATAAAAAAAATTACTTTCTGGCTTCTCTGACCAGCATAATGAGAATTTAAATGATCTTGAGTCATTGCAATATTTCAAATCTCCTTTAAGTCATCATGGGAGTATCAAATTATGTAAGTTGAGTGTATCACATTTTATTGAATATTAGGAAATAGTTTATTCCCCTAAAATGTTGTATATTTTAGTGACTGTTTATCAAAATATTTGAATAACAAAGAGTTCCACTTCTTTATCATGACAACAACAAAAAATGCCCAGAGTTTTTCTCTAAAACTTCCTATCCAAGGATGTGTGAGTTAACCATCTTCTGCTAATAATTTTTTTGGACCATAAAAACGTAAAATGCAGTAAGATACATATGCTAATAGAAAAAGAATTGATTTCCTCCAAGTATGTTTATTGTGGTTCCTATGATTCCTAGAATGGTTTGTCTCATATTAAAGAGAAGATTTACTCATGTTTTTTAACATGGCTTTTCCTTTCTCTATATTCAGCCTATCAAGCTTGGAGATCATCTCAACAGCATACTACTGGGAATGTGTGAGGATGTTATTTATGCTCGGGTTTCTGTTCGGACTGTCCTGGATGCTTGCAGTGCGCACATTAGGAATAGCAATTGTGCACCTTCATTTTCCTACGTGAAACACTTGGTAAAACTGGTTCTGGGAAATCTTTCTGGGGTAAGCTACAGTTGCAATAGTAAATATAGTCATATTTTAAAATTTAGTAGCATATCACAAAATTTTCTTTAAAGACACTATATAGGTAGCCTTTTCGCAATTAAGACTAGAAGTGGGAAATTGAATTTTTTGTTCTAATGTAAATTATTTGAAACAGTACTTAAAATTTACAAGCCCATTGCAATAAGTCTTCCAGATTTCATGAGAGTTAGTCTTCCTTTAGAATTTTATTCCCCAAAATATCATAGAATCATAGCATGTTTGAGCTAGAAATGTCCATTCTGCCTCCTTTCTTAGATCTTTTCCTAAGATCTAAGCCTTTAGCAAGTGGTTCTGTCTGTTGTGAGAACACTTAGAGAAATGCATCAACATGCAAAATGGGCTTTAGAAATATTAAAATTCACTTTCTGTTGCATTGTACCTCTTCCTTGGCCACTGATTTGTCCAGATCTCCTGTATTCTCCAAACCTTCCCTGCCATCCCACCTTCTCTGGACACCTGTACCTGGTGTGTAGAGAGGATCCATGCTTGTGTATCCCTACCAGATCACCCCAAGACCTGGACTCTTCCATTTTCTTTCTTGTCTTGGATATGAAGAATATATCAAACTCAAGAATAACAAACAAATGCTAGATCTGACAGTTCTACCCGTGCTGTGCATTTCTTAAACTATATTCTATTCTGTTTGCCCCAGTTTGGATACTCCTTGGTTTTTTGATATCTGATCTGGATCTAGACTTTATCTCCTCTTATTCTCTAGGATTATGATCCCTGAGTAGTGATCCTTCTTTTTGTGTGGGCTACAAATTTGCCACTGTCACATCGTGTTCTTGCTGGCTTCCTCTCAATTCCTCATCACTAAGGGTTTAGTTCTCCTGTCTTAACCAGGATGGTGGACGGCTGCCAGGAGTCTATCCAAATTCCACATGCTTTGTCAGTTTATAAGAAACAGGCCCAGAGATCTTCTAGACAAATAATTTGTAAACTGTCCTCCATGAAATCTTTGTGGTTCTGTAGTGAAGGGGAATAGAGGTAGTAGAGGCTGAATAAAGGGGGTTCTTGGTTGCCTGCTTCCCCTCTTTAACCAGAGCGCTCCAGTTTTATTTGATTTGTTTATATTTCTGCCTGTAATTGCTTTTTGAATAAAGATGAAGCTATTAAAAATCTATGAAAGCTCTCTGTTCAGACCAAAGTGTCTCACATTGTTTTCAATATATTTTTGTTTAAAACAATTCCTCTATGATCAAATAGGCTTGAGAAAAAACTATTTAAAGGAAATTAAATGTATTTTCACTGCAGAACTTCTCAGAGCCTTTAATATACTAGACTGTATTGCTAACCTTCAAGAGGGATATAGGCACACAGATGAAACATTTCCCAAACTTACTTGATATTGGAGGTCTTTTTCACAGATCTTCTTGTAACACTAATACTCCATAAAATTTCATTTTATAGATGAGGAAATGGAGACCTGAACAGTTAGGGAATTTTAGTTTCCTATTAGTCAGTCCAGGGACTTTTCTATTACACCATACCTTCTCTAAGACCCTTATGCTGTTTGGTGATTTTACTCCCGTAGTGGGGTTTTTTTTTGTTTGTTTGTTTTTTTGTCTTGGCATGAAGAAATACTCCTCCATAGAAATTCTATTATCTATCCAATAATTGCCCATATTACATAAAAAAAATTCCATCCCTTTAAGGTTTAGCATTCAGTTCAGTTTATTTCAGTAGATATTTATTGCTCATCTATGTGTGAAGCTGACGGGCGGGGGACGATGCATGGGTGTGTGCCCCTTATAACAGCGGAGCACTTTGGCACATGTGCATTGTCTCTGAAGTCTTCAGCAAGAGGATTTGCTGCGGATGTGAATTTTATTTTGTGGAGGCTGTTCACTTTGGCTTCTCCATATCTATTGACTGCCCTTTTGAGCAAAATGAAGGTGTTTTTAATGAAGAAACAAAAGACTGTAGAAGATACAAATTCGAATAAAATATTTGATCTAGGAGCTCTTATCTAAAATGCTATAACCATTTGCTTAATTACGAAATGCAAAGAAGACCATGAAGAGTAACAGGGTAAAAATTTTAAAAGCTATGAGAGTTTGAGGGAAAAGGACACAGATTTATGACTGCATTGAAAAATAGCACTTTGAACTAAATCCTGTAGGCTTGGAGTAATCTTGGCAGACAGAAGTGAACCTGTGTAAATGCTGTGAAATGGGAAAGAGCAGGGTATGTTTGGGGAACAGTAATCAGTCTGATATAGGGTGGTGGTGTGGGGTTATTTAGTGGAAGCGAAGAATGGAAGGATCAATTGGAATCAGCATGTAGACAGCCTGCCTTTACAGAGGCAAATTTTTACTAAGTGTAGTAATGTCCCCGCTACCTTTCGATTGCTCTTCCTCGTCTCCTAGATGTCACTGGACAGAAGTAACTCCAACAGCTACTGTTTTTTTAAGTGTTCACTTTGTGCCAGGCACTGTGCTAGGTGGTTTATGTGTATTAATCACATTTATTCATCATAACAACCCCAGGTTAAAAGAGATACTTTTTATCATCATTTTAGAGATGATGAACTAAAGCCAAGAAAGAGTAAATAACTTGCGCATGGCTACATATAAGGTAAATAACAGAGACGTAATCAGAGTCTGGGTGTCGCTGACCCCAAAGCCCAGGCTTTCAGCCGTTACGCTCCTTTAAAGCTGTTGTTGCCTCCAGTAGCTGATAAATTGAGTTAGTCTTTCAGTTAGTATGAAATTCATTCTAAGTGACCATAATTCTTACTCACTTAAAATTAATTTGTGTGGAGTAAAAGTCAGCAGGCCAGCTTATTTGTCCTTGTTCTGCCGATTTAATGTTATAATATTTTGACCTCAATTTTACTTGTCTATAAAATAGGAATAATAGTACCTGCCACCCACCCATATTACTGAACAGTTGTGAAGATAATTATTTCAGTATTGATGAGCTGGTTTATAGTCCTTAGATGTTTCTTTGCCATTTCTCCTTTTATCTGTGGTATGAGGACAATAATATCTTCAATATAAGGCTGTTTTGAGGATTAAATAACATAAAGTATGTAAAAGCACTTAAGGTAGCACCTGGCATATAGTAACTGTTCAATAAACAGTAGCTATTATCAATAATATCTTTAATGCAGGGACTTCCAAAGATGCAGGATGTTCACTATCTTTTTTAGTCACTGATAATATAGTGTAATCTGGCCTAACATCGTATTTAAATGATAACATTATTTCAGAAATACTTCCATTTAAGTCTTCTTATAGGTAGGAGACATAATGCTTGAGCTTTAAATATACTACCTTAGGTTTTTAATCAATCATACTCAAACAGTTTCACTAATGGAGGAATATTAAAAATATTTGTGTGTGTATATAAATAAACAAACACGTATACATGCTTTCCATGCCAGATTTAAGTACTTTCTCTTCACCATTCTGTCTCCTTCCATTTATATTTATATCACTTCTCCTCTAATTGGTCATCTAAATAAACCAATGTTCTGTCAAACTTATTTCTGGCAGGCAGGCGGTACCTAGAAAATTATTTCTGAAAATAATTTAAATCCCTCAATGCATAGTTATAGTGAGGAGAAATCTTTATTATACTAGAATTAATGTGGTTTTTAAATTATAATTTAACTTGAGATGAAAGTAGTTATCAGTTTGGGGGGAAAAAAACACTTCAAGTTTAACTGTTTTCAAATGGAACTCATTTTAACTGCTTTAATCTGCCCGTGTTCCCTCGTTAGCAGATTACTCTTTGATAACTGTTTCTTGCCTTTTGATTTCCTGAAAATGAACTGGTCAAAATTGAGCTACATAAACCTTATCTAAGAAATACAAATTATTGTATACAATAATAGGACATAGAGTCTCTTAATGTTATATCCTCCAAAAAATGTCTAACTAGTGTCATTCTGTAGACAATTCCCATGAGAACAAAAGGGAGATTCTTTGTCAAACTTGATTTTTGATTCCCTGTGTACAGACGGATCAACTTTCCGGTAACAGTGAACAGAGGCCTGATCGAAACCAGGCTATTCGAGACCGATTGAGAGGAAAAGGATTACCAACAGGTAAGAGTGCACTAATAGGACGTTCTGAGGCTTTAATCGTATTCCGTGTTTCCTTTACAAAGTTGTACTTAACTGACTTGGAGATCTGATAATTGTGACTGTGATTAGAATATAAGTGTACAAAGTGGGGACAGGGAACAGACAGGAAAATTAGCTCCATAAATAATGTCATTAAAGTTATGCAGAAAGTGTTTTTAATAACACAGTAAGTTATTTCCCTTTCCAGTATTGTTATATTAATAATATCATTTGTTTACTTTATCTCACAATATTTTATATTAAAAATACATTTTCAAGCATGACCAAATAAACACATATATATGTTTATGAACATAAACACAACTGAAACAAAAGTTTCAGGAAACAACATTATGATATTTTCTGATATTTTCTATTCTATTTCTTAAATGCCAGTCATAACCTACTAAATTACTTTCATGAGTGACTAATTTCATGACTTGGGGTTATTAAATACTACCTTAGGTTATATGATGCTTAGTAAATAAAACTAATGATGAATAGTGGTTTTGTTATTTGCCAATAGCATTATATAATTATGAGTCCTATGGTACTTATTAAATTGATTTTTTTAAAGAAATGAATGGAAATTCCAAACACTTGAAATAAAAACACTTAAATAAATTTTATATGACAACTTATTTTTCAGTGTTAAGTTTCAGGCTTGGCTTATTTATAAAATTTTGATTTTGCTGATTGTCTTTATTCTCTTCTCATCAAGGAATATTGAGAATCATGATCATCTAAACATTAACAAAAATATTTTGTGGGTGAACTATTTTATTGTTTTAGATCTTGGGGCTAGGAATAGGTAATTGTAAAGGTTGCTTAAATATATTCTATATTCTATTCCATATGGTCTAATTAAAATAGTTTAAAAAGTTAAGATGGTTAATTTTTTTAATTTAATCAGACCATCAGAGCACAGCTGTGTTATTTAAAACCTATGGGAAACTCTCACTGTGAAAACTAAATATAGGCACTTGATCATCTGAGCCCAATGTTTTATAGAATTCTGAACTCTCATATCTGACAGGAAAGACTGTGTCCTAAGCAAGTATACTGCTTATCTTGAGACATCAAAGAAAAGCAGTAAAATTGTTTCTAATGGAGTGATTCTATAATGGTGCAATTAGTTAAGTGTCTGTTTTGGTGCTTCCATTTTACTTATTGTGAATAAGGGCTATTTTTCTGAGAGCTATTTTAGCTTTTATATCACCAATGTAATAAATTTATTTCTGGTTAGATGAGGTTTCTTTTGTAATACATATATTACTAGTTTATATGTGTGTAAAAATAAACACACAAGATGGACTTGCTTAACTTTTTACAATGCTTTGATGGCAATTTAAGAAAGTATTTTTAATCCTTTCTTGCAAATGTTTCCTTACTATACTTATGTCTGCATATATAGAGACCCAGTTTCTTCTTACAGATAAAAATCTGTTTCCTTTTATACTATACTAGGATTTGAGATAGGATATAGTGTGAACCTTGGTGCTAACAAGAGCAGCAATTTGTTAATCCATCAAATGTTCAGTTAGTCTCCTGTTTTAGAACTAAATAATAATAGAAAATTATAGATGAATGTCAATAGTGAGCTGAAAGAATCTTTTTGAAGGAGGCATAATAAACACTTTAATAAGTGAAATATTAGATTTAAAAGATATTATCATTTCTCTTATTTATCCTCTATTTTGTCCTCCCTCTCCTTTCCTCCCCCCCTCCCTCCTTCTTTTCCTCCTTTCCTCCTTCCTTCCTTATTTTTCTTTCCTGTTCTTTGTCTAATCTCTTTCTGGGGTTTCCTACTATCATTTCCTTCTACCATTAAGTGGCCATGTTATAGAATTACAGTTTGTTTGCTTATTTGTTACTTCTTGATTTAGTAAATATCATATTATTAATAATTTTTATTTTTCTAAGAATAAAAATATTTATATATATATGAGACTCCCATTTCTCCTATCCATCATGGGCCTATAGAAAGAAAAAAGATCACCCCTGCCATATTTAGTTTATCAAATTTTAAATAATAGCAAATGTTAATATAATTTATATTACTTTCAGTGATTCAGAGTTTTAGTGTTTCAGACATTGTCACATAGTATTTTAGAGATAGCAATTACAGACTGAATTGAATCTATACCTACTCTGTAACATACTTTAAATAGCAAGTTATTTACTTATCATTTACATTTATTCATATATTTTTTAATAAAAGATATTTATAAAAGTTAAGCTTTCTGGACATATAGATGCTACGGATAGGAAAAACCTACTACATTAAGTACATTAATTTTTGTAGGTATTCAATGAATATTTGTTGGTTGAGCATGAGAAAAGGTTTTATAAAAATATTAGATTTTGAAATGTATTTGTAATATTCTTTTAATAGTCTCACGAGATATATATGAGACTCTGTGACTTGTTCATTTAATCTATTTTAAACATTAAGTTGTTTGCAAAATAAAGAGAAAAGTAAACTGTAGTTCACCACCTTGGGCTCATATTATTAGGCTATTTCCTTATTGTAACAATAAAGTCATCAGAAGTTTTAAACCAAATTTTCATGGCTTTTATTTGTGATTTTGTTTTCATAATACTAAGAAAGATTTAGTATTATTGTCTAATAGCTCTTTAGAATTCTTATGATTAATAGACTGTCAATGCACATAATGAAGCATTGGCTGTCATGACTTTACAAAATTAGCAGAGAAATCACATCCTTGAATAGACACATTGATTTTATTCTATAATAGTCATACTGGAGAATAAAATCTTTATTGTAGCATAATATTTCCCCTATATCTAAACTCAAGAGAATTTGTAAGCAATTACAGTTAGTCACTCAGGATGAATCAAATTTTGTCTATGTTCATATTTTGAGGTAGAATTAGAAGTCTTTATACCTAAATAATAGCCTTATTTGGATCAAGTATAATGGAAGAGGATTCTTCAGACCTTCTTAGCCATTGCTTTCCACAATAGTATTATGCAGGTGCTCTTTTAATTTACTGTTTACAAATTTATAAAGCCTCAAAGACAGCATCAAATATACTAATTATATCCATTACCAGGTAGAAGTAATTAGCAGCTGTAGTCAGTGGCATACACTAATTTCAAAAGTTTAAGATTGAGAAAAAAATTATCTGTTGAAGAAGAAATATTCTTCTAAGATACTTGGACGATGCCAGTTCTTAACTGTCATTGGTCACTTGCAGCAAAGCAACCTTGTGAGACTACATGAATAGTAAAATATTCTCTTCATTGTGTACCAACCTAAAAGCTTTACCTAGTGATAACATTAGTTTATTAGGCACCTGACCACAGTCATCAATAAAGAAAATGTCAAGCTAGATAGGCAGTGAGATACAGAATTAGATAAAAAGACATAACAAATTTAGGGATAATGCCTTATATCTAATGATTTAATTGCTCTACTAAAACTTAGTAAAATCTTTCATCTATGAGTAAATGACCTTAAAAGGTCTCTTCTTATATCTTACCTCTGAGATCTATCCCAGAAGCTAAGGCCCCAACTTTGTTACGTAATACTACCAATATTGATGAAATGGCTTCTCTGAGCAGAAGGAAATCAAACATTTCCTGCCAAGCTTAAGATGGAAACTTACACCATTATCAGATCAGCATGATGGTGCTTCAGAACTTGGGTGTATTGATCATATCATGTTTCTTTTTTTTTTTGGTATTTGAACACATCTGTGAGGACAGATGGGGAATAGGGGAGCCTCTTTTAATATTGAAATGTCATTTTGATGTTAATTTTCAAGAAATGCTGTGAATTTTTGAGTCTGTGTGTAAGGGAGAAAGGTGAATGATGATATCCAATTTAGGATAATGTTAATCACATATAACAAAAATAGTTAAAATACAATGTGCTTTTCAAGGAAATTTTTTTTTCAATTTAACTAAAATAAATGGAATGTGTTCTATTACAAAGGCTTTTTATGTTCTTGAAATTTTATCCATGAAATACAAAAATAAAATCTTTTATTTATAAATAAAGTATATTTATTATTCCCCAATTAGCTTTTAGCAAACTATGCATTCTCTAAGAGGAAATGTTTAGGGATTCATTTTAAATTTGGATGGTTATAATTGTATGTAATCTAATGTTATCTGAAAACTTTCTCTGAACTCAGAGCCTCCCCAAGAGCTGGAAAATCCACTGATAGTTACTATTCACCCTATTTTGAACAATGTGATGCTTTTTATTACAGAATAAATATAAAACTTTTATGGGAGATCTTCTGACCTCTGGTTTTATTATTTCCTTTCAAAAGAATATTTAAATCCCCCCTCAGTAGAAAATTATGTGCTTAGGAAACTAAAGCAGAAATAGAAAAAGGAGGCAAAATTTAGAATTTTACATTGCTCTTGTTCAGAAGAGCTCATAATAGTTCATGTGTGTTAGTTCATTTATCTTGTCATCTATAAGAAGGCATAATAAATTATATCCACATTTTTGTAGATGATGGAAATGAAAAACATGGAAATTCAGTGGCTTGCCCAAACTCATAGATTGAGTGGAAAGCCAGAATTAAAACCCAGCTCTGTTGACAGTAATCTTTCTGGTAGATTATGCTACCTAAATTGGTTTTAAAGGGTTTAAAAAGTTATGTAATCAATCCATTCTATAAGAATTCTTTTGGAATCTATTTTATCAGAAACTGGAAATACAAAAAGAAGTAAGACACAGTGTCCTCATGTTATTGTTCCAGGTGGGGGTGGGGGAAGCAAGGGGGAGTGATGACAGATATATAATACAGTGGATAATTTTAATACAGTGAGACAAGGGTCCTAATTGAGGTCCAGCATGCTCTGTGAATATAGTGAAACTCTGCCAGGATGGGGGAATTATCAAGGAATGTTCCACCTGAAATAGTTTAAGAGTACCTCCAGTGGCATTGCTTTCAGAAAAAACATTAATTTCCTGTGATCAAACTGTATAGTGAGCATAGCTATTAGATGTATTCAATGATTTCAATGTTATTTATTGCCTGTTAGGTAAAATAATTATAATAGCCTGGACACTTACTTAGAAAAATTTGGAAAGCGGTTGAAGAAATTGCATTTTATCTCATCTCAAATGCAATTATTAAGTGACTCTACTAGTGTTAACAACAGTACATGATCTTGACTGGTGTAGCAGACTTAAGCATCTAATAACTACAAGCCTAGAATTCCATGTTTCTCCTCACTTAAATGGCCGTATGCTATATTTGAACTCTGATTTTGAGTTCCTAGATTAGTGAAAATTTCCCCTAGGCCTTTAGCAACATAAAGCAACTATAATGCTACATTATACCATCACTTCATTTAGTAAGATTTGTAATTGTCAGAACTGATTATTTGTTAAAAATAGTACAAATTTTATTTTACATAAAGAAACCTCTTTTGCAGAAGATAAGAACTTTATCAACCTGTGAAGCGTTAATCAGGCAATTACATATCCAGTTGTGTAGTTGAAGATAGTGAGCATCATTAACATGACAAAATGCAGTGAGACTCCTGCCAGTTAGGAATATTTGATTTAAGAATCGTGTGTTTGTACCAGCTGAAATCCACCTCTCTACAATGTATCTATGTACCATACCTGAAGATGTGTCTCCTTTTTCCTCCAAAAGCAAACAAAAGCAGTCCTGGGCTAACAGATTCACTGGAGGAACCACTTAGCTCAAACCATCTCTTTTTGACCATTTGCTTTCTCTTCCTTCATCCATACTCAGTTCCTCCCTTTAATGCTTTTGTGGTTCATAGCTCTTAAAATTTTACTTTAGACCATCTCTGACAAGTGTGTATGCCTGTGTGTATTGTGTGTATATATATCTCAGTTTGAATCTTGTGTCACATTTTCTCAGCTTTTTGCCCGGTTTCCTCAGGAATATTACTGCTCTACTTAGCTTGCTTGCTTTCTTTTCTTTTTCTTTTTTTTTATTTTTGAGACAGAGTCTTGCTGTGTTGTCCAGGCTAGAGTGCCATGGTGTCAGCCTAGCTCACAGCAACCTCAAACTCCTGGGCTCAAACTATTCTCCTGACTCAGGCTCCCAAGTATCTGGAACTACAGGTACACACCACCACGCCAAATATTGATACAGTGTGCTCTACAGGAAAAAACTGTTTTATTTAGTACATGATGGTCTGCCATGAAAAAATTAAGTTTCTTGTATAACTTAAACACAATCAAATTATCTGCATTTCAAACACAATAAAATTTTCCAAAAACATCTGATTATAATAAAACTGTGATACCTAAGAATTCCAAGTGCTACAATCTTATTTCCATCCGGAATATAGCAAGAATTCTTTGTTTCTTCTTTAAACATACTGACTTAAAAGACCAGACTATACCAGGGCTTTATATGTTTGAGTTGTACCTTTAGAAGTTAAAGTAGTTCGTTATACATTCTTTTATTGCCCCAAATAACTTCTTGGATAATTAATATTCTACCAAACTAAATAGTATGAGAAACTTTTGTCTGTTTTTTAGATGAAGTAATTTACTTTTGATGAATATAAAATAATACCAGTCAAAAAAGCAAGTTCAATATATTATTGATTTTATTATGAGACATTGGACTTTGAAAAGTTATGCAAACATAGCATCTCTTTCATCTTCCACTGTCACCATCACCATCACCACTATCCCATTTCATCGTCACTTTTTATTGTCAATAGTGGGTTACCTTCCGATTTATTTTCTAAAAATTCTGTGCATACATGATAGATTCTTATCATTCCAGGAAGAAGCTCTACTTCTGATGTACTAGACATACACAAGTCTCCATTCTCTCATCAGACCTTTCTTAACAAAGGGCTTAGTAAATCTATGGGATTTCTGTCTATCAGAGACACACAAGATGAGGAAGATTGTTTCAAGGACCTTTTATCAGATAATAATTCTGGGCACGAAGATTCAGAAAATATGTGCTCCCCTTGCCAGTTCAAAACTAGTGGCCCAGAAAGAAAAGTTATCCCTGGCATCGATGTGCTTCCTAAGAAGAAAATCTGGGCTTCATCCATGGACTTGCTTTGTACAGCCGACAGAGACTTCTCTTCCGGAGAGACTGGCACATCCCGCCACTGTCACCCCGAGGCAGTGACAGTGCGGACTTCAACCACTCCTAGAAAAAAGGAGGCAAGATACTCAGATGGAAGTATAGCCTTGGATATCTTTGGCCCTCAGAAAATGGATCCCGGATATCACACTCGAGAATTGCCCACCTCCACAGCAATATCAAGTGCTTTGGACCGAATCCGAGAGAGACAAAAGAAACTTCAGGTTCTGAGAGAAGCCATGAATGTAGAAGGTCAGTAACGTTGTGTGTGTTTGAGAGAGAATTGAGTTGAAATATTTAAAATTGCGTTTTGAAATAAAAAAGGGTTTTTAAATCATTCCACAAGGCTTATCTTCACTGCCAAACCTTCGAACCCAAATTAGTCTCTTATTTCTCTGTCAATTTCTGTTCTCCCCTTCCAGCAAAACCCGAGTCAAAGTACTCTGCTTCCACAAAGCTGTCCCTACCAAACATGCCTGGTCCAGTCACTTTGTAGTCTCTCAGTATTTTGCATGGTATATTTTTAGATTGTAAGCGTCTCAAGGGCAGGAGGCATGTTTTCTACTTCTTTTTAGTTCTCTGCAGCACCATCCATCATGTACTAGCTCATGGGAGGCTTCAGTATATGAGTGGTTCGTGAAAATAAGCAGTTAATCAACATCAGCCATCCCGGGGAAGCAGAATAGCATGGTGGGGGTGAGATGGTTCCCCAACCACCAGCTTCAAAAAACAAATTTTGGGGGCACAACTCTAAGAGATTATGATTTGCTTAATCCGGAATAAAGTTTTTAATCTATATTTTTAAAGTCATAGTACCGTTTAGGTTCATAGTTGTAGAATAGACAGCCTAGGTTTGCATTAGTTACTCCATTTAGTAGCTATGTGATCTTTACTTGGTCTTCATATCTCCAAGTGTAAGTTACCCATCTGTAAAATGGGCTTGCCAAAAATACATTAATTACGTAACGAATGTAAAGTGATTCATAGTATTAGTGTGGGGAGTATAAAAATAACTTTATAAATGTTATGCTTATTATTCCAGGGCAAAGCTCTGTTTCAAAAGTACCTGATTCACACATAAAATTCAATGTACTGAATGAAATAAAATTATGTTCTAGACATATAGAGACTCTGTTTAGTATAAATAGATGCAAGAGAAAACAAATAGGAGAGAATTATCAATCTAATCCTGTACATTTTTTGAGATTAAAGTTTTATAACTGCCCTTGGCTCCTAGACAAATCTGAGGACATAGCTGATTAAAGGGAACTTTACTGTACTTTCTAGTTCAAAGAGAAGAGTGACATAATTAAGGGTCATATTCATCTTTAAGGTCATTGTTCCGGTATATTTTTAAAGTATTCTTCTAAAAGTCTGTTGCTCTGTTACTGAAGTTTTAGGCATAGTTCTGAAGCTGACCATACTTTCCAAGTTGGGCTTTACTTCTAGTAAAAGAAGCTTTGCAATTTTTTTTTCAATTCAGCAATTGCAAATTAGTAAAGAATTTGAAATTATGGAGGAAATTATTGAATACTTAATTGATATTAGAGGTTTTTGTAAAACATGCATTTTTATAAAAAAATTAGCCAACTGTATGTGATAGTTATATATAATCTTGATTTGAAAACTTTCAAAGACAGGAAATAAAAATTTAGAAATTTGTTGTTTTATGCATAATTTCAATATTTAACTTTTCGAGTTGTGACAGCAAAGAGTGGGCACTTCCTATAGCTTAAAAAAAAATTTTTCCCTTTCATGCCTATTTAGTGTTGCACAACAGCTAGTATATCAACAATAATTTAGTGTGGACTTCTTTTTTTTTTTTTTTTTTGAGACAGAGTCTCGCTTTGTTGCCCGGGCTAGAGTGAATGCCGTGGCATCAGCCTAGCTCACAGCAACCTCAAACTCCTGGGCTTAAGTGATCCTCCTGCCTCAGCCTCCCGAGTAGCTGGGACTACAGGCATGCG
>CM052454.1:3417059-3516233 GCA_028533085.1 Varecia variegata
TCTCTCATGACTATTCTGCAAAATATTTTTGGAGAGACTATATTCATGTTTTATGTGTTTATGTACATATTATTCACATACACTCAATTTAGTACTTCTTTTTTGGTGACATGTATCCAGGATGATTTTACCCTCCCATTTGCTCTTTTGTACTCATTTGTATTTCTAACACTGTGATTCTTTCCCAAAACTATTTTCTGCATCTGAAAAATAAGTACTCATAGAAAATCAAAAAGAAAGAAATTGTGTAGTGAAATGAGGAGCAATCATGACTCTAAATGGACCCTAGTACACTGATTTGTACATTGTGGGCTTCATTTAGATATTTACTAGCTGAGAAAAGAAATTTGCAGACCAACAAATTAGGTATTGAGACTAATTTTTTATCCCACAAAAGGCAACTAAATTCAGTTCTGCAATTATAATGATGAAAGCTTAAAATTTTACTATTGCAGTTATAAGATTGCAATGAAAGTAGCTATATGTGCATTTTATAAAATACACATTTGGATATCCTTTAATAGGTCCATTGTACATGATTCAAGGATTTTGGCATTCAGAAAACTTTGTAATATTCTGTAAATATGTAGGAACATCTTTTTGTTTTTGAAAAAACATAACCTAATACTTTCTAGTTAAAATACCAGTCAGATTTTGTTAATACTGGAAAATGGGTACATAAAGATTTATTATACCCATTGTTTTTTGTGTCTGTTTGGAAGTTTTCATAATAAACAATTTTTAAAAAAATTACCCTGTAAATACCACATTCCTGGGATCCGGACCAAATCTAAAGTGCTAGGATTATACATTCAAAAATAGAAAACATATTTGAGCTATCTGAATCCTCCAAAAAGAAAAGTAGTTAATAATGTTAGGACACCTCATTGAAAATTAGGTATTACCCCTCTTCTGCAGAACAGAACAGGGGAAGAAAGCTAGTTCTATCTGGTTGGTGCCTATGGGTTAGTAAGGGAGAGGATATATGGACACATGAAACAACATAAGAACAACTAAAAGTACCACCAAAGAAGGAAATTTAGATTAAAATTTATCTATGATCTTAAAGCCACTTTGCAGAAATAGTTGTGAAACAGTAAATTCATTTATTGCTTAAGATGGGGTATAAAATGGTTATTGCAAGGTATAAACATCCAAGTGACTGAAAGTTCTCTCCTCAGTTCACTGAATAGGCATATTGTGACTTCCTACTGTTCCTGGTAAGTTAGCAAAACCATGTTGCTTCTTTAAATTCGGGTCCTCTCCTTGGCCTTGTTGGTTTTACTGTCCTGTATGCTGCAATTTCAGGTTTGTAATTTGGTTCAGTTGCCTTAGACAAGTCCCTCAACAATTTAGCTTGGGCTTCTATAACAATAAAACAAAAGTATTTTGGGGCTCATTGAACATAACACTTCTTCCTAAGTAACTATTTAACTTGTGTGTAATATACTGTGTTCATTAAATTTAAAGTAGTAGTAGATAAAACTATTGTTTCCCATCTTCTATAATCCTTTTAAATCAGAGGATTCTTAAAAAGTTATTTATTTTACCATGAGACTTCCTTGTAGTAGAATGCAATCATTTAGAAAAAAAGTACTGGTAAATGCGTTGGTTTTCAATTTTAAAACTTCATTAATTATATTATTACCTGATATTCATGTTCACTGTAAACAAAGATGGACAAAGTCGAGTCTGGTGTGTTATACCTAGTTCTGCAGGTAAACATTATCCTAGGAACAATGCACTACTTCCTGTCCATCAAGTCTATGGCTGGTCATCTATCCTTCTACTCCTCTCATCTATTTAAAGCTTTGTCTGAACATGCCTCCTGTCCTTCCTCTGGGCGCGACATCTCAATTCTTCCAGCCCATCATCCTCATTCTGGTTTCACAAACCTGGTTCCTTTGATGCCATTTAACTATTTAATTCATTCATTTCTTTCTTTTTCATTTAAGAATCTCTATATTTTTATTTCAAGGAATCTCTATTAAACACCTTCTAGCACAAGGAATAATTCATCGTGTGAAGTCCCTGTCCTTAGTGTTATAGACTACTAAAAAAGAGTTCTCACCTACCTGATTCTCTGCTGCCATACATCCTGTGTCACTCCTCAGTTTTAGATATTTCCCACGGTCTGCTTTCTCCAGTGCCAAGAAAAGGTCATGAAACAATTCTAATCAGTTCCACTAAAATTCATGCATTCTAGCCTACCCTTAAACCTTGTGGCTTCATGAAAGCTTTCATGTGGTTTCTGCTGACCCTTATCAACATTCTTCGCAGCAGAATTTCTCCACTCTTCTCAAGCTTCCAGCCAAACCGGCTCCTAGGAAGTGATTCACTTTTTATTGCAAGGCAATTTTCTGACATGAGTACCTTGGGCTTCCCTCTGTATTTTCACCTTTTCATGTGTCCATAATTTATTTCTCTTAAGAAGGACTTTTCCTCCTTGCCAAACTAACCATCCCTTGTGTGTTCTTTTCTCCATCTCCTGTTTCCTTCAGCACATTTTTTAATCAGTTTTTTCAGCTACCATTTACAACTTCAGTCTCCCCAACTCCACAGGCCTGTTATTCACTGCCTGAAATTGGGCACAGACATTCCACTGTGCCAAAAAGAAAGACCCTCATAACTCTTGTCAATTTTTAAAAAATCTTTTTCGTTTCCCAAACCCTCAAACTTCTTGAGAGAATAGTATATACTCATTTACTCAACTTCTTACCATCTAGTCCTCCTTTAATCCTCTTTGATTTGGCCTCTGACCTGTTTGTGCAATGAAAAGAGTTCCCTTGAATGTCACCAGTGATCTTTATGTAGCACTTACTCATTTTTTTATTCAGAAAATATTTACTTTGTGTAATATGCACCAGATACTAGAAGTACATCTAAGAAAGACAAAATCTTTTTTGTCAGAGAACTTACCATTTAGGTAGGGGACACAAACAAGTACAGAGAGAACTACAAAGTAGTGGAAGAGTTGCGTTAAGGATAAGGTAATATGAAAGTAAGAGAGCAATGTCTAACTCAGCCTTTAGGTGATCTTAAAAACTTTTAGATAGAAGGTGAGGCTTCTCTTAAAGGAAAAAAAATATTCAGGTAAAGAAGAAGGAGAACAGCATTTCTAGCAGAGAAATTAGCTTTCAGGAAGAAATCTCAAAATATGCTTTTGATTATCTGCAAATTTAGAAAGGTGAGTGCAGAATTTTGGGGGGGAGTGGGTGGTAATAAAGCTCTTGCCTGAATTGAGTTTTCAAATTTATATTTAAATTTTTGTGTATATATAAATTTTGGGGTGTGGGGAGAGAGAGATCTATACTTTTTTACCTGATTCTCACAAATGAATCTGTGATTTCAAAACATGCAGAGCCACTGTTATAAATGGAGTTGGGGACTAGGTTATGAAAGGCTTTCTATGCCAACCTAAGGAGTTTTAAATTGTATTTTGAAGACTCTAGTTTAAAGAAATTTAAGAAATAAAATGGTATACTCAGATTTTCATTTCTGGAAAGTTTACCTCTCTGTAATGTGAATTATCATATGAGAGGAGCAAGACTGCAGAAAGGGGATTTAGGAGACATGCAGTAGTCCAGGCACAAGAGGAATAGTGCTCAACGATAGGGACAGTGGGCTGAAGGAGAGGGAATGGTCATAAGTGGGAGCTAAATAATGTGTACACTTGGACATGGAGTGTGGAATAATACACATTGGAGATTTGGAAGGGCAGGAAGGTGGAAGGGTGGTAAGGGATGAGAAATTACCTAATGGGTACCATGTACATTATTTGGGTGATGGTTACTCTAAAAGCCCAGACCTCACCATGTAACAAAACTGTGCTTGTACCCCTTAAATTTATGCCAAATAAATAAAATAAGTTTATGGGAAAATAAAAGAAATATTTAGAAGGTAGAATTTAAATTTTAGTCTACACTTGGCCCTGGGCCCTACCCCTTTGTACAGGGCACACTGCACGAACCTACACAGAACCCTACCTCCAGTGCTTATGACCTCATTCTGGTGGAACTAAACATCTGTCTCAAATTAGGTATTTGTGTACTTGTCTTATCTTCTACATTTCAAATTCTTTGGGGTTGTGTCTTTGGGTTTTCTATCACTTACAGCACCTAACAGAATTACGTATATAGTAAGCATTCCAAAACTGCTCATTAGTGGTGATGTTTATATGTAGCATGTACTCTACTCCTGTGCTCTGAGCTTTGCGTGTGTTCATTCGTTTAATTCTTTCGTAGTAGTGCTGAGATTCAAACCCAGGTTGTCTGGCTCCAGAGTCCATGCTCTTAACCAGTATACCAAACCAACTCCAAATTGGAACCACATTTTTTTTAATACAGTCCAGCAATTGGTAAATTTAAAGCGATAAATAAAATGTTCTAATACCACAAGATTAAACGTAATATGTTATTTGACGTGTGTGGAACAGCTAATGAGTTTGCTTTGTAATGTTTTTGTTTCAATTCTTTAGAACCAATTCGAAGATACAAGACTTGCCACAGTGACATCTTTAGTATCTCCAGTGAGAGTCCATCTATTATTTCCTCTGAATCAGATTTCAGACAAGGTGAGATATATCTGAAACAAGGAAAATGTTGTTTTTAAGAAACCACAATTATCATTCTATTAGTAGTGTTGAATTATAAGTTGTCAAGAAGGATACTTCCATATAAAATTTTTAAATTATAAAAAGATGCCATTTACTCATTTATAGTATTACAGGAGCTAAATAGCAGTTTCATCAAACAACAATATAGTCATTTTCATCATGGAGGTAATAATTCATTGTCTTTAAAAATAACATGACTTACATCAAAGGAGTTTAATAAAATGTCATTAATTTGGTTCTATGAATATGATTTGTACAAATATATGTCTGCTAAATGCTTGAGTTTTAAATAAGAATTCTTTCATATTTTTATGAACTGCATCATTATTTCTTTTTCATTCATAATTAGTTAGAAGAAGTGAAGCCTCAAAGAGGTTTGAATCCAGCAGTGGTCTTCCAGGGGTAGATGAAACCCCAAGTCAAGGCCAGTCACAAAGACCAAGGTATGCATATGAAAAAATAGTACTAATGTATTTCCAGGGACAGGTGTTTGGGGTTTTCTTTTATTAAAGTCTGGTAGTTTTTTACATGCTCCTCTTTTTCATTCCTTTTATTTTTTTCATTTTCCTTGTCTCTTCCTTTCTCTTAGCTCCCTTTCTCTTTAAGTTCTCAGAAATTCACCCAATTATATCACAGACAAGGTACTGGAATCTTTTAAAATCAGAATTGGCTCTAGTTATTTATAGTTTGTGCCTGATTTTTAAAATTGTCAATATGAATATAAAATAACAGGAAGGTGAAAGCATGGCATTAAAAATCTGTGAGAAGATAGTAAACTTTGATTTCTAAGAGAATATAGTAACTCTTTCGAAAGGTTGGAACAGGCTCAACCACCAGGCTTTCATTGAGTATTTATTTGTTGAATGAATAATGAGTAGGTTACTACTAAGTAACTGTTATGTAAAAAGTTAATTATTTACTAGTAATATATCTTTTCTGGTTTAAAAGAGGTTATCTGGTATTTTTTAGAAGCCAGATTTAAGCTGTTTAGAGTTCATCTGCATACTGAAATACTTAGCGAATTTCTTATAAGGTGTTACTATCATTCTTGTGCAAGAGTGAGGGTGGTAGTACTATAGCTGTGTATTGATTTAGTTTGTTTAAACTGAAAGGTGTCAAGTCAGTAGTGATATGTATCCTTGTCATGTATGCACAGGTCTCTTACATGATCAAAAGATGTTGTTAATGCCAAACATTAATTTCAAATTTATAATATGATATGAGAGGACTAGAGGTTGCTTCAAATTTACTCCCAAAGTGTGGGAATCCTTTTAAATTGTATGTTGCAATTGGTTTAATTCCAGTGCCACCAAATACAAAAAAATCATTTGGAAATTAACAAAAATTTGCCCCTTAGCTACTTAATTCTGCCAGACACCATTTCACACCTGTAAACTATCAATAGATCAAGTACCCATAACCATGTGATTAAAACAGACAATTCGGCTGGGCACAGTGGCTCACAGCTGTAATCCTAGGACCCTGGGAGGCTAAGGCAGGAGGGTCACTTGAGTTCAGGAGTTCAAGACCAGCCTGAGCAAGAGTGAGACCCCATCTCTACTAAAAATAGCAAAAATTAGCCAGGCATGGTGGCGCATGCCTGTAGTCCCAGCTACTCGGGAGGCTGAGGCAGGAGGATCGCTTGAGCCCAGGAGTTTGAGGTTGCTGTGAGTTAGGCTGATGCCACGGCACACACTCTGGCCCGGGCAACAATGCAAGACTCTGTCTCAAAAAAAAAAACACATATTTTTCAAACAAAGTTAACTCATTTTGTGAGCCTTATTTTAATTTTCATAATAAGGAACCTCAAAAGTGTAAGGATTATAAGAGAATCTTAATTTTCACTGTTTCTAGATTTTATTTACAGAAATATTAACATTATATTTATACTTTGTGGGGGAAGAAAAACCTGTGTGATGTTCATAGCATCTGAGTTAGATATAGCTATAGGTAAAATAAAAATATTTCAGGAAGTGGATTATTAGGTGTATGTATGTGTTGTCTTAACGTAAGTTGCTAAACTCTACTTTTTTAAACTATTTCCATCTTTTTTCTGCCCACAGAAGTATACATTAACTAAGACATTGGCTACATTCGTTATTCAAGTGCAGAATTTTCTGAATGTGTACAAAGTTTCTGATAATATTCTTAACGTGCTGCCACATAATGAGGAGGTCCTGTTTTGTTCTGTAGGTCACATATTTGTACGATCTATAAATACTGCGGTATTTATACATGTTGCATGCTTCTTTATAAAAATTTCCATTCCCTTTAGCTAGAAGGAAATGGCGGCAGAGATCTAGAGAATGCTATTACTTTGTATCCCAGGGGGTGGAGGGAGATTAACAGGAAATTGAGTCAGATGCAGCAGAATGAGTAATTTTTGTATTCTGAGCTATCAAAAGTGTCTTTCAGTGACCAAAAAGGATATTCAAAGCTGTTTCCAAAGAGAATCTCTAAGCCTTTTTATGTGTTAGCTTTTGAAGTACAATTTATACATAGTACATTCCCATTGCTTCTGTGCCTCTCTGCTTGTTGAGGTAAGCTTTTTTTTTTCCTGACTCCAAACAGAGTCGCAGTTGTTTTTGTTTCTTGTTTTTTGCCTCTCCAACTTCTACCAGATATTGTGTTGGGAGAGATAAAATAATAATCATTTTTGCTACCTGTTAGTGGCTCTGGTGTAAAAAATGTGAGCAAGAAGGCTAATATACTTGGTAAAAATAACAGATTTAAGTTTAAATGTATAGATCCAAGTTCTTAATATCCATGAATCCTCCCTCCTTACATGAGAGTGAGCCATAAAATTATATTCAGTTATTCTCCACAAGTAATTATTGAGCACCTACCAGGTATTAGGTACTTTTAGGTACTGGAGAGAGAGTTATGAACAACACAGCCCCTGGGGGACTTTCTAGAGATGAGATACAGCCAATAAACCATAAAAATAAAGTAAGTAATGCATATAGTGATGGTGCTTTGAAGAAAAATAAAGCTGCCTAAGGGGATAGGAAGTGCAGGGATGTCCAGATTCTATTTTATATAGGTAATACGATCAGAGACTATCTCTCTTAAGGAATGACTTTGAACAGAAAGCTGATGGGAGTGAGGAAGTAATCCATGCAGATATCATCAGGAAGAGTATTTAGACAAAAAGAACAGCAAGTAGAAAGGCCCTAAGGTATAGGAGATGTGTTTCATGTTAGAGGAATACCAGGAAAGGCAGTGAGGCTACAAGAGAATGAGTCGAAGGGTAGAGTGGATGGCAACCAAGTAGCCAGGGCCCAAATCATGTCAGGCCACAGAAACTAAGGTGAGCACTTTAGATGTTATCCTAAGTGTAGTGGGAAGCCATTGGATGATTGAAAGTATGGAAAGCCATGATCTAATTTACGTTGTAATGGGATTACTCTGGTCTGTTCTGGGAAGAACAGTTTATAGGAGTAAAAGACCAGTTAGGAGACAGTTAGAGTAATCCTTTTGAGATGGGTACAGCACAGGCTTGGTTATTAGTGATGGAGAAGAGTCAGATACGGAGATCTTAAAGGTTATGCTTTCAGAATTTACTGCTCAGTTGTCTGTGGGATTTGCAAGAAAGGGGAATCAGGAATGACTCCAAGTTGTGTCCTAGGCAACCAGTAAATGATTGAGAAAAAAGATTAGATGTGGAGGGAAAGTATCAAGAGTTTAAGCTTAGAAATGTTAGGCTAACAATGCATATTAACATCCAAGCAGAACACTCACCTAAGCAGGTGAATAGAATTAGAATTCAAGGGAGAGACTGAAGTTGCTGATATACATATCAAAGTTAAGGGAATATATAAGTAATTAAGATCATGTGACCAGATGATCATAGAGTGTGATTGGAGATTAGAAAAAGCTGGAGGTCTGAGCACTGTACTTGTAGTCCTACATTAGAGATTAGAAATGAAGGGGATCCAGCAAAAGGGGCTAAAAAGGAGGGGCCAGTGAAGTAGAAGGAAAGTAAGGGAAACATGGTTTCCCAGAAGTCAAATATTTCAAGAAGGGGAAGGATTGAGCAACTAAGTCTTATGAAGCTTAGAGGTCAAGTAAGTTGAAAATTGAAAGTTACCTTTCAGCTCATATAACATGGAGGTCAGTCACCTCCGTGACCCATTTTGGTGGAATAGTGGGGGCTAAAATTTGATGGGTCTGTGTCCAAGAGAGTGTGGGAGATGAAGATAAAGTTTAAATGACAATTTTGAAGAGATTTACTCTAAAAGACAGCAGAAAAAAGGGGGATGTGGAACCCAATGGAGGATTTTTTTGAACTTGTTCTAAGTAGGAAGGTATCGCATGTTTGTATGCTAATGAAGATCACCTATTTTTGGAGATTATTAATGATAATTGCAGGAGCAAAGTCTTTGAGGGAGGAGAGGAGTGGAATACCATGTGCAGTGGAGGTTTCGGTCCTATATAAGAGTGCAGGAGGTTTACCCATTATAACAGGAGAAAAAGTAGACTATCTGGATATAGGTTTGGAAGGTTTGACGTTGGAGAATGAGGAAATTATTTTCTCGTTGTTTCTTATTTCCCCAAGAAAAGTGAAGAAAAGTCATCAATTGAGAGAAGAAGAAGTGACTATTGAAGCTTTCAAAAGAGAAGGAAGACAATGTAAAATAGTTTTCCAAGAAAATGAGTCACCAGGCCGTGTTGAGGGCCTACTGAGATCAGACAACATGGTTCTACAGTTTCGTGAGAGTTGAGGTTTTATGAAAGGAGTGATTTTAATGATGGACCTTAGGATCCAATCACTGTAAGGGCAAAAGGAGAGTAATATCCACCGAGAAAGTGGTAGGGTCAATGAATTAAAATTCTTTTTTTTTTTTCCTTGAGACAAAGTCTCTCTCTGTCACCTGGGCTAGAGTGCAGTGGTGTCATCGTAGCTCACTGCAACCTCAAGTGATTCTCTTGCCTCAGCCTCCCAAGTAGCTGGGACTACAGGCATGTACCACCATGCCTTGCTAATTTTTCTGTTTTTTGTAGAGATGGGGTCTAGCTCTTGCTCAGGCTGGTCTCGAATCCTGGCCTTAAGCAGTCCTCCTGCCTACACCTCCCAGAGCACTGGGATTACAAGCATGAGCCACTGTGTTGAGCCTAAAATTCTTGACAGAGTTAATGAATTATCTGAGGAAGGGTACTAAAGGGAGTGAGGTGGAAAAAATAAGGAGATTATATAGAGCTGGAAGGATAGAAATGGGAAATTATGGAGGTGGAGTGCTTATTGTTCATAGCCTGCATGACCATGGGAGTAGGTCTTGGGCTGAGGCAGGAGGAGGCTAGAGTGCTAGCAGACTCCTCAGTCTATATGTCATCACGACGAATGGTGACAGGATTAGTGGTGCTGAGTCAGGCACTTAACTCTTCAAGGAATAAGGTACAGTGACCAAAAGGACAATAAATGTCTAGAACAAAGCAGAGTAGTAGATGTTACGATTTTGTGGCATGTACTTGAGGAAAGTCGAGGTTTATTGGAGGAGGGGTCAGCAGTGGTCTGGAAGCGGAAAGAAGGATTAAGGAGAATCTCTTCCCGCCTCCAAGGCCCAATGATACAGGCCTGTAAGAATAAAACAGCCCCTGTCTGAAAGGGCTACAAGGGAAGCAGTCTTCAGAGAATGCTGGGGTGTTCAGAGAAGTGGAGGATGCAGATCTACCCACTAAAAATAGAACATTGCTGACACTAAACATGGGGTTTTTTTTCTCACATCAACAACCAGTTCTCCCAAGTCTTTGGACACTTGCTCAATGTCCTACAATTTAATTCAATTCTGACACTAATTACCTGGAGTTAGCGTCAGATCTCCCAAGTTCAGTGCTCAGTCCCACAAGACTACCCCAACTTCAGATGCCAGTTACAAATCCCAGGCTTCTCCTACTTCTGACCAACCAGCTATAAATCGAGGGATTTCTCAGGTATGATAACATAGTAGCATGGCTCACAAAATTCAGGGAAGCACTTTACTTACTTTTACTGATTTATTATAAAAGATAGTATGAAGGGTGTAGACGAACAGCCAGATGAAGAGGTACATAGGGCGAGGTCTGGAAGGGTCCAGAGCACAGGAGCTTCTGTCCCGTGGAGTCAGGGTACATCATTCTCCTGGCTTGTGGAAACGGTCACTAACCCAGAAGCTCTCCGAACCTTATCATTTGGGGGCTTTTTGGAAGTTCCATTACATGGGCATGATCGATTATTAACTCACTCTCCAGCCCCTACCCTGAGATTGGGGAGAGTGGAGCAGAAAGTTCTAGGCTTCTAATCAAGGCTAGGTCTTTCTGGTGACCCCAGCTGAAGCTATCTAGGGTCCCACCAAGAGTTGGCTCATTAGAACAAAAGAGGCTCCTATCACTCAGGAATTCCAAGAGTTCTAGGAGCCAGGGTCAAACACCAAATACTGTTAGTAGAACAAAGATTCTCCTATCATCCCTGTCCCTCAGGAAATTTCAAGGGTTTTAGAACCTCTTTGTTAGGAACCAGGAACAAATATCCAATATGTATATTTCTTATTGTGCCACATTGTATAATGCAAAGATTCTTCTCAGATGAAAAGGTAAAATTTGTTTAAATTCTTGCTACCTTACTTAACATGTAGTTTTCCTGACTAGCCTTAAAACAATGGTTTTTTTTCCCAACCCTTACTCTTCTCCTCTTTTCTATATAGCAGACAATATGAAACACCCCTTGAAGGCAGCTTAATCAATCAAGAGATCATGCTGAAACGGCAAGAAGAAGAAATGATGCAGCTACAAGCCAGAATGGCCCTTAGACAGTCTCGGTTGAGCCTGTATCCAGGAGATACAATCAAAGCTTCCATGCTTGACATCACCAGGGATCCCTTAAGAGAAATTGCCCTCGAAACAGCCATGACCCAAAGAAAACTGAGAGTAAGTTGATTCTCAGGTTACTACATTTAAACTTGCCCTTACAGAGAACTGTTTGGCAAAGTACTTTCAAAAAATTGCTATAGATATCCTAAAGTAGCCTGAAGATAAAATTGAAATCCCTTACTAGTTTCCATTGGGATTAATTATCGTGTTGCTTGATATTAAAATAAATATTTAGCTGTTTTTATTTTATTTTAGAAATAGCTTATGGATTTAGAGTATCTTAACTGTATACTTTAAAAATATATTCATGATCATTAAAATCAACTGGTTCTATTCAGGAGTGTGGGGGATTATTTTTTAATATTAAGAAATTTATTATCCCACAAATTGAGAAGATCAGAGATAGAAAAAGTTCAAGGTTGGTTGAGAAGCTCAAGAATAGTTATCAAGTGCATACCATCTTGCTGCTCTGCCCTCCTCAAAATTTTGGCAATAATTTATTTTATAGTTAAAAGATGATTAGCTCCAAGCATAATATCCTTACACTACAATATCCAAAGATAGGAAGGAGCAAGTCTGCATCTTGTATCTTGTGGGAGGATTTTTTTATGTGTCTTTTTTTCCAGTTGGGGTATTTTATTGTCAACATATGATCTTAAATATATTTTTATAAACATAAGCTCAATTTGTGAGTTACTAGATTCCAGTAAAATATAACTGGATTTATTTTCAACTAAAAGGAAGAAATTCAATCAGGCTTCATCAATTTATTATTATCACCAATATCTATGTTAAAATTAAGCAATAAGTTAGATGTCATACAAAATAGTGTGGGCCTCCAATTCAGTGAGCCGCATAAGGGCACACATACGTACACATCCAACCAGTTTCAGACAGCTAACTAGAACTTTGGTTCATTTGTAATTTGTAAATTGTAGATTATACCTTTATAGTTTTTTTCCTGTTTTCCCTTTGGCTTAGACACATTTTAACTTGTTCATACCCCATTGCCCTAGTTGATCATTATTAGATTCTGGTCTTTGTATAGCTGACCATTTTCATTTTTTCTACTCTGTTTCTATTCTTGTTTAAAATGTGTCCTGTTGGTTCATTGA
Source organism: Varecia variegata (assembly GCA_028533085.1). NCBI lineage: Eukaryota > Metazoa > Chordata > Mammalia > Primates > Lemuridae > Varecia > Varecia variegata. The sequence continues at coordinate 3,429,636 of CM052454.1, forward strand.
ATATTAACAAACCCTTAATGTTAAACTTTTACTTAAATGGTATCTGTCACATGTTCCACCCTCAATTAATTGAATAGAATCCCCACACCAAGCAAGCAAATGAGCTGTACAGGCAAATGCAAAGAAGAAACCAATAAAAACAAAACTCCATTAGTTCAAACACATGCACACACACACCACCTGCCTTTGGCCTCAAGATTAGTCTTTGTTTCATTGTACCTTTTGCCCATTTGGACATAATCTTTTAGTCTTTTCTCAGCCCTGCTCCCACTTAGAGTCTAACTTGTTTAAAGTTATCTCCTAAACTAGTTCCTTCCTCTGAGCAATACAAAAGGAAAGGGGAAAGGGTAGATTGAGAAGCAGTAGATGCAGAGTGTGGACTCCACCTTCCCTGTCCCTGGGGTCCCTCCATTTCTTGAGATATTTTTCTTGCTGGTGGCATTGATGGGGGTCAGAGACTACATGTGATACATATACTATCCCTAGTTGTCATTATTTAAAACAGAAAGTGCAGTGTCATAGGGTTCTAAGAACATGATTACAGATGGATATATATTTTTATAGTCACAAAGCAGATGTCCTCTAACTATAACCTGTTTTAGATTGAATATCACTCTCTAAAACAATAAGATTCTGCTCAATCACTTCATACATTTGCAGCATTAAACCAAATCCTTATGTGATCTTGATAACTGTGTATTACTTTAATAAGTAAGACTACTAATTTTTTTTTTGAGAGTCTGAGTCTCTCTGGAGGCCAAATAATGAAAATCCTATAAAACAGCATAAAGTTAGGCATTATATTTGACATCACTGGTTAGAAAACAAAGATCAGGAAAAACTTCTGTTAAAAGTTAGCATAAGGTACATTCCATTCCTGTTCTCATTAAATTCCTGCGTACTTTTTCATTTAAAGTTTCAGCATTTATTTTAGATCACCTAGTTCTAATGTGGTGGTTTTATATGTAATTTATTATTATTGCATTATTTTCCTTTCAAAGAAAGAGCTAGAATAAATATTAAAACCTATTGATTCTACTTATGTGATTTTCAGAATTTCTTCGGCCCTGAGTTTGTGAAAATGACAATTGAACCATTTATATCTTTGGATTTGCCACGGTCTATCCTTGTAAGTAATAAAACCAATTTGTGTAACTCTTAGGAAGTAATTTCAGTAATTCTGTTTTTAAAAAGCCAGTTAAAATTCTTATAATGCTTATTTGAATAAATGCCATTTATTTTTTTCAATTGCAGACCAAGAAAGGGAAGAATGAGGATAACCGAAGGAAAGTAAACATAATGCTTCTGAATGGGCAGAGACTGGAACTGACCTGTGATACCAAAACTATATGTAAAGACGTGTTTGATATGGTAGTGGCCCATATTGGCTTAGTGGAGCATCATTTGTTTGCTTTAGCTACCCTCAAAGGTACTAAGACATTTTAAATTCAGAGTATGATATGGAAACTTGGCAATAAGCAGATTTCCTATACCTGTTATTATGCCCAACCTCATTTTGGGAAATATTAACTAAATAAACAAGTCAGCATTGAGAAGCAGAAGTGAGTTAGGAACTCCCGTCCTTCTCCTAACTGTGTTCGTTATTTTAGTAGCTGTGTTTGTTAGGCACCTTCTGTATCTGACTACGAAGTGGTTTTGGGGTTTTTTTTGGCTATGGCTGCATAAAAATAGATTTTAATCATTATATTTTAGGAACCATTTTATGTTAATTGCCTGTATGTATACTCTAGAAATTAGTATCCTAATATGAGTCTTAATATATATCAGAACCCTATTTGTGAATTTCCACATCAGATTCTTTAGCCCACTATCCTAAAACCATAGTGTCTTTTTAAAATGATAGTCGATAACTGAAAGTTAGTCATTTCACATATCTTTTAAACATTGCATCCACTTAACTTCGTGACATTCACAACTACAGTAGTCTCAGAGCACAACTTCAGTAGAAACCTCTCCTATTTACCAATTATAGTTGCCATAGCAATAAGAAACTCTTTGGAATCTTCTTTCTTTAATAAATCATTATATTTGTAAATTACTCTTCAATATTTCAGATTCCTGTTTACCTCAAAATTTAACTTGGAAAGCTTAGACAACAAAGTACCATAAATGACAATTGAAGGGTCAAATGATCCTGAAACTCTATAAGATCATGATAATGTTTTCTTGATCATAAAATAAATATTTTCTTCAACATAGCTTATTGGATTCATGTGCCTTAAAAATGAATAATTCATTTTTTTAAAGCCATCTAATATTCAGGTAGTACCTACTGATGTTCCATCACTTTATTAATTTCACTTTTCAACTAATCAGGTAATACTATCTACCTAAAGATATTCGATTAATCAGAATTTCTATTTGTAATACACCTAATTTCTTAAACATACTGGACAAAGCAGATTTTATTGAATAATCTTTTTATTTGACAAGGCAATAATAGTTAAAAGATGACATTGAAAAATAAAAAGAAAATGATGATTGTCATTCCTCCTAGGTTTCAGCTGATAGATCAATAATAAATATAAGCTAATATTTATTGAATGTTTCCCATGTAGTATGCGCTTTACCAAGTGTTTTATATGCATTGTCATTTGATCCTTATAATAACCCTATAAAACAAGAATTATCACTATCCTCATTTTATTGACAAGAAAACTGATGTCTAGAGAGGCAAAATAATTTATTCAATGTCATACAGATAGTTGTGGCCAGGAGTTGAATCCTGGCCAGGAGTTGAATCTATCTGGCCCATTCTTAAAAGATTGAACCATATTGCCTCCCATGTACTGCAGTGCCTCAGAGCTGCCTGCCATACTTCTTAAGAGCCTTGTTTTATTCTTGTATGATACTATTTTGTGCAAGTCTGGCCAAAAATGAAGAAATCAGAAAAAAAACATTGAAGTATTTTTTACTTTATCTGAATGTTTTTCTGATTCTGTTTTAGATAATGAGTATTTCTTTGTTGATCCTGATTTAAAATTAACCAAAGTGGCCCCAGAGGGATGGAAAGAAGAACCAAAGAAAAAGAGCAAAGCCACTGTTAATTTTACTTTGTTTTTCCGAATTAAATTTTTCGTGGATGATGTTAGTCTAATACAGTGAGTACACAAGAGTTTCTCTTTTGCTCTTTTTGACCACTGGTCTTTTGACCCTTTAGCTTATTGATAGCTGAATTATTTGATTCTGATTAATGGTAACATCATCTTTATCATAAAAGAATATTTCCTTCAACATAGTTCCAATTTTAGTATATGTGCTGCCGAAGTGAGCACAATTCAACATAGTTTATTTAATCCTTATGCCTTAAAAACAAGCTTAATAATAAACCATCTTGAAAACTAAACATATATGTCTATAACAAAAATCACCTTAATATTTAAGATCAAAAGCCTAGATGTTTGTGTGTCTATTTATTTTTTCCAGACATACTCTGACCTGTCATCAGTATTACCTTCAGCTGCGAAAAGATATTTTGGAGGAGAGGATGCACTGTGATGATGAGACTTCCTTATTGCTGGCTTCCTTGGCTCTCCAGGCTGAGTATGGAGATTATCAACCAGAGGTAGGATTTATGTTTTTCTCCAGGGCCACTTCTGTATTGGTGCTCTTATATTTGGTGTAGTTAAGGACTAAACCAGGTTGAGGTGTTTGACGTTTAGATACGGAGATTTTGAGCCTAGTTTTGAAACCTTTGAATGTCACTCTCCTCAAGCTTGCGAATCAGTTCAGTCATTCAACCTCACTAAAAGACTGATACATTTCCTCTAAAACTCACTCCTCAGAGAGAGAAGCAGAAATACGTAGAAGTATTTTGTCTCTTGGCTGAAGCATAAACTTTAGGATAGGAGGAAGAGAGTTTATTCCAATAAAAGGCAAACAGAATTGCTTACAAAAATATTCTCCTTTTTAGGTTCATGGTGTGTCTTATTTTAGACTGGAACATTATTTGCCTGCCAGAGTAATGGAGAAACTCGATTTATCCTATATTAAAGAAGAGTTACCCAAATTGCACAATACCTATGTGGGAGCTTCTGAAAAAGAGACAGAGTTAGAATTTTTAAAGGTAAGCATCCAAGATTACGAATGATAAGCTTTATATCTTTTTCAAAATAAGCAAAATATGTTGGAGGACACATATATAAAAGCTCAAGTGTCCATAACTGAAACTGTGCATTATCTCATCTCATTTATTGCTGACTGAAACTGTGGTATTTTATTTCTCATTTCATAAAAGAAGGGACTCAGTCTCAGGCAACGTAATGTTCCCAAAGTCAATGGCTAGTGTATGGGGCAAAACTATGATTCAAACCCACATCTATCTGGCTATAAATTCTATGCTTTTATCCTATTCCATACTCTCAAAATCAAGATGCGTTATAAAGAAGAAACAATTGAATTTGGTAAATGGCTGGATATGAGAGGCAAGTTCACACTGATTCTAAAATTGTTTTGTTTTGTCTTTTCTCAGAAGGCTTAAAACTCATTTGCACCCTTTGAAAATGGTCTTTCCACTAACTGCCAACTAATTTACACAGGGGTAGGAAGTCAGAAAAATTGATTTATGGTTATAGTTCTGCCACCAGCTTCCTATAAGACCTCAGATAAATAGTAGTGTGTTGTCATCAAGAAAAACAGCACTATGTAAACTTCCAATATGAATAACAAGTATAATAAGATAGTGTTCCATCGAAAAGAGAAACTTCTAGAGCGTTCTCTTGTTGCAGCTCCCTAGGATGTAAACAGTATGCCTTCCATTTGAAGGGAGCCAGGTTTCCCAGCCCTGTGAAAATCTACGAAGGGGCTTCATTCACAGACTTACACCACCTTTAATCTAGGGTTCATGGTAAGAAAGGCAAGGTGGTTTGTTTTGTTTGAGTCTAAATTTAAAGATATTAAATTATGAACTTATGTTTTCCTTAGTTACTACATTTTTATTCTTATAATAAATATCAAGTTATGTTTTTATTAATAACGGTAGAAGGCAGATTGGCACAGTGAAAAGAATCTGGGGATTTGCAGGCAAACAGTCTTGTATTTGAAATCTTCTTTCAACTAGCTGGGTGACCTTGGACAATGTACTTAACCTCTCTGAATTTCAGTTTTCCCCCTGTAAATAGCATGCCTAATGCATATTATGTTGCCCTGCTCCTAATAATATATCTTATTACTCCTTTTCTCTTTAACTTTAGCATCTTTCTTCTAAGAAGCTTTTTCTTTAACCTTGTTAACACAACCTTGTAAGTTTAGACTTATGCTGTATATTGTATTGCCTTTGAAATACTTTCACTTTTTGTAAATCTGCTTTATTGAGGTATAATTTATAAACAGTAAAATTTACCACTTTTATGTGTTCAGTCCAATGAGTTTTCAAAAATGTATACTGTTGGGCAACCACCCCCACAATTTTTTGCTGAGTTGTTTTTCTTTGTACAGATATACAACAATTTTATTCTTTCATTAAGTGATAGAAAGCTGCTATAAATATTCCAATATGCATTTTTCTGTGAACATAGTTTTTGTTTCTCATTACCTAGCAGTAGGATTGCTAGGTCCTAAGGTATGTATATGTTTAACTGTGTAAGAAATTGCCAAACTGTTTTCCAAAGTGGTTGTACAATTTTACAGTCCTACCAACAGTGTCTGAGAGTTCCAGTTGCTCCACATCCTCAGCAACACTTGGTATTTTCAGTCTTTTTCACGTTAGCCCTTGAACTATGTGAGTAATGGTATATTGTTATGGTTTTAATTTGTATTTTCCTCATTACTGTTTATGTTGAGCATCTCTTGGCATGTTTGTTTGCCATTCATGTGTCTTCTTTGTTGACATATCTAATAAAAAACCTTTTGCCCAGTTTTCTATCTGGTTATGTGTTTCCTTTCTGTTGAAAAGTATATATTTTGGATACAAGTCTTTTATCAGATAAATGTTTTACATTGATTTATCTCCCAGTCTGTGGCTTCCCTTTATATTTTATTAACATTGACTCTTAATGAGCAAGTTTAGGATGTTAATGAAGTTTTCAATTTTTTCTTTTGTGGTTCATGCTATTTATGTCCTATTTAAGAAATTTTTGCTCATTTAAATTACTGAAAGTACTGATGGTTCCACTTACAATTTGTCAACTTTACAATGGGGTTTTCGGGGTATTAAATGAATTTTTGACTTACGATATTTTTGACTTACGATAGGTTTATCAGGAGGTAACCCCATTAAAAGCTAAAGAGCATCTATGTGCATATTTGCTATGCATACTTTTGGATCTCAGAAAAAATACCCCAAAAAGCAGGGCACTTTGGCCTGCTGAGCTCTGAACTAAAATAGGCCTTTGAAGCTGCCACAGAATCAAGGACATTCTGACTTCTCCTGTCCTCTCCTCCTCCCACTCCCAGCACAAGCTTAAATTTTACTTTAATATTCCCTTAGCTGCTTTAAGACCGGACCCACCAAAGAGAACATAATTGCCTTCTGTCCCCTCCTGAAATTTAATTATGTATCCTAGGAAAGGAGACTAAGGAATGTAACTGCACCTGGAGGGACTTTGTTCTGCCTCTTTGTTTCATTCAGATTCCAAAGAGGAATATTTCTGTCTTGCAAATCCATTCATCTTCCCTAAAATCATTTACTATCCATCTAAAAATCACCTGCAGCACTCCCCCCCATTTCCCTCTCCCTTATAGGAGGGTATTTAAACCTCAACCATCCGGCCCCTCTTTGAGTCTCGTATTTTATATGACTTCCATGTTTATACACATTAAACAAATTTGTATACTTTTTTCTCCTAAAAAAAAATGGAAGAAATTTTTGCTCACCCCAAGGTCACAAAAATTTTTTGAACTTTATATTTTTAGCTCCTGTATGTAGGTCTGCAATCATTTTGGGTTAAGGGTGAAGGTAAGGGTTGAGATTTATGTTTTTGGCATGTGGATATCCAATGGTTCCAGCAACACTTGTTGAAGACTGTCTTTTCCACGTTAAACTACCCTGGTACAGCTTCAATATCTTTGTCACCATTTACCAAAGTGTGTTGCTGTGGTGTGGTATTATTCCAACAGGTCTGCCAAAGACTGACAGAATATGGAGTTCATTTTCACCGAGTGCACCCTGAGAAAAAGTCACAAACAGGAATATTGCTGGGCATCTGTTCCAAAGGTGTCCTTGTGTTTGAAGTTCACAATGGAGTTCGCACGTTGGTCCTTCGCTTTCCATGGAGGGAAACCAAGAAGATTTCTTTTTCCGTATGTCCATTGAACCTCTTTTTATTATATTTTTAAGTGAATGTTATTGATTTCCAGTGTAGCACATTAACTGACTTTTCCTTAAGAGTAACCTTTAGACTGTCATTCGATAGAGCTAATATATCTTAATATAATTTAACTCTTCCTTCTCAGTTGTATCGATAGGAAGTATTGTTGAGATTTTATTTGTTTGTGGTTTTTTTCAAGAAGTGATTTTTAAAAGCGTATTACACATTCCTAGCTGGTTATATGCTCAATTAACTTTAGTTAAATTACAACCAAGTTGAATTCTCTGTTAAGTCAGAACTTATTCTAGGGCCGTAACTTATTACCTGGAGAAATCCCCTTAAAGTTTTTAAGATAGATAATTATCTTAACTCCAGTGAACTTTGTCTAGCTCAGTAGTAGATCCCTCATAGCAATTGTTATTTTAATCTCAGCAGTCCAGAGATTTACTGGATTTTATGAACTGGTCCAGGACTTTCTGTCTTAGATTTTAGTGTATAATGTCTATAGAGATAAAGTTAGAAAAGTGATTTTTAGAAAATATGTTTGTGAAACAGCTATAAAAACATATGTTGATTTAGGACATAGTTGGGTTATCTGAACATTGAAGTGCCATATAGCAAACCCCAGAGGTGAATCAAAAATATGTTTTGATATTTTTTTCCTTGTGGTATTCAGAGACTGTCGATACCTTTGGTTCATATTTGGGCTGAAATACTCTCTCACCAGAACAATTTTATAAAGATATCAAGGTCCTGAAGGACTCTGGATAATCTTCAACCTAGAGACCTTTGAAATCAGTTCTAGACCTGATTTGTGATTCTCCTACTTCCCCTATATTAGGCAAAAATATCAACACATTTTATCTCTGAACCCAGCAGTTACATTATCCAATACCTGTCCATTCCCACATTTTCTTTAACTTCCCACAACGTCTGTCCAGCCTTCATGCTCCCCAGATTCTACTTAACTGAATCACAGCTCTAATCATTATATATTATTTAAAAAAGAAAATTCTTATTGAACGTCAGGGTTTTTTTTAACCAATAGAATGGAACACATATTTCTTATCATCTCTTTTTCAAACAGTTTTGGTATTTGTAAACATTACTATAAACTCAAAATATTAATAATCTTATCAAAGGAAATTTTTTCCCTTGCCCATGGCTGGTATATACAATCTGACTTAGGCTACAATTTTTGAAAGTGGCAAGTAATACTAATTTAATTTATTTCCTGAATTTGTTTATAATAATACAGTCACATGCCACATAATGACGTTGCGGTCAACGATGGACCATGTGTACAACAGTGGTCCCATAAGACTGTAATACTTATCTTTACTGTATCTTTTCAATGTTTAGATATGTTTACATAAATACTTATGATTGTGTTATAGTCGCCTACAGTATTCAGTATAGTAACATGCTGTATAGGTTTGTAGCCCTAGGAGCAATAGGCTATAACATGTCATCTAGGTACATAGTAGGCTGTCCCATCTAGGTTTGTGTATGTACACTGTATGTTTACACGATGACAATACCACCTAACAATGCGTTTCTCAGAATGTATCTTCATTGGTAAGCAATGCATGACTGTATAGGATTATATTTTCTATATTTATATGAGATGTAGGTCAAAAAAAATCCAATCCCTAATGGAAATATAAGTAGTATCTCTGCTTATTAACAGATTATAGTATTTGGTCATGTAAAAAAGTTATAGGAAAGCATTCTAATTTTGAATACTCTTGATTAATGTTGTAGAAAAAGAAAATCACATTGCAGAATACATCAGATGGAATAAAACATGCCTTCCAGACAGAAAACAGTAAGGTATGCCAGTACCTGCTGCACCTCTGCTCTTCCCAGCACAAGTTCCAGCTGCAGATGAGAACAAGACAGAGCAACCAAGATGCCCAAGATATTGGTAAGGAGAAGCAGACTATTTCAGATGTCGTCAGGGTATATGCACGATTTTTGCCACAAATTTTAAAAGAACTGCCATGTTTAGGATAAGAACTTACAATGTATATACATGTGAAATGACTAAGTCAAGGCTATAAAAGTGTCACAAATGAAGCTGAGATTTCAATTTCATGTTCATTTTGAGAAAAGCACCCCAGATCACTGGGGCAGTACCTGTTGAAATGTCTGTTTTATAATGTAAACATTATAAAAGTTTGGGCCATGTAACATCTACCCACAGTAAACTTCCACACTATTTGGGAAGCTAAGACCAACATATGTGAAACAATAATACACAATAGAGGTTCAAGATTTTAGTAACAGATTATATCATACAGACTTTAGGATCCATACTACAAGAGACCAGAGAAGTCAGAGGCTAGAGTACTGGAGAGATGACACTTGAATTGGATTTGAAAGACAAAAATAATCTAAGTAGGTTGGAGTTAAATGGAAGGACTTTCCAGATGAGGGAAAGAACATGGGAAACAAGGCAGAGGACAGGAGGGATATGCATCTAGGTGAGTGAAGAGACAGACCATACATTTATGTGGGTGGCAGATTTACCACCTGTTAGTTTTATTTGAGTGCATCTCTATTTTGAGATTGAGGTCAATAACCACAGTATCCAATATAAATGGTCAGGAGAGTGGTTTCCACTTTCTTTTGAAAAAAGGAGCCAGTAGAAGAAACTGACTTAGCTCCCAAAAAAATATCTCAGTCAGAACTGAAATATGTAAAGCTTACTCTGCAATTAAAGATTAAAGTTATACAAAACCCAATTCTGCACAAGTTTTTATAGGCTTAAGCAAAACATTCTGAAGTGTATGGTTAAAAAATTTAATGGAATAGCACTGATGAGCTTATGCAGCACAGCCCTATAAATTTTTAATCCAAAATTTTTCATATTTTGAAATCTTAAGGAAAATATTTTCCGCATAGAATCGTACTGGGGTCATGGCAACCTAAGAATGGATGTTTCGCAAACTTTCAGAATCATGATGGAGGTGGGGGTTGTATGCATATTTCAAATGAAGATCCCAGGAACCTACCTGAAACTTGGAGAATCACAGTCTTTGGGAACCAGGTCCTTAGAATTTGCATTTTAACAGGCTTTTTTCGGTAATGATTGTTACCCAGGCTAAAATATAATCACCACTACTATAAAGTAATCTCATAATTCTTTTTCTTTCTCTGCTTTGCTCTGCTAAAAAATTTATGTATTCTTACATAATTACAAAGTATAGTGAAATATAAAACCTATTGGTGTCATCAGCATTCTTACTTGTACTTATATTCTATTCAGTACAAACCAGAATTGAACAATTGAAGGTTACTTCATCACAGATGTGGTACAGTAAAGACAGTCGGAAGACAAAAGTATGAAACTAGCCTTCCATCCTCAACATTTCTTATACTGAAGAACAACATAGAATAGTGGTTAAGAGCATGAGCTTTGGAGCCAAACTGCAAGTGTCAAACCAGGCTCTGGAAAACCAAGCCTGGAAAATTTAGGCAAGCTACTTAAACTCTCTGGCCCTTACAAATGGATCTTTGTAAAGATCCATTTGTAAAATGATAATCATAAGGTTGTACAGAGGAAATGAATTCATACATGTAGAGCACTTTAAAAGTACCTGGTACAGAGTAAGTATTCAGTAAATATTCATTATTATTGTTATCATCATCACCATCCTCAACATTGTTTTATGACTACCATAGTAATAGTAGTATCACCAATAGTAGAAGATACTGCTACTATATACTGTGTGCTACATGGTACACTACTATATACCACTATACTATGTAGTAGTAGTAGCAGCAGTAGTAGTAGATGAATGACCTTAGGAAAGTAACTGACTTTTTGCAGTCTCATTTTCTTCATCCATGGAGTAGGGCAATGCTCTACATATCTCACAGGTTTGCCACTAGGATCACGACAGCTACGTATGCATGAACTCATATGTGAAAGCACTTTAAGATGGTGTGGAATGATTACCTACTTGAAATTGGCTTAGAAGTAACCAATGCCTATTTAACTATGTGTACTAGACAAGTGAAAATAACTGGGGTTATCTGTAGGAAGTTGATGGGCTATGCTGCTTCTTTGGAGTCATTGAATCAACGTTGGTTCTAGAAAGAAGCTTAGAGGTCACTAAGTCTAAAATTTTACCGATGCACAAACAGGTTCAGAGAAGATAGTGTTTCACCCCAACTTCATAAAGGTCACACTAGACTAGAAGCCTGGTCCTAATTCCTAATCTAGTATACTTTCTGTTTGATGAGTTTCCCAAGAACTGATTTGCATTGAATTAAATTAAGATTAACAATCACTTATACTGTGGGATAAACAGAATAAGTAAAGTCCCTTAATCAACATAGGATTAAGTTGACAATATAAGGAAGCACAAAATGGTATAAGGGACTAAACAATAGCAGAAACAGAGATTAGAAAGCATGGATTACAGACTGAGTGTAGAACTAGTAAGCCTTTGTGTTCAAATCTGAAACATTTTAGTATTAGGATACAGGCACATTCTAATGTCCTTTCCCATACTGTTGATCCATATTGGAGTCCTTTCTAGGTAAAAGGCAGTAGGACAGACCAGATAAGTGGATGGTTTATGATCCCATCCCATGAGTATATGCAATATTTTAAGTCTTATCTTGGAGTAGGCTTATGAGTGGATTTGAACAGCGTAATTCCTAATATGTTCACAAAACACAGAAAACCTAAACTGAACCAGCTGTCCTTATTTTTTTCCAAAGCTTGGTCTTCATTTTTCTGAAGGATAAAAAAATCTATTGGGTGTAAAGGCATTTCCTGGTAATTGAATCTTCATGAGATTCTGTTTTGCTTCTTTAAAGGCTGCTCTCAAAGTAAAAGAAAATAGAAATAGTGTTACCTGCTCTAAGAAGAACTCCACATTTTAAGTTAAAAATGATTCTGGGAATTTTTAAGTGAAGATCTTTTTTTAAGGTCTTGTGTTTTAATGTCTTGTTTTAACTTGGTGTCTACTTCTACTTCAGAGAAAGAACTTTGAATTTTCCTGGTGACAATGAGACATATTTATTTAAACTTGATTCCTATGCATGAATATTACAAATCTTCAATGTTTTCCTGCCTGCTTATGATTGAGATCAAATACCAGTTATTAATCTTCTTAGGAATTAGAAGATAAATGAAACAGAATCTAAAGATCTAAGTAATCATTTGACATTTTCTTTTCTTTTTCTTTTTTTCAACCTGGGACCCTTCAGGGAGTCATTTTCTTTTCAAAAGGAACTTTTCTGTGCTATTTTACATAGTAGTCAAGATTTATTCCAGATAGAATGCATCACAGGGTTACTGCTTTCCGGAGGGATCAAAGGGAGTGCCTTGCGATATGTGTTACTAAATGCATGAACAACTAAATCATCAGAAATTCTCTGCCTCTATCCTTTATTTACATGTGCTGCAATGCTTTTCTTAATAGTCTAAATGTTAAAATATTGATATGACATTGGTTCTTACAAAACAGAATAGCCAAGCACTTGTTATAAAAGTATCTCTAAATTTAGCCTCAAAAAGAAGACTTTAGATGTTTATTTGGGAGTGAAAGGAATTGAAGCGTAAAGAGATCCCCATCTCCCTGATCATATTTACAGATACCGAAGCAGAGAGATTAGTACTATTTGGTTCTCCCATGCCTCCAAGTCAGCAAGGTAGGCAGGTAAGAGTGGCATCGTAGTAAAATAACAAATAGTTTGCCTTAAGAGTTTTTTGGGGGGTAACAACATTATTAAGATATAATTCACATATCACATAATTCACCCATTTATAGTGTACAATTCACCATCACCACAATCTGCCTTAAGCTTTTAAAAGTATAATAATCAAGAGTTTTTTCCCTATGCAGAACTCCTCTGCTCAGCTTCTCTTTCAGGCTTGTGTTCACCGTGTCAGTTCATCCAGGTTTCATCTCTCCTTCTCTCCATCCTTGGTTTGCTGATATTTTAGCAGGGACACTACCGGGGTTGACAACTTCTCTGTTAAATGTCACTCTCATTTCTAACTGAAACCCATAAGGAATTTGGGGTCAGCAAGCCTGAGCCCCAAATATTACTGGATCCGAGAGAATCATTAAATGAAGTAGGAAACACTGAGTCGGCTGCAGCTGAAAGCTGAAAAGATGGAGAGATGGTATGAAAGCCAGGATCTTTGAAACCCTTGATTGCCATAGTTTGAAAGCTACTTATGCTGGCAGTCAAAATGATGAAAAACTGCATGCTGTCTTTTCTTTATTAAAATAACTCTTCTCATAAAAGTACTCTGCGGTGTTTCCATCATGTAAAGCAATCCTATTTCCTTGTAGAGAGAGCTTCGTTTAGGAGCCTGAATCTCCAAGCAGAGTCCGTTAGAGGATTTAATATGGGACGAGCAGTCAGCACTGGCAGTCTGGCCGGCAGCACCCTCAACAAACTTGCCGTTCGACCTTTGTCAGTTCAAGCTGAGATTCTGAAGAGGCTGTCCTGCTCTGAGCTGTCGCTTTACCAGCCATTGCAAAACAATTCCAAAGAGAAGAGTGACAAAGCTTCATGGGAGGAAAAGCCCAGAGGGATGAGTAAATCATACCATGATCTCAGTCAGGCCTCTCTCTATCCTCATCGGAAAAATGTCATTGTTAACATGGAATCCCCACCACAAACCGTTGCGGAGCTGGTGGGAAAACCTTTTCACCAGATGGGAAGATCTGATACAGAGTCTTTGGCAGGATTCACAAAACTTAATAAGTAAGAATACGATTGACTTACCCCAACTACATATTTGTAAATTATACATTTCATACATTTTGTTTTTGTTTTGACGTTTTATTCTTTTCACCATACTTTTTTTACATTGACACTTCCCTCCTACCTTCCTTTTCCCTCTTTAGTTCAAAGTCTGTTGCAAGTTTAAATAGAAGTCCCGAAAGGAGGAAACATGAATCAGACTCCTCAGCCATTGAAGACCCTGGTCAAGCATGTGTTCTAGGTCAGCACAAACGAGCTTACCTTTTTTGTCCCGTACCTCATGCTCAGAGGGAAGTAAATGAGATCATGTTAATTATCCAGAAATTATTTTGGATTCTGTGTCCTAACTTCCAAAACTGTGAATATAAACTTTTAGGTTACTTAAAATACACCAAATCAACAGTCGACTCAACAAGTGATTAACAAGTAATGGCCCAGACTATTCCTCAGTTTCCTCTTGGTCATGGTAGCCATGACAGTCGTCCTGAGGGAACCCAGTCTTACACTATTGCATTGGATCCCCTTCCTCTGACTTTTCCTTACAAGCCTGTGTGCCTGGACTCTGGTAATGCAATATTTTTTGAAGAAAGGTTTATTTAGGATGCTTTCACCTTAGCCTGAACAGAATTATCTCTAAAAACTTAGATAATTTTATGAAGTGTACTGTAGGTTGGTAGGTACAAATTCTTAGTTGATTTACATTTCTTCAAATTCTCCCAGCAAGCTGGAGCCTATTAATTATTTAAAATGCTACCTTGTAAGATAAATAGTTCAGGTTTCCTGTTGCCTTGTGCATCTTAAAAGGGAAAGGCACTGGAGTCAGTCTTTCAGAAGAGCAAATATGTAAGCACAGAAATCTGAACTACTACCCAAAATATGGCACAGCATGGGAGACAAAAGGGGAGCAAGGATAGCCCCTTCTGGTGTTTTACCAAATACTTCTACTTAACTCTCTCCTTAAGCCCAAAATTGGTTAATTTAGCCCTAATAACAGAAATTTTAAAAGTATTTTTTATCCTATAATTGGATTGGAGCTATGTGGCATAAATGAAGTCAGAAGAGAACTCTACATTATAGTAGATAAATATTTATAGAAAGTAATATTAGTTTATTAATATAGGCTTTTACAACTTTCAGAGATTATAGTATCATCAATTTAAGTTGAATCAGTTAAAAAAAAATTAAACAGATAAAAGATAAGGTTTCATCCTATAAGTAACCCTATATGTTGAAAATAGTCTAAGAGACTGATTAGATTTTTTTTTTTTTTTTTTTTTAAGATAGTCTCACTCTTGTCACCCCAGGTGTAGAGTACAGTGGTATCATCATAGCTCACTGCAACCTCCAACTCCTGGGCTCAAGAAGTTCTCCTGCCTCAGCCTTCCGAGTAGCTGGGACTAACAGGTGCATGCCACCATGCCCCACTAATTTTTTTCTTTTTTTGATTGTGTTTCTCAGGCTGGTCTCAAACTCCTGACCTCAAGTGATCCTCCCACCTCAGCCTCCCAGAGTGCTAGGATTAGAGGTGTGAGCCCCTGCACCCAACCTCTTATTTTAGGAAATACTTTTCAAAGTATGTTCACATAAAATGGGATCTCATAGATACTCAGCTAGTTTCATTAGGAAGGCTTTGGACTACATGAAAATTCATCACGTATCAGAAGGAGAATAGCAAATATTTTATAGAAAAACAGATAAATTCACTCTTAAAAGGAAAATTTTCTACATTTTTTAATTTAAATTATTCATTCTTGAATATTGAATTTTCTTTTAACATTTGGACAAATGCAGAATTCATTTCAGTTTCATCATTTCATATTTGATATATCAAAATATATTTGTGTTTAAATTTATGCTACAAAACAATATGCTTAACTATGATTTTAAAATTGTAAACATGCCCCTTGTGGGAAGACATATTTTTCTCAGTGTAAATAAAAGATGATGTTGCTTCCTTAATTTTTATTGATTTTTATGAATTTAGAATAAATTACTTCTGTATCTAGTATCTGACCATCTTATAAAATGTCTAATAATTTAATTTATACCACAGGAATGACTATACATAGTTCTGGAAATGCTTCATCCCAAGTATCCTTAAAAGAAAATGGTAGGTTTACCTAATATTTTTCCCCTCATTTCCATCATCTTTTCTCTTTTCTTCTACCTTATGAGATAGTCTTGGACCTAACAATGAAGAGTCTTTAATTCTGTCCTTAAGGCCAAGGATTTAGGCCTTACACTAAAATCAAAGGAGAGTTGTATTTTCTAGCATTGTGGTGATGTGATGGGACCTGTGATTTAGTATGATGTTAATGAACTAAAGAAATGACAAATGAGAGCTAAGGGCACTAATCAGGAAGTTAAGATAATAGTTCAGATGAGAGACAATTTTGATTAAAAAGTTTTAACTCAGGCAGTTATTTTAAAGCAGTGCTTGAACTGAATCTTGAAATAAAAGGAGAATTTATTCAGACAGAACAGTGGAGGTAGGCATTCCAGATCAAGGACATAGCATAATCAGAGACATGGTGACATGAGAGAAGATAACAGATTTAGGAGACTACAAGAGTTTTAATATGGAGACACACGGAGCCAGGTTGAAGCTTGAGAACTAAGTAGGGACCAGTTTTGAATCGTATCGTAAATGTTACTTACGGGGAGAATTTGAAGACTTTAAGTGTTGAGATTGGTAGTTTAGAAGGAATCTAAGAAACAAAGTTGTAGAAAGAAGACCAGAAATGTACAGTGACTTGAAAATCGGTGGCTTCAAACTTTTTAGAATTTAGGTTGCAGAGTACTTCCATATACATTATCTTATTTGACCTTTCTAACAACTTTCGTGGGTAGAAAAGAATGTTTTATTACTACCTATACGCTACTTTCCTCCAAAAATGTTTCAGTCTTACTCTCAGATTCTTAAAGTTGAAAAAAATCAAAGGCCTATTGAGAAAGAAGCAAGTATGCTAATCAAAATTATTAATGTAGCTAAAGTTGATGTAAGTATAGTTCTAATTTTCCTGACAGCTAAGGCCAAAAGGAAGGCATGAGAGTAAATTGAACTATATGGAATTGCTGTTTTTATGGGTCAAAACTGTCAAACACCAGAGTTCTAGTCCGTATAATTTTTATTCTCTAATAGAAATACACATACAAATTCTTCAAGAAAGGAAAATTTTTCTTAGAATTCAAATTGTTTCCAAAAGTAAAAATATATACAATGTCTTAAATACTTACAGCAAATGAAGGAGGGTTTTTTTTTTCATCTCATTTTGTTTTTAAATGTATCAATCCTCAAAAAACCTAAGGGCCTATCATTAAAGAAAAATTTATTGAAGTTATACTTGGGCCTAAGTTACTAAGACCTTGGTATATAGGTTTGGATGATCAAGCTGGTTACATGGACTGAATTTAGAACACTTACGTAACTAAAATGAACATGTCCATATGGTAATAATTACTGACTAGCAGTTAGTGAGTGCGTACTATATACCAATCACTGTTCTAAGCACTTTATGTTTATTTCTCATTTAATCCCCACAACAACCCTGTGAGATGGGCACTGATGTTATTTCCCTTTCACAAATGAGAAACCAAAGCATAAGCGAAGTTGAGTTGTACAGAAAGTCACAAAGCTAGCAAGTGGTGGAGCCACGATTTGAACGAAGGCAGTCTGTTTCCAGAGCCCACTCTGTGATCCCCTTGTTAGACCTCCTCCTAGTATGATAATGCCTAATTATTTCTAGGTATTATTTTTCCCTGCTAAACTTGTGAAAGAAGCTGGATAATAATCTATTTAAGGATGAGAATTTGAAATGTGTTTTAGGTTCTGATGGGAAAGAATATGAATTTATATTTGATATCCAACAGGCAGAGTAGTTTCTCTATGTAAACGTTTAGAAGCCTGATCTCCCCACCTGCTTCCTATAGGAGGGCCAATCCACCTTCCTGTGGAGGTGTGCCCCAGTCAGCTTCCAGACAAGGCCATGTCTTCCTCAACACTCCTTTTGAATCTGCCCAAGTAGCCTAAATGAGTGCTCTCTTGAAAATCAAGTTTTCACACAATAGAGCATGGCAAACATGTTTTTCCAAATAAAATAACTAAGGATCAAAAAGTTAAATTACTTGCCCATGAGTCAAATATGGGACTTGTTATTCTAATTTCAGTGTTCTTCCTACTGGTTGAGATTACTAAGTGCAAATTATAAACGAACATCAGTTAACATTAAATTATTCCTCACTTAGAACGAGGATGAGTGTATTAAAGTCAGTCTTGCCTTTTATGACCTCCAGAGATTCTTAAAGAATGTCAAACTTGAAAGAGAAGGTAAAAGAAAAAAATCTTGTATCTTCTAATCTCACACTTTGAAACAGATGTGAAAAGGATTCCAATCCCTTGATTGTGATTTCAGGAAAAAAGTTGCTCAACTTTTCAAAAAACACCTTTATGTGCCTTTATAAGAGTAAAAACTACCTGGTTGATCCTGCCAGTAGCATATGCCTGTCTTAAAGATTAAGCCATGCATGTCTCAAGTGCATATGGCTGATAAAAAAGAAAAAAAATTATATTATTTAAAAATTTTTTAAAAGAGTAAAAAAAATGTAAAACCCAAGAATTATAAAAAATTTATTTTTAATGTTTCTTGTTTTTCTGTGATTATTATACAGCTATTTAAAAGGTTTAGCTCAGTTTGTTGTCATGTTCTTTCCTGTAATATCCAAACCACAAACTACATATAATCCCTGACTTAATGATGGTTCAACTTTACAATGGTGCAAAAGTGATAGGCATTCAGTAGAAATATTTTGAGTACCCATACAACCATTCTGTTTCACTTTCAGTGCAGTATTCAATAAATTACATGAGATATTCTATACTTTATTATAGAATAGAATTTGTATTAGATGATTTTGCCCAACTGAAAGCTAATGTGAGTGTTCTGAGCACATTTCAGGTAGGCTATGCCAAGCTATGATGTTTGGTAAGTTAGGTGTATTAAATGCATTTTTGACTTATGATATTTTCAACTTACAGTGCGTTTATTAGGACATTTAAAACCTAGCAAGGTTAAGTACTTACCTGTTCTTAGCTGGGATGAGGAACAGAGCAACTCAGGAGCCATCATTCCCCCCAGGCTGTTTTCTCCTCCTCCTTCATTCATTTTATTCTATATATACTACCTATGATTTTGCTTTACCAGGAACCACATGCCTTTGGACTTAATAAGTGCCATGGAATGATGAATTTAATCAGTGTCTAGGTATCCTGATTCCTGGACAACAGGTGGTTAAATCTGAAACTTAGCAAAGAGAATGGAAATTCAAAGCAATATCATCATTCAATCACTTTACAAAGCACTTTGATTTTATCTGTTCTCTCGTACCACCTCACCAATATGGTAACTTAAACACTATACTGATTTCAATTCCTCATATAACCTAACTTCCTTATTTGTTTTATTTTATGATTTTTGTTCTGTGTTAATTTGTATTTGTTCTGGCTAATTACCTATTTTAGGATAAAGATAATCGCATTAAGCTGGGCATTAATTAGTGGATGGGCTGTTGCTTAAGACTACCTAATACGTAGGCTCTTCACACCATTATGGAGTGCTTTTTTGTAATCTCATTGATAAAATAATTAGAAATGCCAAATTACCATTACTCTTTTTAATTATAACTAAGTTTTAGTCAAAGAAACAACAGAATAGGAGCATATACACTACAAGGAACTAGCAAACTTTCACTAAAGTGGTGCTTAAGATACAAGGTTAATTCACTCCTGAGAGGAAATTGTTGTTGTTACTGTATTCTGAAAACAAAGGATTTTATTTCTAGAATATGAAGTACCACATTTACATCATTTAAGCATCAATATATGTTGTGTAACAAAATTACCATTTGTTTTATAACATATTAATACAGTTTTAAGTCCATGGATAGTTGTATGTTTGATATACAGAAATGAGGACTGTGTTCATCATGATTTCGTTGTTATAAAAATGCATATGAAAGACTAAGGAAATTCTGTATACTTCAGTGCAGCCATATCTCTAATTTTCAGAAATCTTAAATACGCTTGAGAACTATATAGAGTTGAATTTGAAGATTCAGTTTACAAAAATATCTCTCTGAATATGTTGAACTCACTCCCCACAACTACCACCACCTTCACATACAGACCAGTTCAAACTATCAAATTGTAATTGACATTAAGAAGTGTGTGTGTGTGTGTGTGTGTGTGTGTGTGTGAATGCTTGAATTGCTAAGTAGATGAATTAACTTGACTAACATGGCAATTAAGCATCATATTTATTGGTTTAATTAAGATATTTGGGAAGGATTAGCCTGCTTTAAAAAAAACCTAGTGGAAATAAGAAAAAGTAATTTCTAGTTCTGATGCGGACATTCATTCAATTTATTTAACTAGCATTTATCAACTATTGACTTTAGGAATTTTGCCGGGCAGTGATACTGGCTGCAATGTTGAGCAAGTCACAAACTGTCATTCCTCATCTGCAAAACAATTATTAAAAATCTCTTTACTTACCTCATGAGATTATTCCACAAATGTGAAATAAATGAAAATTCTTTGAGAGTAGACGTGCCTGATAGGGTATTATTAGTGGGGCTTTTAAAAATAGATCCAGTTTCTTTTTGTTTTACTCAAGAACTTACTAAGAATATTTTCTAAAGATAAATAAAAATGTCAACTATTTATTAGAGGGAAGTTCTTAATATATTGAGCATTATCCAGCTCTTTCTTGTATTAGCTGACTAAGTCTGCTCAAATCATTTAACCTCTTCAGGTTTATTTAATCATATGTAACTGAAATATATTGATTTCAAAGGAAATAGTTTGTGAGGAATAAGTGTGATAATATAGTCATTCTTAAAACTATAAATCACTAAAAATATAAGATAACGATACCAATAACCTTAAAAATGTTAAGTGAGCAATCTATTAACAAGATTTAACATTTGAGTTGTAACAAGCTGACAATCTTAGTGCCTGAACATGTTATGTTTATTTTATTTTAAAATTATAAATTCTCAATAGATGTACTACACAAAAGATGGAGCATAGTATCTTCACCAGAAAGGGAGGTCACGTTGGTGAACCTGAAAAAGGATGCAAAGTATGGCTTAGGTAAGTCACCGTGAGATCCTGGAAGGTCTGTGAGGATTCACAGAAAAGTCTGTAGCTTAGCCTTGGCGCCGAGACACCAGCCCAGTTCCGATCAAGATACTGGCTGCCCACCCACAACCCCGTCACCCCACCCACCTAGTCACTAAATGCCAAAGATGTGTCTGACATGTGTTATCAGTCATATTTGATATCAACAGTCTCCACATTTCTATGTTTCAAGCAAGCTAATCGTTCGTTAGTCATTGAAAGGCATGAGTATCATAAAGATCTTTTTTAAATGTGCTATTTTACAGGATTTCAAATTATTGGTGGGGAGAAGATGGGAAGACTGGATCTAGGGGTATTTATCAGTTCAATCACCCCTGGAGGGCCAGCTGACTTGGATGGATGCTTAAAGCCAGGTACTTTACATTTTGGTAATTTTCTAAGCACTTACTAACAAGCATGAATTTGCAAAGATGGCAAAAGTAGAACTTAAGTCAAACAGAAATACTCAGGAAGGGATGACATTGCTAAGATGTAGAGTGAATTTCTCTTTGTTGTTGAAAATACTGGATTGTCTATTTATACAGGAGACCGGTTGATATCTGTGAATAGTGTGAGTCTGGAGGGAGTTGGCCACCATGCTGCAATTGAAATACTGCAAAACGCACCTGAAGATGTGACGCTCGTCATCTCTCAGCCAAAGGAAAGGATATGCAAAGGTAATGTTATGAATGTCTCTTAGTTATGTGTTCTGTGTCACTTTCCACGAGCACTTCAATACAGTGGCCCAATAAATTAGATTTACACTTCTTGTTTCCCTTCTGGCAATTTGACATGCGTAGTTCTAATTGTTTTAATTTCATACATCAGTATAACTTCTTCCTTCGTCACTCCTAAGATTTTTGTCTCATTCCTCTTTAGTAATAGATGTACAAAAATTGATTCATTGTGCAAAATTAATGTCACTAAAGTTCTGATTATTTGGTGTGTTCCATCTCTTCTTAGGTCCAATCAGAAATAGAATTCTTTATCATTATATAATTGATATTATATAATAGTTATCTATGAAGTCTTTTCCTGAAGCAAATTATAAAAAGGAGAAAACAACAACAAACCAGAAATTTAAAAAGAAGACCATATCATTTTGTTTCGTGGTCCCTGTCAGCCTGTTGTGGTAGAAAAGGCACCTAATGAAGATCAGATGACCTGAGTTTGAGCCTTACTTGTGCCACTTATTAGCTGTGTGACTTAAGTACTCTTGAGCCGCAGTTTTGCTTTTTATTTAAAGAAGAGACAGTGATCTCTGCTCTGCCTTGTCTGCCTTGCACAAAGTTGTTAGGAGGATCAGGTGGTAGACAGTGTTTGTGAAAGACGCACACATAGCCCCTGTGAGCAGAGCAGTGCAGTGGGCAACAGGGAGGGCTCCAGGGTCCAGGGGCAAATTCTGTCTTCACCACTACAAACTGTGTACCTTGAGCAAATCACTTGCACTTTCTAAGCCTCACTGTGTTCATGTATCAAATGGTGACTATAAAGGTGCTTATCTTAGAGATTATGAAAATTGTAAAAATGAGATAATGCACGTGAAGAATTAGCACATTGCCTGGTACATATGAATCAGTTAAATGTGAGTGCTGTCATTATTAATAGTATGTTTCAAAAACATTGAAATGTTAGGTACATGTAAGTTACTTTTATCCCAAAGATACCGGGAAATACTTAAAAGAATTAGAAAAAATTAGCTGAAAAACAAGTTTAAACAGTGAATTTTAAGGATAACTTTAGATACTTATATGATAACTTAAGATACATAACTTTGGATACATTATGACATAAGAATTTAATAAATTTTACATAGCTGAGTCATTTTGACTGTCATTTCTTCTTTTCACCAAATATGTATTTTGTATTTATAGTATGTACATATATAAATAGTACTTTTTAAGCACTTGTTATTGTGAACAAACACAACAGATAGAAGGGAAATATAAGACACCACCACTGCCCACAAGAATCTTATAATCTAATTATAGTCCAGTCATCTTAGGCAAAGGAAGACAACTACAGTTGGAAATGCTGTAGCATACCTCTGAGTTTGAAGCAGCCAAGACCAAAATTTTTTTTAAAAGGAGAACGTTGGTTTCCATTATTTACCATTATCTTAGAAAATAAGCATATGGATTCCAAATAAATTTATTTCCCCCTGAATAAAGCTCTGAGAGATTTCCATGTTAGTTGTGCTTTCAATAGATGTGTTATTCATTCATTTGTTCAACAAATATTGAGTGTCTGTGATGTATAACATGCAAGACCTCTGCCCTCATGAGTTTACTTGACCCCTTCATCAAAGGGACAAGTACTGAACAACTAACTAGACAAATAAATTTTTAATTATAGCTGTGATAAGTGTCAGCAAGAAGTCCAAGGTGCCAAGAGAGCATGTAACAGAGGAACTTTACCTAGTGTGAGGAGCAGGGGAGGCTTTTCTTCTCAGCAGAGTTTTGTGTGGTTATTTTTTTACTATCCATTCTCAATAAAAACTAAAAGCATAACATTCAAGTGAGTTGTGTGAAATTGTTTCTTCAGAAAGGTAGATTAATTTTATCATGGTGTGTAGCTATTCTGTAGTGTCATTTGAAAAGAAGTAAAATATAAAGAACCTGGGAAATTACCAGTGTGTACCCCAGGCCATCCCTCTCAATTATCTACCAGTGAAGAGGAAGGTCTTTATTTTTCTTTTTGTTTGCTAATTTCTTTAAAGTTATAGAATGCATATTAGCTTATTAGAATAAATCCAATTTATTGAAAACGTATGAACTAAGAACCAAATTGAAATTACGCCATTTCCTAGGAAAGTTATTTAGCGTATATGTAGCCTTCTGTGTGTTATAGAAATGTATGTGATATACCACATATCCATGTATGTGTGATATACATACATAAAACAATATGCACTATTTAAAAAAAACAGTGTGTTTTATACTCTACATATCATTCTTTAACTTGCTCACTCAATATATTCTGGACATCCATGAACATACACATCTTTTTAATGTGTCATTAATGTTATAGACATATCAAAATTTACTTAACTTTTCTTCTATTGTTATGCATCCAGGTTAGCTGTAATTCTATTACAAATGTTGCTCCAACAAATGCAGTTGTTTATACACCATTGAAAGTATATGTATTTGTACAGGTTAGATACCTAGAACTAGATTATAGAGTATGTACACTGAAGTTTTGACAAGTGCCACCAAATTGCCCTACAAAAAGCTTTATCAATTTATAGTCTAAGTAGAAATAACAGTGCTCTTCTCACACCATCAGTGGTACTGAAAATTATCAGTCATTCTCACTTTTGTCAGCCAAATAGGTAGAAAACTGCATTAAATTGTATATCTCTGAGCAAAAATGAGAATGTCTTTTAATATATTTATTAGTTATTTGTATTTTACTCCAAATTTCCAGTCTACATATCATACCCTTATTCTATAGGAGTTTTTAAAATCTCTTTCTTATTGAATTTTAGAACCTCTTTGTGTATTAGGGATACTAACTCTTGATTATTTTTTGTTGTTACAAATGTTTTCTCTCCAGTTGCTTATTACTCTTTTAATTTTTTACTTAGTGTCGCTTGCTACATAAAACTTAATTTCTTATAAATTCACGTTCACATCTGTCATTCTTTCCCACATGTCTCCTGTGGTTTGTGTCTTACTTCATAAAGCTTTCCTAAGTGGCTTTTGATAAGAACTATATATAAGGAATTTGGAGTTGCCTTCTCTGGTAATTACTTGGAAAAATGCAGTCTGGTAGGGCAATATAAACCAAGTGTACACATAACTGTTTAATAAGGACTAAGGATATTGGAGACTCAAAACATATATATATATATAAAAATTATCTCTGGGACCAGGAAAGTCTTCACAGAGGAGACTGGTTTGAAATGGGTCTTGGAAAAGGAAATAGGGAGTTAGGGCAAAAGGGGTTCACAGTTCAACAGAAGTTATCACAGGAATGACCAAAGGAAAGAGTGAAGGAAATAGCAAGAATCTACTATTTACTGAGTCCCCCGCAGTGATTTCAGACCTGAGGTCAGGTGTTTTGTGTGTATTATCCTTGTAAAATCCTCCCTGCAATCTTGAGGGAACATTGTATATGTGTATAAGCACAAGCATGTATGTCACTAACTTGCTCTTCTCATTGGTGGATTTTGACTTCAGTGCCTTCTACTCCTGTACACCTTGCCAATGGGATGAAAAACTACCTGAAGAAACATTCCTACGTGCAGGACGGTGCTATAGATTCTTCTTCTGAGGATCACCACTGGCCACGTGGTGCTCTGAGGCACATCTCGGAGAGCTCCTTTGGGCTGGCCGGGGGCCTGCGGGAAGGAAGCCTGAGTTCTCAAGATTCCCGGACTGAGAGTGCCAGCTTGTCCCAGAGCCAGGTCAATGGTTTCTTTTCCAGCCACTTAGGTGACCAGACCTGGCAGGAATCACAGCATGTCAGCTCTTCCCCATCTGTGATATCCAAAGGCACTGAGAAAAAGAGGATTTCCACAGACAGTAACCGAAGCAAAGCTAAAAAGCCAGGCATTTCAGATGCAACAGATTACTCAGACCGTGGAGATTCAGACATGGATGAAGCCGCTTATTCCAGCAGTCAGGATCATCAAACACCAAAAAAGGCATAGTTTAATTTTAATCTTTTGAGGTTTTTTTTTAATTTAACAAAGCAAACAGCAGTGAATATATTACAGAGCAGAATAATCTACTACAAGTTTCTTATATTATTCTGGAAAGGAGGAATAGTCTATATCTTCTGCTACTAACTGCTACTGCATTTGATGCTAACTCTCAAAGAAATTAAAAGCTTTGAACACTAACTCTAAAATGGCTGTTACTCTGCGAACTTACTACCTAATAACACAAAGGACAGAATATTCAGATTATGATTGTCTTACAAGTTGTTCATCTCTTGCATATTTAATGTTTATATTAAGACGAGAACTTTGATATCTGAAAAAATTGTTCCTGGATAGTTCATATAATGGGCAGCTGAATTTACTATCCATAGCCTAAATTCTTCTGAAGTTCTGAATGGGTGTTTCAATGTCAACAACATTGAAAATCGCTCACTCCTAGAAATGGTATAAATTTAAACTCATATTCACCAGCAGTTTTAGAAAAAACCTAATGCCTTGTTTTCCACTGAAAAATCAACATTCCTCGCCAAGAGGGTTATGCCCTTATATAACAATACCTAAGGTATTGTTTCAGTGTTTACACTAGCTTTGTAAATATAAGCAAAGAAAATATGAAGCCTACTCATTTTAGAAGCTCAAGTTTAAAACTACGAGTTATATATATTTTTGAAGGAAATGAAAATATTTTGTAAATTTAGGAATATAAAAAGCACTGAGTGGGAATTAGGTAAAAGCCAGGTTCAAACTAGGTTCTATCCAGGTTTTTCTCTATCATATCTAGCTGTTTATCCTGAACAAGTCCTTTAATCTCGAATCAATGAATGCATTAGACTAGATGATCTCTAAGAGCTGTCTCAACTCTTACGTTCTTTGTCAACACTATCATTAATATCTTGCTTTTTCTTAATTTTTCCAAAAACGTTTTGTTTGTCTTCTAGTAATAATTCATTTTGACTCTAACAAGAAATCCTTTTTTGTTTGTTTTTCTTTATTAAGGAACCTTCCTCCTCAATGAATACATGCAACAAAATGAATTTTAAAACTTTTCCTTCATCACCTCCTAAACCTGGAGATATCTTTGAGGTTGAACTGGCTAAAAATGATAACAGCTTGGGGATAAGTGTCACGGTACTGTTTGACAAGGT
Source organism: Varecia variegata (assembly GCA_028533085.1). Lineage (NCBI taxonomy): Eukaryota > Metazoa > Chordata > Mammalia > Primates > Lemuridae > Varecia > Varecia variegata. The sequence continues at coordinate 3,456,633 of CM052454.1, forward strand.
TTTCAAATGTTTTCTCTTCTTAATTTTCAGCAGCCTTTGTATACCAACTTATTATTTGAATTATTTTGCTCCAAAAGGGACACTTGTCAAATATTTCTAACATTAAAATTGAATCATAGCCTAAAACTTTTTAAAGAATTGATTGTGCTAGTCATTTTTTTACTGTGGTTTAAAAGAAATTAGACATGCTGCCTTTTTTCCCATACATTTCATACTTGCTTAATCTGAATATAAGCTTGCAAAGTATATATAAAATTAATGCATATGCTTTGTTTACATTTGACAGTTTCTACATGAGCATAGATTAATGAGATGATACATCTTTAACCTACATCATGCATAATTAAAGACCATGTATATTTACATATATTTTTCTCTCCATAATACATAATACCTTGTAAACATGTTTAGTATCTTAAAACGAGAAGTTCCCAAGGAATATATGCATTTTTAAGGTAGTTAAAATATGAGCATAGAGTATTTGATAAAATTATTTTAGAATTTTACTAATGAACATGCTGTCCCCAAATTGTAACATTATCATTTATCACATTTAAAGGATATTAATAATTATAAAAAGCCATTTGGAAACATAGTAGAAACAGTACTATAAATATATTGGTCAAAAAGAAACCTAATTTTCTAGCACATTTAAAAATATTGTATTACTTTTCCTCTGGCACTTAATTTTTTTAGAATTTTATTTTCTTATTGTGAAGGGAGACAAAAGCTGCCTGTCCCTGAGAGAGAGAAAATTGACTCATTAGATCTCATCTACACCATAAAAAAACTTTCTCTACCAAAGCCTTCTTAAAATGAAAGAGAAACTTTTTTCTTGATACATGGGATTTGCCTTCAGATTAGCAAATATGCTCTAAAGAATATTATTTCATATACTTTTTCTGATAGTTATGTTCTCACACTAATTTTGCATAGATAGATTTTGCTTTCTTCTTGCTCATAATGCATGATATAGACTTACAAAGGAAGAGCAACTCTTTATATAGTCGAGATCTTGCATATTGTTATTTTTTGAATTGAATACAGAATTTTGCTATAAATATAATGCTTTAACATTTGAAAAACTTAGCTACCAATATTCTTGGTTGAAATAATTGTACATGCTGATGCGATGCTACTGCTTTGGCTGATGAATTGAATTCTTACTAGGGCTCAGATTTGAAATAGAGTGTAAAATTTTTCATATTTTAAAATATTTTTTTTTTCTGTTTAGGGAGGTGTGAATACCAGTGTCAGACATGGTGGCATTTATGTGAAAGCTGTTATTCCCAAGGGCGCAGCAGAGTCTGATGGTAGAATTCACAAAGGTATAGTGTTTGCATGTATGTAGGAATTACGTAGATGACTATCACAACAAATAGATAAAAAATTACAAAGTTGATATTGACCTTCACATTCACACTATGAAGTAGGGACATACTCAGTTGTAAAACTGCACGTTAAACTCTTTGATGCCATTTCAGAAACTCCTCTTTCCAGCTTATTTTCTAGTATCAAAAAATATCTACACAGTGTTTTAATTCATGTACTTAGCATGTGCTAAGAAGCAAATTGCCAGAGACCAGGGAAGGGTTAGTGCCATTGTAAAAACACTGACATCTACATTTCTAATCAGAACTAATTAGGGTCCTTCAATCTCTCTACATTTGTAGATCAGCTTATCTTTTCTCATGATTTAAATTGATTTTTATAAAGATATTGTTCTAAAATATAGCTAAAATTGGCCATAGAATTGAGAAAGAAATTAAGTAACATATTAAAGAAACTCTGCAACACAACTTTGTCCGGAATTTGAGACTCTCCTCAAACAAATTAGTATGAAATAAGACCACAAGGTGTTAAAAGCATATAGAATCTTTATTTTATGACTTGTGTCTTTTAAAATAACTGCCTAACTTACAGGTGATCGTGTTCTCGCTGTCAATGGAGTCAGTCTGGAGGGAGCTACCCATAAGCAAGCCGTGGAAACACTGAGAAATACAGGACAGGTAACAGATCATTATTCTAACCTTTTAAGGTACCTTAGAAGAACATAATAATGTGTGATTAATATCAATTCTCATTGAGATCTCTAAATTTATTAGTTAATGAAAAAACCAAGTCTGATTTCATGTAACCATTCTAATGGGTTTTTTTCCTTCCCCAATTGAGAAGCAAGTATTACAAGAAGAGGTTTTACTGAGGAAGCTGTCTTTCTACATCATATTTATCTCTTATATCACCAAAAAGATCTGACAGGGGGAAGGGTAGAGATTGCATTTTTTAAGTTTTTTGTAAACATCTGCTAATTTCAAGTGGCTTTTACTCCTAGTCCTTCTTTGGCCCAAAGGCTAAATTGATTATGTTCAAATATATTTTGGGTCAGAGAATTTACCATATTATTTATAATGTTTTTTGTATTATAGTATAATGGTGATTTTTTTCTGATACCTAAGTTTTCTATAGCGTATTTGTTATTGTCATAGATTTCTAACATGTTTTTGTAACAGATTTTTTTCTTTCTAATCATCTATGTTTCCATATAGAAAATAATGAATACTTGATTTTGAAACTTTTATTAATAATCTTTGTTTTTGTCTATTTTTCTCTTCCTCTACCTATATTTTGTTGGACCAGGTAGTTACTTTAAATGATTTTATACCATCAACTCTAGAAAGTCCTGAAAATTTATCTGTTTTCTTATCATTCTTCTAATTAGTGAAGTGCTATTCCATTTATCCAGGTGGTCCATCTGTTGTTGGAAAAGGGACAGCCTCCAGCATCCAAAGAACATATCCCTGTGACACCACAGTGCACCCTTTCCGATCAGAATGCCCAAGATCAAGCCCCAGAAAAAATGGTGAAGAAAACAACTCCTGCTAAAGACTACAGCTTTGTCACTGAAGGTCAGGCCTTGGGAGACTTATCTCACCTTTACGTTACTCCTGGCTTATTTAAAATTTGATTTTTTAATGTTAGATTACAAATCATGCCCTAGTTTCTTTAATTATTCTTGTCAAGTATAAATAATAATATGATGCAACACCATACAGAATTAAAAGACAGAAACATATTTGTAGCTCACAGAGTCTGAAAGACTTTGGATAACGAAGTCATGCATGGTGATGGTCATTTAATAATGCCTTAAATAGTTGTAAAATTCAAAAGGGAAAAAATAAGTATAAATAATTGCTGAGATGGCTTCAACCCCATGTGAAACCTTGACTCTTAGATTTTCTGTACTTCTGTTTAATTTTAAGGACTAGTGAAGCTAACCCTAGGCAGAAATTCATCTAGTAGTTCCCAAATACTGGTCTTTTTTCTACCAACTATGCTAGCCTTTGAACATATCACTAATTGGTAGTAAAATAAGAAAATTAAGAATAATAAATTAGTGGTTTTTCATAAGGCTAAATGTGTTCATAATACTGCCGCATACTCTTTATTCTAGGATTCCATCTATATTCCTTTTAAGGAGTCTTTTATAAGTAATGGTGGTAGTATACAGTAATTGTTTTCTATTTTATTTTAAATCCCTATTTGATTACACAAATGTTAACAACTCTGAATCAGTCCCCAAAATAGGAGAAACAATAGCCCAGACTATATTTTTTCTGATTATGAAAGTAAAATTGCCATGCCTACTTCATCACACTGTTCTTTATTCTTTCTTTCTTCCATCATTCTTTCTTTAAGTATGTTTTTAAATTCTTTTCTGGTTATTCTTCTTCTAATTTATTTTGCTGATGAGAATTTTATTGGAATGCCATTGCAATTTATCTGGATTAAATGATACCTCACCAAAATATTTTAATGTCAACTTATTTCCGCATACCCTCCTCTAACATTTATTTCGCTCCTTATCTCTCCCACTGTATAAATGAATTCCTCCCATCCTCTCCTTCCTTGGATTTTTTCCCTTTTTTTCTCTGTTATTATACTGTCTTTTAAAACACATAGGATTGAAGCAAAATTCCATTTTTAAAACTCTGCTTTCAGAATTCTCCTTTCTGTTCAAACAGTTTAGTTCATGTAGTTAGTTGATTAAATTAATATTTCTTGGTGACAGGGAGATCCTGTAAAATAGGATTTGAGTATAGTATTAATATAAGGGTACAACAGGTACGTATAGAGTTGTAAATACTGTGGTGAAATGGGGCTTTTTAAAATGTGTCTGAAAGCTTATGTTTATATGTTCATATATAATCACAGCATGTTAAGAATATTTAAATTTTTTTATATCTTTTTCCTCCAGAAAATACATTTGAGGTAAAATTGTTTAAAAATAGCTCAGGCCTAGGATTCAGTTTTTCTCGAGAAGATAATCTTCTACCCGAGCAAATGAATGTCAGCATAGTAAGGGTTAAAAAGCTCTTTCCTGGACAGCCGGCAGCAGAAAGTGGAAAAATTGATGTGGGCGATGTTATCTTGAAAGTGAATGGAGCCTCTTTGAAAGGACTATCTCAGCAGGTGAGCCTGTAGAATGTAGCATTTTTAATGATGAGACGGATTGGACTTTCTAGATGGCTTTATAATGCTGTACCTTCATTTGTCATTCATGGTGCCCCACAGGAAGTCATATCTGCTCTCAGGGGAACTGCTCCAGAAGTATCCTTGCTACTCTGTAGACCTCCACCTGGCGTGCTGCCGGAAATTGATACTGCTCTTTTGGTGAGACCTATGAAAACTAATTTATTTTTGTATAGAATATCAATGTAGTGATTAATTCAGCTGTACTGGTTTCATCATGGATTGATCTCCTGGGGTTCATACGTAGCAGCTTCTTTAAGAGTATCATTTTGTGTGTGTCACTTAACCTCTTTGAGTATATTCCGTAGTTATAAAGTAATTCAATTTACTTTCTCTTCTCTCCTTTGCAATTCTAGGATTTCAAGAATTTGTTTTCTAAGTAGAAAAAGACATAAAGTAATGGTTACAAAGAAAACCTTTTGTCTATTTCTTCATTGAACCAAACAAGGAAAAGTCATTCTCATTCTGAGCTAGTTTGGATAAAAATGAAAGTTATTTGAGATTTTTAGTCTTTTTTTTTTTTTTTTAACACTGTAAGTCACAGAGAAATTGATATGTTTACCCATTTCCCTTTCTTATATCAAGGAAGAGCTAAGGAATCTACAATATATTTTGATGATAACTTACAAATTGCATGCTGACAGGTCAAAATCTAACATAGATGAATACTAATATAATTAAAGAAAGACTGCCTTTGGCCTTTCTACTTAAAATAGTCTTCCACTACCAGTGAATGGTAACTCCTGGATGTGAAAGGCAGGATTATCTGAGCCAGAAGCTTTAACCCTTTTATTGGGGGAAGGGAAAGTATTAGGAGGACATTAATAAGAAAGTAACATTTCTGTAAGATGCATTATAAATAGCATTTTTAAAGACTACATTGATTAGGATCTCAATCATTGACAGGAAGAACCGAATGGTACTCTTTTGATGAGTATATGGATTGATACCGGTTTCTAGAAAACAATTGGAAAATATTTAACAAGGCTTTTTAAAAACATCCTACATTCTGACCGTGTAGGATATTACAAGGAAATAGAAACTCTGGTGAGTTTTACACCGGAATTTACAAAGAAGTTCTCCTAGACTTCTGTTAATAGTGAAAAGCTAGAAATAACGCTGTAAATAATAAAAGGAGAAGGCTGAAATAAAGATAGAGCCATCCATAGGACCATTATCCAGGTATTAAAATTATTTCAAAGTATATTTAAGGCCTTCAGAAAATGCTCATGACGGAAACCTAAATTTTGAAATAGAAGATAAAGTACAATGTGTATTACTCTAATTCTGAATTAAAGTATAAATTATACATATTAATAGTTAATAATTTCATATATGAATACTTTCTTTAATGAGCATATGTTACTTTTATTATGAGAAAATCAATTGAATATTTTGGTAGAAAGCACTGTTGTTCAATAGGTTCACTTTTAATTAAATGTTTCTAAAATTAATATAAGTTGTCACACTCTGATCTTTTTACATGTGTTCATGACAGACCCCACTTCACTCTCCAGCACAAGTACTTCCAAACGACAGTAAAGACTCTTCTCAGCCCTCGTGTGTGGAGCAAGGCACTAGCTCAGATGAAAATGAAATGCCTGACAAAAGCAAGAAACCTTGCAAGTCCCCATCCAGAAGAGACAGTTACAGTGACAGCAGTGGGAGTGGAGAAGATGACTTAGTGAAAGCTCCAGCAAAGATATCAAATATGACCTGGAGTTCAGCTTGGCATCAGACTCTAAGCAACGTGGTATCACAGGCACAGAGTCAACAAGAAGCACCCGAGAGTCAAGAAGATACTATTTGTACCATGTTTTACCATCCTCAGAAAATTCCCAATAAACCAGAATTTGAAGACAGGTATTATCCATATTATGTGAAGCACTGAAAGCAACTGGCTGTTGTTCGTAACAGTAGCAGCAACATAAATTGCTCCAAGAATGTCATGTGTCTATGTGTGAACTTCACAGTGTTAGGCAGGTGATGACTCTATTGGATGTCTAGCTGTTGTGACTGACAGTTTTCGTTATCAAACCAATAAACTCTCAAGCCAGTCAGCCTGAGCCTTGCTTCCCTCTTGAGCATGTTTACTAGTAATTGAGAAAGTTGTTTATATTTCATGTTCAATCGTACTACTTAACCAGAAAGAGAAGAGACTTACTTAGGTAATGATGCAGTGGAAAAGTAGGGAGTACTTGAGGGAAAAGAGGATACAGAGTTTGCAAAAGATAAACAAAAGATGTGCAAAAGACACAGAAGATGGGGAAAGAAGAAATGATGGGAAGCGTAGACGCATACAAAGAGAAAGACCACATCTGCACTTCTAATAGTTATTCATGCATTTGACTGTTTGATTTTGTCTGTGTATATCCAGGTCAAGTTTTATTTTTCTTTCTATTCTTTCATCCAAAATAATCATAGGTGTAAGACTTTCATTCTCTTCTTTCTTCTTTCACTTATATCGAAACACACATTAGGCTTCTGATAACATTAGCTTAATCCTTGAATTAACAGCTAGAAATCAAAAGTATATTAATTTAACCTATCTTACTAACTTTATGCAGCTTAAAGAGCTTCTTCAAAATAAAACTGGACAGAGAATAAATTATTTGTAATGTTAGCATATAGCATATAGCATATAGTGGATATGGAATAAATTCATAGTCAAGAGTCAGACAAAAAGTAGCTAGGGTCCCAGTCAAATTCAGACATAAATATTTGTGTTTGGGGCACAAACGTACAACATTGACATTGAAATGTATTTGAAAGTAGTCTTACTTCTTTGTCTCTGTAGTAATCCTCCTTCCCCTGTACCACCGGATGTGCCTCCTGGGCAGAGTTACCAACCCCAATCAGAATCTGCTTCCTCTAATTCGATGGATAAATATCATACACATTACACGTCTGAACCAACTAGACAAGAAAACTTGACATCTCTGAAAAATGATTTGGAAAACCACCTTGAGGATTTTGAGCTGGTGAGTTGTTTCATTTGTATTTCTTAAATTCCATATATTCTCAAGGAAGATGTAGACACGGTTTTCCCTTTAGTTAGAGAAAAAGCTAACTTTTAGAATTGCCTCATATCTGAGTCTATTAAGTGGATAACATATCTGGTATGTTGCTCTGTGGAGAAATCAGGGAAAAGGGGCCAAAGACCTGGTTATAAATCCTGACTCTACCACTGACTTGCTGCAGCTTGACAGACACCTGCGGACAAATCACTTAATTCTGAGTCTTGGTTGCTTTGGCTATAAAATGGAGCTGGCAGCCTCACAAGATTATGGGGAAATAGCGTATGTAAAGCACCTACTGTAGTATCTGCTACAGAGTAGATACTTAGTAAATAATATTTTCTCTGTTTCTCAAATTCTGATTAGTTACTTATTTAAATTTTAGTCAACTTTGAATGTAATTTTTTTCTCTTCCACACTTTTTTGTGTGCCCAAATGGAATTTGCTTTGTAATAATAGCCCTAGAACTTCTAAATATACAAATTAGATTTAGAAACCAAATTTCCGCGTGTAATATCCTTTACATTGATTAAAAGTCAGCCTTTTTTAATACTGCTTTTATTATCTAAGTAATAAATGTTTATTGTAGAAAAATTATAAAGAAGATTAAAACCACTGATAACCTTACCACCCAAAACCATTAACATTTTGGAGTTAATCTTTCCAGATATTTCGTTTGCCTGTAATTTTGTGTGTTTGTGTGTGTGTGTGTGTGTATGTGTGTGTGTGTGTGTAGCATCTACATTTTCAGTTTCATTCTTAGCAAGAGAGTGAAAATTGTCTTTGAATAATTTTTCTTAGAAATTTGTCATCACTCATATAAGCAAGCTCTACATCTCAGTTGAAATCTTTCAAAAATATTTCATTTGTTTACACAACTAAATGAATAAAGTTGTGAGACATAACCACCAAAAGACTTCATATTTTTACCAAAAAGAAAACTGTCTTTTGTGGCTCTTGGCGTCTATCTCAGTTGTTTAGAAATATGTGAAGAATTTTCCTGACTCTTACCTCCAAAAAGATTCTTTGATCATCAAAGTATAACCACTATTGTGTCTTTGTTTATCCTGAAAATATAAGAATGGAAGCCTCAGTAAGTTCTGTCTCTGCTGTATCTAGACAAGCACATAATGTTGTACTTAAACCCAACTTTCACAAGGGGGGCAGAAGGGGGACATTCTATCTAGAGTTGGACAGACCTGGCTTCTTCACTTGGGCAAGTTAAGTAACCTTTTAAGGTTTGCTTTTCTCCTGTGTTAATCAAGTAAAATAATAGTCATCTTTCTGTTTGTCTGTGGGGCAAAATTGACAACCTAAAGAAATCACTGTTTTCTTCCCCTAGGAAGTAGAACTCCTCATTACCCTAATTAAATCAGAAAAAGGAAGCCTAGGTTTTACAGTCACCAAAGGCAATCAGAGCATTGGTTGTTATGTTCATGATGTCATACAGGATCCAGCCAAAGGTGATGGAAGGCTGAAACCTGGGGACCGGCTCATAAAGGTGAGACATCTAAGAGGAATGGAAGATTTGTGCAAACGTAGCCAAAGAGCAAGCCAGGGCTGGAAAGGGAAGAAAAAGGATGAATTAATATATTGTAACACTGTATTTCTCTGTTTGGTTTATGCTTGCCTTTTCTACCACTGTTTCCTTATATAGTTAACAGTTCGGGAAATGATTAAAGTTTCCTTTGTAATTTTAAAGTTCCTTTCATCTCAGTTAAGGCATACAACAAGCTATCTCAGATCTCAGGGACAGAAAGTTTCTTAAATTACTAAAATGATACATTTCCTAGATTAGCAAAATAATGAGGCATTTATTAGGGATTTTACATGATTGTTTCATTATAATGGCTTGATCCTTTCACCTGTGATTTCCACAATACCCACAAATTAGAAACCACTCTTTATTGTGAATTTCATACTTGCTAATACATATTAAATAAAAAGTTAGGGAAATTATTGTATTTTTTGGCTATTTAGCTTCTCTGTTGTAAAAATTATAATCCCAACTGTATAAATTATAATCCCTTTCTCATTTTTGTAGGTCAATGATACAGACGTCACAAATATGACTCACACAGATGCAGTGAATCTGCTCCGAGCAGCACCCAAGACAGTCAGATTAGTCCTCGGGCGAGTTCTAGAATTACCCAGGATGCCAGTGTTGCCTCATTTGCTACCTGACATTACATTAACATGCAACAAAGAGGAGCTGGGTAATGAAAATTCAAGCATTTTGCAGTATAGTTTTCTTGGCTAGATTAAAAGTAAGTACTCATATGACTGAGTAAACAAATATTTTGTATTCTTTCAAGGTTTTTCGTTATCTGGAGGTCATGACAGCCTTCATCAAGTGGTATATATTAATGATATTAATCCAAGGTCAGTTGCAGCTATTGAGGGTAATCTCCAGCTATTAGATGTCATCCATTATGTGAATGGAGTCAGCACACGAGGAATGACCTTGGAGGAAGCTAACAGAGCATTAGACATGTCACTTCCTTCCGTGGTGTTGAAAGCAACAAGGTACTCTGTGTTTATCTGTGAGTTTTGTGTGTGTGTATTTCAGGTTGTTGATTATACTTATGTACTTGTAAAAGATATTACTGAATTAGTAATTCTTAGACTAAACTGGACCCTATAAATGTATATTTATTACATTATATACATTACATTTATATAATAAATGTATATTTATTACATTATATACATTACAACTATTATATAGCCATAATAAGTAAAAAAAAAAAAAAGGGAGTGGGGGAGAAATCTCACCATACTGTTAAAGCAAGTATTGTGTGCCAATTGCCTTAGACCTAAATTAAGGTCAGTCCCCAAGTTGAGGCAAAGGAATAAGAATATATAGATCTCCTAGACTTATGGGGTTGCATACCGATAAACCCATCATAAGATGAAAATACTGTAAGTAAAAATGCATTTAAAACACCTAATCAACTAAATACCATAGCTTACTAGCCTAACCTCCCTTAATGTGTTCAGAACACTTATATCATGCATCCTACAGCTGGCCAAAATCATCCAACACAAAGCCTGCTTTATAACAAAATGATGAATATCTCATGTAATTTATTGAGTACTGTACTGAAAATGAAACACAGAATGGTTGGATGCGTACTGAAAGCGTGGTTTCTACTGAACGTGTATGACCTTTGCACCGTCATGAAGTCCACCCACCATAAGTCGGGGACTGTCAGTATCGATTGGCCTAAGCCAGCCATGGCCCATCCGCAGAGCTGGGGTGGGGTCAGTCCTACCCAAACCCCTCGTCTGCTACCCCGGAGGCATGGAACTACCACATCCACTCTACCTCATAACAGTTTCCTCTTGCTGCTGTAAAAAATTACTACAAAGTTAGTGGCCAGAAACAGTACAAGTTCATTATGTTAACAGTTCTGAAGGTCAAAAATACAAAATGGGTCTCACTGTGCTAAAATCAGGGTGTCGGCAGGGCTGCATTTCTTCTGCAGGTTCCAGGAGAAAAATCCATTTCCTTGCCTTTTCCACCTTCCAGAGACTGCCAGTGATCCTTGGCTTACAGCCTCCTTCCATCCTCAGAGCCAACAACTGCAGTACCCTCTACGTCTGTGGCTACATCTCTTTCTCTGACCCTGAGTTTTCTGCCTCTCTTTCCATTTATTAGGCCCTTTATGATTACAGTGGGCCCACCCATATCAAAATCCTTACCTTGATCACATTTGCACAGTCTGTTTTGCCATATAAAGTAACATTCTCACAGGTTCTGAGGATTAGAACCTAATCCTTAGAACATAAACATCTTGGGGGGTGGAGGGAGTGCATTATTCTGCCTGCCACAATGTACATGAATCCAGGCTGTCTAGATGACAGGCTTAAGGTATACAAAGGGAAAATTCACATTTTTGTTTATGAATTATTTCTTTCAAAATATGAGACCTCGATATTAAGTCATTGATAATGAACTTATCTGTTCCTTCTGAATCTTTAAGTTAGACTGTGTACTTTTTTTCCTTGAATGTAATCCCTGGCCTGATTCCTTCATATGTTTCCAAAAATTGGATTAACCTAGTTATTTTCATAGGTCTAGCTGAATGTTAATTAGTGGGGGAGGAAAGTGTTTAAACAACTACGAAAATATTTTAGTGAAAATTAACATTTCTGTTAACCTTAATATATTCTAGCTGAATATTTTGCCTCAAAATTAGAAGAGCACTCTTCACCCCATCCATCCCTGAAGTCACTTTCTTTTATTTTTCTACTTTTAGCTATAATCACTAAAGATATATTAATAATAGTTATAATTACTTTCTCCTTCATTCTTCTTCCAGCTCTGTCTCCACTGTTATATATATCTGCCCTCTTTTATTAAAGTCCACAGGGTAGCAATAGAGGAGGGATGTATGTTTAGGGTAGTTATCTGTATGTCAAGAACTGTTAAGGGTCTGGGATTTTACCCTACTTGCAAGTTAATAAGCTAGCCTGTTATAGTTTCACGGATGCTAGCAGAAGACATAAAACTCCTGGATCGGAGATAAAAGATTTTATTACCAATGCACAGCAAGCAGCATGAACATGGTGTTGGTGACAGTTCCACTTGTCCTCGAAGTCCCATAACGATGCCATATGTAGGCCTAGAGGTTTCCTACACATGCAGTGGGTTGTATTGCAGAAGACACTGCTATACAACACCACCCGCCATTTTATAGCAGCCTGTAAGAAAGCTTGTTTTTAAGCAGGGGAGAGAAGTTACCTTATTCCTCAAGGTTGTTTGTTTACAAACACAGCCTTGATAAATAGCCCAGATAAAAGAGATCAGGGCCTTGTATTTTGGGGCTACCCAGGAAGAATGTTATAGGGATGCTTAGTGCCCGTAGCTTATTGCCTCTCCCAACGCTGTACACGGTAGGCAACCTCCCTTTTCCCTCATGTATCAGAAACAGTAAGATGGCATTCTAATCCTCTATTTCCAAAGTGCTATTTTTTGGACTGTTTTTTACTTTGGGTGGTATCATTCTTCTTATAATCCTTTGAATATAAATATTTCATCTTGATTTTTACTTTAATCTATAAGAAAAACATCAGGGACTTTTATATGTATAAAACTTAGTGATCTATGACTTCTAAGTTAAAAAACTATCTTTGAACTATCAACTGACAGTGAACTCAGTTATTAGGTCATGAATATTAGCAGTGTTTTAAATGGAAGGGGAAATCGCCTGATATGTTGAACTGAAGCCCAAAGAAAGATTATGCAAAGAAGTGATTTTTACTCTTTTGGGGGTCAAGAGTCTCTCCCTCCAGAAAATACATAGATGAAGACTCTTCTAAATTTTGTCTACAGCTTCAGAGAGTGGCTGGGCCCCCTGAAGCCCATCCAGAATAAAACTTCTGAGGCTAGCTAACAGGTGGTTCAAAGGGTATTTAAACAAATATCTTAAATATTTTTCAATTGTCTTTTCCATTTTTGCAACACAGAGATGGTCATCCAGTGGTCCCCAGTTCAAAGAGGTCTGCCATTTCAACTCCAAAGTCAACCAAAGCCAATGGTAAGGATATAGTCGTTTTATGACACGAGTATAGGTGGAATATCCCTAATCTAAAAGTCTGAAATCCAAAATGCTCCAAAAATCTGAAACTGTTTAAGCATTGGCATGACACTCAAAGGAAATTCTCACTGTAACATTTCAGATTTCAGATTTTTGGATTTGGGATGCTGAACTGGTAAATATGATGCAAATATTCCAAAAACAAACCAAAAAAAAATCTGAAATTCAAAACACTTCCGGTCCCAAGATTTCAGACGAGGGATACTCAACCTGGGGTTATAGAGAGGTAACTATTTTTTCTTCCAAACAGCAAATTTGGATACTGTCATTAAAATGTTTTCATTGCCCTTCCAGAATGTGTTATAGGATCTTTCTGTGTAAAAATATATATATATATATTTTTTTTAAAGGAAAGCATCTCTAAAATTCAGTGTAGAATAGAAAATAGTAGAACAGAGTGTACCAGGGCATTTAGAGCCTGATAGAAGAGTTTGTAAGTCCTGTGTGACCTTAGCAAGTTACTTGAGCCATATGTAAGCCTCTATTTCACATAAGTAAAATACGAATATTATTAGTATCTACCTTGTAATGTTATAAAAAGGCATAATTATAGTAGTACATGTGAAACACTTACCATAATGCTTGTCAAACTGAGGCACAAAGGAGTTTCCTAATTTGCCCAAGCTCACAGAGTTAATAAAGAGTAAAGTCAGAATTTAAACCCAGGAATTCTGATTTCATATTCATTTATATTATCAGGCTCAATAAATACAGCTTTTGTTGCTAGTGTTAATATAGTAAGAAGAATGTTAGGCACAGGGGAATGTGGTTGAACTTACTGTATTCAAAATGTAAATTCAGTACTTCGTACATAACTAATCTTTTAGTTATCGGCAGTAGTCTCTAAATACCAATGGTAGCTAAAAGAAACTATCGTAGGTGTTTATCTTCTAAAAGCTAAAGCACGGGGGTCCTTTTTGCTGCTCTATATAGTTTTAGTTCACATTAGTGAACTAAACAATCAGAAGAGTATTTTTCTAGTGATCTCTAAGAAGACTTTTGTTTGTAACTTTCTAGACTGAAAAGAGCAGCTGTGCCCTGCTGCCTTTGAGAAGGCTGCCTGGTCATCTGTCTTTATGGGGTTCTCTGACTTGGACTCCCATAGAACTAATTTCTTTACAGGTTATAAAACCCATACAGTATCCATAATAGGAACTCTCCTTCCATGGCAGGAATTTAAAATAGTACAATCATTTTGGAAAACAGCTTGACAATTTGTTAAAAATGTAAACATATGCCTATAATATGATCCAGTCACTCCACTCGTTCTTGTTTACTGAGAGGAAAGTAAGCTACATACACAAAAACTTGGACAGAAATGTCTCTAGCAATTATCCTTGTAATAGCCAAAATTTGAAACAACTCAAACGTCCAAAAACTATGCAATGGATAAACCAGTTGTAATATATCTAAACAATGGAAAACTACTCAGCAGTAAAAAGGAATAGTCTGTTGATACATGCAACAAAATAACTAAAATAACCTCAAAATAAATATGTTGAATGAAATAAGCCAGACCAAAAAAAAAAGAGTTTATACTATATGACTCCATTTATACACAGTTGTAGACAATGCAAATTATAAATGACAGAAAGCAGATCAGTGGTTGCCTGGAGACAAAGAGGGGAAGGAAGCAGCTAGGGGAACAGGAAGGAGAGATCACAAATAAAAACCTATTATGTTTCGTACTGTTCCAATGTGATTTTTTGAACCAGTGGCTTATTATTGAAATACTCTTTTATTATTTTTCATAGAAGTTTAATAATGTATTATATCTCTTGCAAGTAATATTAAAAGACATTCTTGGACTCTTTGTAATATCATCTACAAAATTACAGAGATTTATCTATAATAATTCTACCTCAACCTTCATCTCTCCCCAGAATTATTTTTAGGTCATTCTCAAATAGAAGTCCTTGAATATACTTACCTGTGTTTGTTTGTTTCTTTCTTTGTTTTCTTTTAAATTTTTCCAAACTCTACCATAACTTTCTAAATCTCTTAAAAATGTAATTTAATGAATCAAGACTTTTGTTTAAATATGTGACTTTTTAACTGTAACAGAAATAAAATCTATTGATTTTTAATATATATACTGAATTTTTGTACTGATAGCTAAGAGTTAAAATTACCGTTTGGTTTAGAAACATATTAAAAGTTCTTTTCCGTTATATCCATAACCTGTTTTCCTGTGTTACATTGATAGTCTTTATGAAATGAGATAAAAGGCTTGCTGTCTTCCCCTAAATAGTCAAGTGAATATGGCTCAGTACCTGTGATGTCTCTCCCATTCAATTGGGATAATTTATATTCAGTGTCTCACACTTGAACCATTCAGTCCAAACTGAGCTTTTATGTGAACTGTTTTCTTTTAAGAAATTGGCTATCTCCTTGGGGTAAACCCTTCTTTTAACATTTCATTTCTTTTACCTGGTTTTAAGTCACTTCATTATATGACCTCTTTTAGTGTACTAGTAAAAATAACAACATCCCCAGAAATGTGGGTTTTCTTTAATTGTTTTGATGCCTCTCTTGTGGGTTTTGCCTGGCTCATCCTCTTACTTCCTGTGTTGTCCTTTCAGGTCATCACAGAGCAGAACCGTGTGGCCAGCCTGCCCTCACCCCTACTAATTCACTCGCCAAGGTAAGGAAAGGGCTGCCGCCTTTCTTTCATGCGACGCCTCCTTATCTAAATCATCGGCTGATTCCATATTTAAATATTTGTCTTTTTTAGATACACGTATTGATAATAAGGGCATATTTTAGTGAACTAACAGGGCTTGCTAAGTAAATCACACAGCCTAGAGCCCTTGTTCCAGTAACCCCACATATTTGGCACACACTCAAATACTCTTAAATAAGCCAACCACTTAAATAGATCCCTTTAGTGCTGGGATTTTTTAGTTAATGTGCACAACTTTTTTGGTTGTCTCTTAGACCACAGGAAGAGAGGAATATAAGAGTGGAATTGATCCTTTGGGTTATTGTCAACCAGTAGTGACCCTCAAATATCAAATCTGTGCAATTTGTGAGGAAGAACAAACGTGGCAAAAGACATAGGTTTACTTGCTTGTGAAAGACTTAGAAAATGCTTTACCATGTAATAAAATGAGAGAGCTTAAGTCAGTTAAGATTAATGCAAAAAAAATCTTGGGGTGATTTAACAAAACTGTTTTGATGCATAGTTAAATTCCACTTCATGCTCCCTTTGTAAAGTCCACTTGTATGTCCATTTGTTTGGCTAACATTGCTTTTTATGACGTTCTTTCTGGCACAGAATATACATTTCTAAAATGCTCACAGCTGGATCTTCATTTCGTGAACTTGTTTTATCCCACATGTACCCCATACAATCTATTCCGAACCTTATGACTGCATGGCTTTCCGTGTGAAATGCAGGGCTGAGGGATTGCTCTCCCAGTAATCTGAAAATTTTATCTCAACATGAGCTGGCCTTAATGGAGGAGGAGAAAAATAATTTAGTGAGCAAAAACCCAAAATTCTATGCCTCTTATCTCACTATATTATCTCACACTTGTGGCTTGGTTTAACAAGTCCTGAAAAATATTACAGCAGCAGAGTTTTAAAGCAGAAATGATTAGGACAAAAAAACAAAAATTTCTAGGTATTTGTGTCTGTTGGAATCGAGCTACAACAACACTCAGTATTCTGTTTATTCAAAAAATCTTGCATTTCACGTAGCTCAAGCAACTGAATTTTCATCTATGTCTAGTGTTATTCGTGTTGTATAGCACTTATTGTTTTTTTAAATATCAGCCCGTTGTTGAAAGAAAAAAGGATAGAATTTCTGTTAAATTAACATAAAACCCTAGAAACCAGGACTTTTGCTGTTTATGGCTGCCAGCATGTTGTTGAAGTTACAATCTGCCAGGAAGTCTCTCAAATAATATTCTGTCCTGGAATGCTAGTGTCTGTGAGTATCTCACTTAGAATGGAATTTCACAATCTCTTGAAGCTTTTGCTATTATATTACCACTATTTATAAAAATATATTTCTGTTGCATCTACCATGAGTACTTTTTATCTTAATGAAAAGAGTAAAACCTTCGGAATAAACCAGAACACTTTATTTGTATAAAATTATTTTGATTTATTCTAATCATTTAATTTTTCATTTTTTTCAAAGTCATTTTTCTTTCAATAGGCTATGCTCCATGAAGTGCTTCACAATTTACCATTGCATTAGAAAATTACATTCTATTCAATAATTATTTTATAGTTATCAGTCTGTTGTTTTTCTTAAGTTCACATAGGACCTAGAATAGATTTGAAAATCTATATACCCAACAGATGGTCAGGTTGCTAAATTGGAGTCTGTATCCATGTAACAGCCTCATAAATACTTAAAAAATGTATTTTTCCCCTTTCTTTCAACTTCTAAGTTTTAGTAATCCTATTAAATTATTTTTTAAAAATTATAGGGAATAGCACTCTGGGAGGCCAAGGTGGGAGGATCGCTTTAGGTCAGGAGTTCAAGACCAGCCTGAGCAAGACCCCATCTCTACTAGAAATAGAAGAAATTAGCCGGGCATGGTGGTGCACACCTATACTCCCAGCTACTCAGGAGGCTGAGACAGGAGGATCCCTGAGCCCAGGAGTTTGAGGTTGCTGTGAGCTAGGCTGACGCCACGGCACTCTAGCCTGGGCAACAGAGTGAGACTGTGTCTCCAAAAAAAAAAAAATATATATATATGGAAGACAAGTCTTATAAATATGCCTCAAAAAAGAGATTTCTGCAGTTAAGTAAGTAGTTTAAGAAATACTACATAATAAATTTCTCTTTTGGCAACTCAAAATTTATGTTAGTAAGCGTTGCGAGAATTCCTTGAATAAAAATACTGATTTAATGTTGTTCGAACTAGTGTTTCCAGGCATATTTGATGATGGATGGAAAGCCCCATCCCCTGTGCACATTTCATTGCACGGATATTTCCTAGAAACTCTGATCTAAGGTGGGAAGACATAAAAGGGCTCTTGTACTAAGGGAGAAGAGTAGAGGGGCAATGTGCAGTCCCTCCCTAATCCTGGAAGTTAGTGAAATAGTAATCTGATGATTTGCTTTGGTTTTATGCTTTAGGTTGATGGAGAAGAAATCGTTGAGGTTTTGTACCCTGAAGGAAAATGTTCTACTTATCAAATGAAGGGATCAGCAAACCTGACTCTGTCCAAAGGTAGTTTTCCGAATCAGTCATCTAAATACTCTAAATGCCTTAATACTTCAGGTAATAAAGAAATATTAGGTATCCTCACTTATTTGCCTTATATGTTACTATAGCTTTAAAAGAAAAGATTATTGCTCATAGAAACAAAAGAACAATGTACAAAGGTCCAGCATCCATTCTCATCTCTGAGACTAAAACTATTTTTAAATGATTGAAAAGATAGCTGTTTCATTTAATAGTGTTTCCTGTATTTTGTGAAGTAGCAATTTATAAGTTACCAAATGGTTTAGAAAATTTATCTTGAGGATATTTTGTCTAATCTATTATATTCTTAATCTTTGTAACATAACTTTTGTGTTTCTTTCATGCATTAATACTTTGAGATTCATTTAATTTAAAAAAACAAACGTTGAATTATTAATGTCTTATGAAAAGGTATATCATCGACATTGATTTTGATTTATTTTTTTTAAGTTGCATTTGTGTGATCTTTTGTCTTAGCAACCAGAGTAGTTCTAAACATGACTGGATCATATTAGTGTAAACCACTTTTCCTGTCATAGCTACTTTTCAGAGTGGATGCTTTAAAAAAAATTGTTTTAACTTTTGCATTCTTTTTTTTTTAATTTTAATTTTTAATTATGGGTATGTAATAGTAGTATATCTTTATAGGGTACATGTAATGTTTTGATACAGGCATACAAAGTAAATTAATCAAATCAGGGTAATTGGGGTGTCCATCACTTAAAATTTGAAAGGACCTCGCAAATTCTATTCAACACTTTGTCCCTTTCTTATGTCACTATTTTTAAAGTAAAACCCCATGTAAATTATTGCTTTTCAAGAATCTGATATACAAGAAGATGACATTTATGATGACCCTCAAGAAGCTGAAGTCATCCAGTCTCTGCTGGATGTTGTGGATGAGGAAGCCCAGAATCTTTTAAACCGAAATAATGCAGCAGGAGATGCCTGTGTTTCAGGTAGATGAACCAGATAAATAAATTGACACCCTAAGGAGTACAAGGCCATCCCTAGGGAGCATTTTTGGTGTAAATATGTAATGCATTAGTATCTTCCCCTGTTCCTCATTAGTGCATAATATTTCAGAAATATTTATTTCAGAAAGATTTATTATCTCCTATTTTTTCTCTTCCATATTTGTGGGTGGGTTACATTATTAGTGAGATTTCAAAATGTGTCATTAACATTATGGCTTTTACTTTTGGAAGTGTTAATCCAAACATTCTCCCAGTTGATACTAAACTATCCTTGAGGTATCGTAATTTTAGTAGATAAACTGAACCATAAATTTTATACTGCATGTTTAGTGTCATTTATCCTAACTTTTCTAGTTAGAACATTGGAACTATTCGTGGATATTGGTCCATATACTGCCATCTTTTTCAGGCAAATGAAAACTTTTCTACTTCCTCAATAATTGTATTAATTCCTCTTGGCCTATGTATTTCTCTCCCAGGTATGTTGAAGACAAATGGGAAGTTATCAGAAGAGAGAGCAGAAGATACAAACTGTGATGGTTCACCTTTACCTGAGGATTTTTCTCAGGTAAGAATAATTTGTAGAACAGCCTAGAATACTACAACTTATTAGAATTATATGTTTTAATCCATAAGGTAAAATAATCAGAGATTATTGCTCTTTTTACTGAAAGATTACATTTAGGGAGAAAATGGAGATTACTAATAATTTCACTTGTTACATTAAAGTGTCATCCTATCCCAGTGAAAGAATCATTACTCAAATTTAAAAAAGAAAGAAAATAAATGATTATTTTTCAAAAATGTATTGCTAAACTTTTCAAATTCTTATTTAAAATCTTAAAACTTTGGATCTTCTGGGACATTGGCCTAAGAAAATCATGAAATAGTAGATAAATTATATTTAAGGTTTCTCGAACTCAGTATCATCCTATTTCTACAAATCGAATTTTGCTTAGTATTCTAGAATAATTCCCCTCATTATCCTTAGTCTTCCTACTTCACACTTTCAAAAATGTCAAAACACATTTGGGTTGTTACAGTAGTCACCACGCATGCATGTACTCACACAATCTCATATGTACATGACTATGTTCATTAAACATTTACAAATAATTAATACATGTATATACAAAGAATCTTATGGCTGATGAGTATATATTTCTTCTATAAAAAATGTGTATTCAAATATTGAGTATCTCAAAATGTAGTATTATCTAGTAGTTTTACTTAGGATATTCTTTCATACTATCAGAATATTAATAATTATTACAACAATGGTATCTTTAAAAAGCTTTCTGAACATTTTGTCCTGATGACTATTATGTTTTTACTAATAGTAACATTAAAAGTACCCCTTAAAATGTGTGTTCTAGGGCCGGGCGCGGTGGCTCATGCTTGTAATCCTAGCACTCTGGGAGGCTGAGGCGGGTGGATCGCTCAAGGTCAGGAGTTCGAGACCAGCCTGAGCAAGAGCGAGACCCCGTCTCTACTAAAAAATAGAAACAAATTATCTGGCCAACTAAAAATATATATAGAAAAAATTAGCTGGGCATGGTGGCACATGCCTGTAGTCCCAGCTACTTGGGAGACTGAGGCAGGAAGATCCCTTGAGCCCAGGAGTTTGAGGTTGCTGTGAGCTATGATGACGCCACTGCACTCTAGCCCAGGTGACAGAGTGAGACTCCATCTCAAATAAATAAATAAAATTACTTGACACTTTCTACTCTTTGTACTTTTCAAAATCATTGCACATATACTAGATTCTTAGACCAGGACTGTAATGGAGAATAAGAAATCCAAATGACTTTACTTGGGAAGAAAATTTAGCCTAGACTAAAATTAGCAGCTTCTCAAAATAGATGAAGTATAACAAACTTCCTTTTAGTTGTCAATGTATAAAAACAACCTACTTTTTTTCTTTCACCATACAAGTCCTCCATTCACCTCAAATAAATTAAAATTATTATCAGGATAATTTAATCACGGGTAGTTTTTAGCTCTTAAAGTGTATAACTGACAGGTCCTATTAAAGGTATCATTTTTATTAAGTGAATGAGATAAACTTCTCAGGCATAAGCATGTGTGGCACCCAGTGGTGGACAGACAGACATGATTCCTGCCTTCACAAGGCTATGGTCTAACGGAGAGGAAAAGAGAAAAATCAAACACACAAATAAATAAGTAATTACAAGTTGTGATAAGATCTGTGAAGTTTTTGGCTGTTTTTTTAAAGTGCTATAAAAAAAGAATAACCAAGGAAATCTACTTTAGATTGGGGTGTAGGGAACATGCTCAGGGCTTTGTAGTAGGAAGAGATGAGTAATTTTGAAGCACTAAAAGAAAAAACCCATGGTTTGAAGCCTAGGGAGTGAAGGGCAAATTATAGAGGTAGACAGGGGCCAGATATTTCAGGGCATTAAACAAAAGGAATGCCCTGTTCGTTAAAATAATGTGTCCTGGTAAATATTGAAATGTACAATTTATTAACCATTTAAGAATACAAGTTGGCATCGCCTTCTCATTGTAGCAAGCTGCTCCTGCTGCAGTGTTTAGATCTCTGAAACCCCATGCTCAAAGCATGAACTAGTAGATTTTTGATAATCCAAAGGCAAGATAACTTAGCACATTTGAAAATACTAAGATTTTCTTGAGAGCCATTTTCAGATTTTAAAATTGAAGTGATATAAAAGTATATGCCAAGTATGCATATCTGAATAATCACAAATTCAGATTTTTATCTTGCTTTCTCCTTACTGCTTTACTATTAAAATCTCTTATATAAGACATGAAAAGCCAAGACAAGTATGAAGATGACTAAGTGCAACCAGCAAACATCTTGGGGCACTGAAGATGCCTCAGCCACTGTTGGGATTATTAATTGATTATTAATTAACACATATTAATTGAATGGCATATGTCTCTTTGTAACATTAGGATAAACAAGAACAGTAAATATAGGAAATAATTCACAGGAAAATTAACCTTATGAGATTGTTTGATTTTTTTGTTGTTGTTACAATGAACTAATTTGATTTTTATTTCTCTTTATTGTAGTCTACCAAAATAAATGGCTGCGAAGAACATTGTGAAGAAAACATAAAAAGTGAAAGGTAAGAAAATAATTTTTCAAGTGTCTATAACGCTTCCATTCTCTTTTTTCCAAGACACATTCTGTAGATTTCCATTTGTTTTCCAATAAAATGAAGAGTGTTGGGTAAATTATGGAATTGATTGAATATTAAGAATGTTTTAAAATTTTTGTTATAAGGAGTAGGTTCTAGTGACATGTAAAGATGTGTTTATTATACAGTTAGCAATATTGTCTTAACCATGGGGTAAAAAATGAATGACAGAGTGTCTAAGTGGGAATGTGCCAACAACAATGATAGTAATTATCTTCTTCTGCCAGGATTATGGGTCATTTATTTTTCAGTTCCTCTATTTATCTATACTTTTCAAATTTTTTAGTTTTCATTAATAACAAAATAAAATCAAAGAAGGTGAGAAACTTTTTAAAAACTGCTTCTTTTTGCAAGCAGTTTCTGATATATAATCAGATCTGTTTTGTGACCTATCCAGGAAAGGTTTTTTATATATAGTTGGTAAAAAAGTGCTTATACGTAAATTTTACTTCATATTAAATCATAATCTGACAGTCAAAAGGAGCTGTTTGCATTTTCCTAGAAAGGCAAATTGACAGTGAATTTTTGACTACATTAGAGAAGGGGGTACATGTTATTAATGTAGAAAGGCATACAACTAATAATTAGCAAATATCAAAAAAAAGGATGTCAGTAAACAGGTACCTCTTATGCTTTGTTGGGCAGGGAAAGGGTGGAAAGATGAAGGGTAAATCAGTGTGATCTCTTTGGGAGGCACTTGGAAACACTGTTAAAATATAAATTTTTTGGCATATTACTAATCATCAGATGTACTTTTTTTGTTTTAACATCTCTAAAATTATGAAGGGTCTTATAATCATCAATATTATTTATTTTTTGACCTAAACAAAACAATAGTGTATCTTACAATGATAGGGTCATAGGTTCAAAGCAATGTGGTATATACCCTTCAACCTAGCAATTTTATTTCTGTTAATAAGAATCAGTCCCATTCCCATATATTTGCAAAGACATTTCTACAAGAGAATATTCTCTTAGAACATTATTTACTGTAAACAATTTGTAATTGTTTATAGTAGCAAAACACCATAATAGAGACAGCAAATTAGGAGGTCCTCATTCAGTGAAATACTAAACAGCGGTTCAAAAGAATGAGAAGGAAGGGAATGCCTGATGAAAGGCTCTCCAAATACATCCTTGCAGACAAACAGTAGTCAGCCCTTCAGGGATTCAACCAACCACAGATTGAAAACATTTTAAAAAGGGGGGGGGGGCGGCACAATAAAAAGTAATAAAACAGTAAAAAAAATACAAATAAAAGCAATATAGTATAACAACTATTTACATAGCATGACAATGTATTAAGTATTATAAGTAAACCAGAGATGATTTAAAGTATATGAGAGGATATATATATAGGCTGTATGCAAATACTATACCATTTTGTATCAGGTACTTAAGCATCCACGGATTTTGGTTTCCACCCGGGGTCCTGGAATCTATCCCACACAGATACCAAGGGACGACTATTTATGTGTTCATCCTAGGAAATAGAATCAACCATATGGATGCAGAGCTTGCAAACTAAGTGTAAACTGTGACCCACAATGAGTTGGAGCAGAGGAAAACATCCATCATAAAAGCAGCATAACTGCTGCCCTGTTGACTTGTTGAGAGTATTAGTCCACGTCCTGCTCTAATGGTGCACTGTTAATACTCTCATCAGA
Organism: Varecia variegata; assembly: GCA_028533085.1. Taxonomy (NCBI): domain Eukaryota; kingdom Metazoa; phylum Chordata; class Mammalia; order Primates; family Lemuridae; genus Varecia; species Varecia variegata. The sequence goes on from CM052454.1 coordinate 3,480,819, forward strand.
CCAAAGTACTCTGCTTTGTTCCCCTGAATATCAGAAAGTAAAAAGAGTATTCAGGCTTTTACATAATCCCTTTTCATCTCCCTTAGCACTAAACTCCTACGTAGTTTCTCTTTTCTAGCCATCTACCTTAACCAGGGATGGCATCTGCTGTATACTCCCGGAATAATAAGAATTTGTACAGACTTTCATTACATTAAGTGAGTGCCCAGGTACAGGAGTGTCCTCTGGCCTCCTCTTGTAACAAGAGACTGTCCATCAATAGGGACTTTTTTAAACAAATTAAGATGCATCCATACGATGCAGTAATGGGCATCTGCTGAAAAGAAGGAGAAAGAACTGTGCCCCGATACAGTTATAATCTCTTATCCATGTTGAGAGATAGAAACAAAACCTCCACCCTCTCCATCCTCAAAGGGACTCCTTCAGTCTAAGGTTCAAAGACTTAGGATCTGTTTGAGGATAAATTTAAATCTGTATTAAACTGTTCTGTTCCTCAGTTCAATTTACATTTACCAATAAATTTTAAGAATTATGGATTTGATTTTTCAATCAAATCTATTTTAAAATACTATAATAATTGTAGAGAAGATAATTCATAGCTGTAATATTTAAATTTGTTTTGAAGACAAAAATGAAGAAAATATTACAAATGTGTTTTGTTGTCATAGCTTAATTCAGAAGACACAAGAAGGGAAGACTGAGGAGGATGAAATAACGTGGGGAAGTGATGAATTGCCAATAGAAAGAACAAACCACGAAGATTCTGATAAAGGCAAGAATTTTATTAGCAGTTTTTTCCCTCAAAAACAATGGATAGGAAAAATAAGTGTTTAAAAATGACAATTTTCAGAATATATGGATATGATATTTTATCAGATATGTGTATTATTTGGTACATAAGATTAAATCACCTGGACAAACATCAACATTCATTTATATAACTAGATATTTGCACAGTTGTAGCCTAAAATTCTCAGTGGCTTTGAGTAAAACATACAAATATTCTATAAATATTTGGAATGGCAACATGAAGTCACATTAGAAGTCAAGGAGCACATTTTATTTATAGCAAAATAGGTAGAATAGCTGAAAGGTAAGGAATTATTATCCTTGAATCCCAACCTCATCTTTTATGATCCACAGTCAATTTGTCTGTTCTATTACTGCCTTATCATTTTATAACTGAGCCAGTGAGGAAATGAAATTCTATCTAATGCCAGGCGTGGTGGCTCATGCCTGTAATTCTAGCACTCTGGGAGACTGAGGCGGGAGGATTGGTTGAGCTCAGGAGTTCAGGACCAGCCTGAGCAAGAGCAAGACCCCGTCTCTACTAAAAATTGAAAAATTAGCCACACAAAAACCCATCTACTCAGAAGGCTGAAGCAGGAGGATGACTTGAGCCCAGGAGTTTGTGGTTGCTGTGAGCTACGATGACGCCACAGCACTTTACCCAGGGCAGTAGAGCGAGACTCTGTCTCAAAAAAGAAAAGAAAAGGAAAAAAATTCTATCCAGGGTTTATATAAGGAAATGTTATATTAATGTAATGGACGAACATGTTTTTGTTTTTTGAAGTCTTTCTTTTTGAAAGAAATTAACAAAGTTGACTTAACACTCTCTTGACTTAGGCAGACATTGGCGTATGCATGATGCACTTGCCCAGCACTGCAGCAAATGCTCGTCTGTCCAGCCTTTGAGTTCCTGTTGCTTTCACACTCAGTTCTGTGAAAGCTGACAGTCATTTCATATGCGTGAATTTTGTATTCCCAACTAGCCTTTGCCCCAGCTAGATGTGAAAACTTCTTTTGTGGTATCTTGTACCACAGTGCCTAGCATCATTGTTATCTGCATATTAGCTACATCATCAAAATCCTGTAATCCACTGATCGACATAAATTAAAACTATTAATATACTTGTGCAGGCTCAAGCAAGAACTTTCTCCTTCTAGTTTTTCTAGAATAATAGTTGCCTTCTGTTATAAGTCATTTCCATAGAGCAGGTACTACGTTAGACCCACACCTCTTCTAAGATACTTATTTGACTCCTGAAGAACCCAAGAGATTTCTTCATTTGCCTGGAGAAAATTATGAAATTCCAGAGTTGCCTGCACTGAGTGCCAAGGGTGGGTGGTGAGGAAAGAAGTCAGTGTTCCTAGAGATATTTTCTGTGGTAAGAAATTTCTGAAGTCCTCTCTCATCTTTTTCCATGTGCATAGAAGCTAATTTAAATACAAAGTTATGACAGGACTGGATGTTTTCCTCATTAAAACAATGCCATTTGAGTCAAGAGAAGCAAAAAGGAACAAGTGTAAACTTCTTTAGAAACTGTAAATAAATAAGAGCCAAAAGTCTTAAGAACTTGCGAGCAGTCAGTGAATTGTCTCCTTGTAAGTAGGGTACAAGAGCCATGCAGGGCAAAGACTTCCCGGTGTTGCTTGTGTTTATCAGCCTACCTATTAATTCTATTGCCTTATTAATTCTGTGAAATTTTAAGATTCCCGCTTTTGTGAAAATAGATAAGATGAAAATAGACTGAAATTAGTTCATTTATTGGTCAAATCTGTTTTGGGAGAAATGTTTTTTATTAAGAATCGATTGCTGCTGTCTTCCTGTTAGATCATCCCTTTCTGACAAACGAGGAGCTTGCTGCACTCCCTGTCATCAAAGTGCTTCCCTCTGGTAAATACACTGGTGCCAAGTTAAAATCAGTCATTCGAATGCTGCGGGGTTTGCTAGAACAAGGAATTCCTTCCAAGGAGCTGGAGGTAAGTGGCGTCTGCCAATGGTTCTCCCCCAAAGTTTTTATGCATTTATTTTAAGGGAAATGTGTCTTTACTAGCTCAAGATTAGGAGAAATTTTGAAAATCTCTATTACTTTCCAACTCTACCTGTAGTTAACTTATTTCCAACCATAAAAGCACCATCTTATCATACCTAACAGTAACTTAATTTTTCTAATTAGGGTCCTAATAATGTTGACTTAAGAGGATCACATTAACTACTTAGAACTTGATAAAATTCCCTGAAGATTATACTTCCTACCTCATATGTAAGGATAAAAAGTTAAAAAAAAAAATAACCCCAAGTATCAATTCCAAGCACCCACTAACTTCCTAATTAACATACTATAGATGTGGTTCATCATTAGCAGTTTCTAATTTAATACAGCTCCAGGAATGTGCGCCCCAGTTCAAAGCAGCAGTGGTTCGAAGACCTTGCTCCTGTGGTCTTGTGGCATCATCCGTATGCACCACTAGGCAGAGGAGAAATGCAGCACCACCGTGGTTTTGAGGCTGACCTTGCCCCTCTCCTTCAAGCCATCTGCTTATCTGCCCACATCCTGAGCTTTGTAGCCAATGTGCTAATAACTTTCAAGCACTTCTGCTATGTGCAGGTTGTTTTCCTTATATTCGTCAAAATATTAATTCCATTCTACAGATTTGGAAACTAAAGCTCCCGGTAATTAAGATGTACTCTTCCTCTCCCCACATCTCCATTTTGCAGAAATGATTTCCACTTTAAGTTCTTTGGTTTGAATGTCACCATCAGAGAACTTCCATCACGATTCTTATGGTTTAGAGGGGTTTCTCTATCACAGCAGCTTATTCATTTCTTCAAGACATATATTATAATATTTATTTACTTCTTTATTGCCTCCTTTCTCCCAGTAAACTGTAAGGGCCATGAGAGCCAGAATCTTACCTTCTTGCCCACCACTGTATTCCTAGAACTTAGTACAGCACCTTACATAAAATGAGCATTCAAGAATTTATTGTTTAAGCGAATGAATGAAAAGTGAGAAAGAGTTGGCTTTAGAACATAGGATGATCTGACCACAACACTACCACATGGAATATTCTCTGACCCACATAGAAAATACTGTCAAGAGATTGTGCTCTAGCTCATTACTTTTAAGGCAAAGATGTTTTTTTAAATTGTACTTTTTTCTAAAATATAATTATAGACACTTTTAAACTGAAATTAAAAATTAAGACACAAAGGCCTATAATCCTAGCACTCTGGGAGGCTGAGGCGGGCGGATCGTTTGAGCTCAGGAGTTCGAGACCAGCCTGAGCAAGAATGAGACCCCGTCTCTACTAAAAATAGAAAGAAATTAGCTGGACAACTAAAATATATATAGAAAAAATTAGCCGGGCATGGTGGCGCATGCCTGTAGTCCCAGCTACTGGGGAGGCTGAGGCAGTAGGATCGCTTAAGCCCAGGAGTTTGAGGTTGCTGTGAGCTAGGCTGATGCCACGGCACTCACTCTAGCCCGGGCAACAAAGAGAGACTCTGTCTCAAAAAAAAAAAAAATTAAGACACAAAGTGGTGGTATCTTATACAGTTAGCTGACTGCAACTTGTTCAATTAAAGAATATATTCAACACAACCTTATCAAATCAGTATTGATTTTAGGCTGATTTAGGACATCTCTATTTCTTAACACTAAAAATCTGCCCTGATCAGCTAATTTTGCCCCTTATACATTTAAAGCATTTGCAGTTATTACTGAATTACTGCTTATCTCAACAAATTTAACTTTATTTCCATTTTTGCTTACAGAATCTTCAAGAATTAAAACCTTTGGATCAGTGTCTAATTGGACAAACTAAGGAAAATAGAAAGAAGAATAGATATAAAAATATACTTCCATGTAAGTTCCAATTTTGTTTCATATTGAATACATGCTTAATATCAACTGATTAAAATTTTTATGCCTGTTTAACTTACCTATCCCTCACATTAGCATGTGCATAAACACGCATTCAGAGATTTACATTAGTAACAAATAAATTTAGTCAATATGAATTCTCTTTTAAAGTATATGTATTCTGAAAATCAATTAATCTTAAATATTTGTTAAGATATTCCTAAATTTTTACTAGAATAATATTAAAAATTAGCCAGTGATGCCAACTGATTAATTTTAAAGTCTTTCTAAAAGTACAAATTGGCTTCTAGATGAGCATTTTCTTGGGTTCATGTGTCACAAGCACCATCAATTTATTCCACTCTTTTAGTTTAGAGAATGTCTACAGTGATTAATAACTATGTACATGCATGTACATAGATATATAGTGGTACCGCCAGGCTAATTAGACTTTGAATCATTTCAGATACAAGAAGGAAATAAAAGCAATTATTTTTACCCATATTTTACCCATTTCATCAATCAATAGTGTGATTTTTTAAAAATTATATATGAATATATGTATATAGCCAAATATTAACCTCCAGCAACTTTATAGTTATCATCAGACACATTTATGTATATTAGCACTTTGGATTACAACATATGACACACTGACCCTATCTTTGCCAGGAAGTCATAAATCCAAAAATAAATAACAAAACAAAATCAATAGTGACAAATCCTGAGGAAAACAATAATACAGTTGAAATTTTCCAATCCAGATGGAAGACACAACATTTATTTTAGAAACCTTCCTATAAGAGTCAATCTTTTCTTTCTTTTTTTTTTTTGAGGCAGGGTCTTGCTCTGTCATCTGGGGTAGAGTGCAGTAGTGTGATCATAGCTCACTGCAGCCTCAAACTCTGAGGCTTAAGAGATCCTCCTGCCCCAGCCTCCTGAGTAGCTGGGACTATAGGTATGTGCCACCATGCCCAGCTAATTTTTCTATTTTTAGTAGAGACGGGATCTTGCCCTTGCTCAGGCTGGTCTCGGACTCCTGGCCTCAAAGTCTTCCTACCTTGGCGTCCCAAAGTGCTAAGATTACAGGTGTGAGCCACTGTACCTGGCCCTATGGAATGGGTCATTGCTTAACATAGCGTATATGAGAGTTATTTTAGACAGAAAAATGACCAAATGAATATCTGAAAGTTAGAATAAGACAAGCTATAAATCCAAAACCAGTGAGTAGATTTGTTGCCATGATACAAATGACCAGTATGGACTAAGAGATAGAAGTCAAATAATAAAGAGCAGTTGATAGAGGATTTTGAAACCTATTATCAAAAGGTTATAATTTGGTAATCACAGGAATTACCAGTTAAATTTATAGATATTTGAAATAGAAATAACTTATAGATTTATTTTCTATAAACCATTGACAGTATAACCTTAGTAAAAGATAGCTTATATATACTTTTCACTGGGGCAATCTGGTTTTAAAAATTATATTTTAACTACATGAAATTATAATAAGACAAAGACAAGGATGTTTATGCTTAGAGAATAAAGTGAGCTGCCTTTTTATTTAATGTGTTAATTTATTGTTTTGGCTGCTTATTAAAAAGAACATAATTTTATTAGGTAAGAATTAACTATGCCAATTATATTTATATAAGTACTTTAATAGTGTTATTGTAATACTAATTTTATATGAAAAAAATTTTTGGCATTGCCATTTGGTACTATTATTATTATTGTCATCTTCATTAAAGTAATGATGGAGAATAAGCACCAAAATTGTTTTTAGTTGTTTTTCTACTTATTAAGAAGTTCTAAATATATTTATTAATTTTAATTTCTTTAACCAAATCTATATAAATAATAAATGCCAAATTTCATGTCAGAAACTCACTGAGCTGCCATCTTAGATATAGAGTATATCTATAAAATATAAAATATAAATATAAAATAAAATATAAAATAATTTGGCTGTGCCACAATTTGAAAATATATTTCTATTAAAATGCGTGTTTGGCCAGGCATGGTGGTACACACCTGTAGTCCTAGCTATTTGGAAAGGTGAAGCAGGAGGATTGCTTGAGCCCAGTGGTTCAAGGCCAACCTGGGCAACAAAGCAAGACCCATCTCTAAAAAACAACAATATAAATGAAGAAGAATGTGTTTGTGATTTCATCTACACTTACGAGGAGTTTCTCAATATCTTTGACTCATGCTATTTGTAAGAGTCTTGTATAAAATGCATGATATAGATGACTCTCTTTTGTGGTGGGAAATTCACAGATGATGCTACAAGAGTGCCTCTAGGAGATGAAGGTGGGTACATCAATGCCAGCTTCATTAAGATACCAGTGGGGAAAGAAGAGTTCGTTTACATTGCCTGCCAAGGACCTCTCCCTACAACCGTCGGAGATTTCTGGCAGATGATTTGGGAACAAAAATCCACAGTGATAGCCATGATGACCCAAGAAGTAGAAGGAGAAAAAATCAAATGCCAGCGCTATTGGCCTACCGTCCTAGGCAAAACGACGATGGTCAACGACAGGCTTCGGCTGGCTCTTGTGCGAACGCAGCAGCTGAAGGGTTTTGTGGTGAGGGCAATGACCCTAGAAGACATTCAGGTAAGTGAACTTCGTCTTTCCATTTAGCAAGGCACGCCTCCCAGCTGGGATCCAAGCCTGGAATCTTTCTGTGGTTACACCAATGTTATTTCTAGAAAGCCAGTGCCTTCCTGGTTCCCATTCCAATGGAACTAACGCCACCTATTCTTTTTTTATCTAGTATAAGTTTAAATGTGACTCTCTTCATGAATTCTGCCAAGTAGTTTCCTGCAGTATGTGCTGTATTAAAATGAAGATGAAAACGCAGGACGTTTAATGTGATTATCCATCATCCTTTGCTGAGTGATAACACAAAATGGCTCAGAAGCTACATGCTAGAAACTGGTTTTTTTCAAGGTCAAACCTCTACATAAACTCCTTAAAGCTGTTTTTAAATATCTGCAAGTAGGAAATATTCCCTCATCAGGGGCAACTTTTAACATATTTAGGTATACATGGATAATTATAGCATGAACGAACAGTCGTCATTGACATAATTTGTATTGAATTGAGCTTGAATTAGATAAGTGATCATACCCTAAGTAAAGCTACGCTGTTTCCTCACCTGACTACGTTCCTGCCCAGTAATCCCAGCTAGTTGTGAGTGATGTGTTTTCTGTTCGAAGTTAAACTTTCTTAAAGAAACAAAGTGATCTTTTATAGAAACAAAGCACGTCAGTTCAATTCTACTGGTGTCATGTAAACATAGCCTGAGAATTTCCTTCATGATTTTTGATTTGTGATTTTACAAAATATTGAAAATTATATCTCTTTATTGATTTATACTAGCATATCTATGACTTAGGCTGGCACAATTGTTCAATATTCCTCAAATGATTGTTTCATTTAATCCACACATTTTTATAGAGCTCAGACCTTGTTTTGGGCTTTCCAGGGATTCAGCAGTTAACACAGGCAAAAGGACATTTCTGACCTTATAGATCTTACTTTCTAATGAGGAGATGCTCGTGTTGTTAGTCCTGTGGAAAAAATAAAGCAGGGAAGGGTAGTTGGTTAGGGAGGGTAGAGTGAGAAGCATGCAGTAATTTTCAACAAGGAGTCAGAGAAGGCCTGAGAAAGTGGCATTTGGGACAAAACTGTAAAGGAGTTGAAGGAGCAGTGGAGGGATATCTGGGGGGAAGCAGTCCAGTCAGAAAGAGCACGTGCAAAGGCCCTGAGACCAAACTGTGCCTGGTGTATTTAAAGGACCACAGAGAGGGTCATTTGGCTGGAGTGGAGTGGCCATGGGGGAGAAGAGAAAGAGCTTAGGTCTGAGAGGAAACATGGCCAGATTGTGTAGGGTTTGTAGGCTATTGCAATGACTCTGACTTTTGTCTGGGGTAGATTTGGACTAGAGCCACCAAAAATGTTGTTATTCATATTAAAATGTAATTTGTTTTTAGGGCTTCCAAAAAGTAATTTTTACCAATATTTAAAATGTGGATCCCGCAACCTTCTTGATAAAGGCCCTTTGTGTGTTTCTTAATGGAGTCTTTTTGTCTCTTCCACTTTGCCTTTGGTCTAATCCAATGGACGAGTCAAAATTAGAGAGGGAACATAATACAAAGAACTAGTTATATATGAACAATAGAACATGCCAATCACCTACTTATTCTGTTGTACAATTTCAGACAGGAGAGTTGCGACGTATTTCTCATCTGAATTTCACTGCCTGGCCAGACCACGACACACCCTCTCGGCCAGACGACCTGCTCACTTTCATCTCCTACATGAGGCACATCCACAGGTCGGGCCCAGTCATCACGCACTGCAGTGCTGGCATCGGACGTTCAGGGACACTGATATGCATCGATGTGGTTCTGGGATTAATCACTCAGGACCTTGATGTGAGTATTTGATCTAGGCTGAATGAGCATTTGGCTAGAGTAATAATGGAATCTAATTTTTAATAATGTGTTGTGATCTTGGGATTTTTTCATTTTATCAGTTCATATGAATGCCTTCATTTTGTATTATATAGAATTGTATTTTAGTAAACATTATTACTCTTTTTTTTTTACCCTTTTACCACCCTCCCCCCAGTTGTAAACATTATTATTCAAAACTGCATAGGCCATAATTAAGAAAAAATAATATTTCAATTTTAGATTTGTTTTACTGGTTTTTTTTTAAACGATGTACTCAAGAGCCCCTTAGTATTAAATTTTACCCTTTAAAGTCTTTAGGCTTATATAAGATAAACTCAGTATTGTTATCCCACTTTAAGGATAAAAATATAGAACCACAAAAGAAAGTATATTTTTAAGTGAAAAGGCTTGGATTTTTTGTTATTGTTATCTATGGGTAGGAAATGTGTATTTTTTTGCAAAATAATGCTAAATAGTCTATCTCTGAACAATTATTCCCAATTTAAAAAATAACTGTAAGAATATAATCTTACTTTTGAACTTAAATTAGTGTAAACCTTTTTTTTTTTTTTTTTTTTTTTGAGATAAAATCTTGCTCTATTGCCTGGGCTAGAGTGCCATGGCATCAGCCTAGCTCACAGCAAGCTCAGACTCCTGGGCTCAAGCAGTCCTCCTGCCTCAGTCTCCTGAGTAGCTGAGACTATAGGCATGCGCCACCATGCTCAGTTAATTTCTTTTCTATTTTTAGTTGTCCTGCTAATTTCTTTCTATTTTTAGTAGAGACGGGGTCTTGCTCTTGCTGAGGCTGGTCTTGAACTCCTGACCTCAAGAGATCCTCCCACCTCAGCCTCCCAGAGTGCTCGGATTACAGGCCACCACACCCAGCCTAAACCTTCCTTAAAATGCTAGAATAACTTACTGTATAAATATATGTAATTTAAATCGTCTCTTAAAGGATTTTAGTTAAAAGCAGTTCTATCTTGTACTTTCTATTATAACTGCTCTAATAATTTAAGCAGGACAAAACCAAATAATCTATTTCTCCCTTGTTTCAAACTATTAAATATCAGGAAAGTCAAAAGATCTGGAACCTTATTCTAAAAACCAATGTGTAGGGGAAATAGTTTACATTTTTTTATTTTAATATTAGAAATTAGTCAAATTTCTGTTGGGGATTTTCGAATGGAATAACCTTCCCTAATTCTTAGAAAGATCAAAAATAAGAACACCAAACGATGACGAAGTCATTTTGTCCAGGACGGTTTCCCCAGGCTACTACAGGAGAAGAGGAATTGGGTACAGCATTCTACATAAGCCATCCCTCTGTGATCTTTTGGGGGTTCAAATTCTATTTCCCTTTTTATCTAACATACTTTCTGTTTCCTTTGGCAGTTTGACATCTCTGATTTAGTGCGCTGCATGAGACTACAAAGACATGGAATGGTTCAGACTGAGGCGAGTCTTGGCTGGGTCTTCTAATGAGGATTTTTGTAAAGATTCTAATGTTTTAAAAGTTCCTATTAAGCTATTTCTCTTTTTGGGGAGTTCCCATGTTATAGCATAAAACCAAACATTTATTGCAGTGAGGAGCAATTTATTAAAGCATGACAGCTAATTAGGAAAAAAATGAAAATTTGTCTAGGCTTTTTAAAATGTTGCCTTTTAATTTAAAAAACAAGGAAATGCAGGATCTGCACTGAGTAGATTACACAGAATGGAATGGCATGCTGGGGCAGAGATTGGGAGTGGTGCAAAATGCCGTGTAATTAATGGCATTCCTTCCCCATTTCCAACCTAAGAAAGAAAGAGAAGGTAGTAGTAGTCTTGCTACGGAAATTCCCCAATAGGGAATGGATTCATCAGCACTGACGGGAACACAGCGAGGCAGGCTGCGGTTGTGAGCTGAGCGGGGAGAGTGAATGCAGGGGTCTGTTTGTGCTCCCGTTTTCATTTCTCTTACCTGAAATCAAACCATGGGTTTTATCACCCACTGAGTTGTGTCCTTCACAGGGAATGCGTTGAGTGTCTGTCTTCACTAACGAGTTCCACTATCCCTTTTTCCTTTTTGTTTAGTGGAGGCTGGGGGGAGGTATGGAAGCTGTTTTCATATATCTATAAATTCACATATTTTTGCCTCTTGAAAAATTCAGAAGTTTATATCTTTAAAATCAGAATTTACCTACTTTCCAGCTATACACCTTTTTAATTCAAATTAAGTCTCCTAAATATTAAGCTGATTTACAATCAAACTTTTTAGGTAAGGAAAACATATTGATTGGTATAAGCAGCTCTTTAAACTCAAGAAGTTCATTCATTCATTTGTTTATTCAGCAGATATTTATTGAGTGCCTACTATGTACCAGAAACTCTTCTAGGTGCTTAGAGCACATCAGTGAATAAAACAAAGATCCCTACTAGAATTACAGACATTCTAGCTGGGTGGTGATGAGGATGGCAGACCATAAACACATTAAATATGTAAATTATGTAGAATCTCTGAACATAAGTGCTTTAGAGAAAATAAATTGAGACTAGGTAAAGGGAATCAGTCATGGCATATTGGGGGTGCAATTTTAAATAGGGTGGTACCATTGACAAAGTAACACTTGAGCAAAGATTTGAAGGCGGTGAAGGAGGGGCTCAAGTGTTAATAGATAGCTGGGGGTAAGGGCCTTTCAGGCAGGATGGACCACATGTGTGGAAGTCCAAGATGGAGGAAGTGGGTCTTGTGTGTTCAGAAATGGTCACAGCCAGTGTGGCTGGGGGAGTGAGACAGGGGGTGAAGTTAGAGGTGGTGACAGGTCAGGGCTTACTTAGGCTTTCCTCCAAGTGAAATGGGAGCCATCGCAGGATTACAGCACGGAGTGACATGATCTGACTACCACTTTGAAGAACCACTCTGGCTGTTGTGTTAAAACCACACCTGATGTGGGGAGGAGAATGCAGGGTGAGGAGCAGGGAGGTGTCAGGGAGGTGGCCAGCAGGGCAGCTCAGAGTGGAGTGGTAGGTGTGGACGTAGAGGAGAACTTTACATGAAGCAGATTTGCTAATGACTTGTATGTGATGTAAGAGAGAGAGAATCAAGGATGAACGTGTGGAAAAGTTAAAATACAGATAAGCAAAAAAGAAATTTAAAAGGCTACTTGTATTCCTACTTTCAGAGAGCTGTCAACGTTTTTAGGAGATGTTCTTGTATCCTTTGTCCTAAACACATGTATATGCATGCAGGCTCACACATACACACATGCAACTATTTTAAATGAGATTCAACTGTGGTTATTGTTTTATTACTTTCCATTTAATATATTGTGATTTTTTTTTTCATTTATTTTCAGATTCATTAATTCCTTGCCAAATAACAAAAACTCAGATCCCTATACCATTAGCTTAATAAAGAATAATTTCACCAAAAAAGTTCATTTCAAAAACTTAGATTTCTATACTTTTGTTACAAAATATCTAAAGAAAATTATTTTCAATAGCTTCCTAGGTATTAACTTTTTGACATTTAAAAGAGCAAGATGAGTTTAATAAAACTTGAAGAAAGTTTGTAAAAAGGTTATTTTCCCATTAAACATAAAGCACAAAAAATAGAAGTAACACACCAATCCGAGACAACTTTAGTTAGCACCCGGTGATAGTTCCACCCCTCAGGCTTTTTCCTCATTTTGTCAATCTGGTTTCTGGTTCTTATAATTTTTATGACACCGCACAATTCTCTGGCCTGCTTTTTACACTCAACATTCCAGCAAAATTTTTCTGTATTTTCAAAACCCCTCAAACATCACTTCAAATAGTGGTATAGCAACACATACATATATATGTACATATAATATTCACATTGTGCATCTAAAGTCTTCTATTTCTCTCTCTCTCTCTTTTTTTTTTTTTTTTTTTTTTTTTTTTAGGATCAATATATTTTCTGCTATCAAGTCATCCTTTATGTCCTGACACGTCTTCAAGCTGAAGAAGAGCAAAAAGAGCAGCCTCAGCTTCTGAAATGACAGGAAAACCCTTCTGGAACCATTTCCATGTCTCTCCGTAACCTCCAGCCGACTCCTGCTCTCTATTTAAAATGACGACTACAGAGCAGCAAGTCCATACAATAGCATCATGCTTATTCTCTTCTATCTTAGAGGAGTCTTCTTCATTACAATATTATATATAAAGTTGAAATGCTGTATTTTTACAGCTACTTTAACCTATGATAATTATTAAAAAAAAAATTTTAACACTAACTGAACAGTGCAGATCTTAGGGATAACTAAAGGCAGCATTTTATTATAGTGGACATTGTTATAAGGACACGCCGAGTCTATTTTTAATGCACCAATCTTGTTTATAGCAAAAATTTTTTCCAGTATTTTAATAGAGTTATTTTATAGGGGATACTTGAAACCAGTATTTAAGCTTTACATGACAGTCATATTGGCATAGAAAAAAAGTAGCAAATGTTTACTGTATCCATTTCTAATGTTTACTATATAGAATTTACTGTAATATATTTATATACTTTTTCATGAAAATGGAGTTATCGGTTATCTGTTCGTAACTGCATCCTCTGTTTGTAATGCATCATCTCACTTTGTAAATAAAAAGACACTTTAAAACATGAACAAGCCAAAATTGTATGCAAACAAATTAAACATTTTCAATGTGTTATTTTTTAACGACACCCAGGCCCCTGGGAAGGCAGGGACCTCTAGATCCCAATTTCCCTCTCCCAGTCATGCCAGGGAGCGGGAGTGTCAGAAACCCTGGTAGATCTTCATTGAGGGCTGACGTGAGGGTCATGTCCTGGCTTAACAGCTGAAGAGAAGAAATTCAGAGCCTGTCTCCTTCCATCTTCCCCCCTGGGAGCAGTGCCAGCTTACTGTGGCCAACTGATACGTAAATCAGAATATTGTCAAGTCCTAGTCTCAGCAATACTCAGGAGTAATCAAAGAAAACGATGTCCTACCATCTTGGGGGCTTGTATTTGGTTCTGCCAAATAGGAAGGAAAAGAGATCGACCTCAAAGAGCCTGCTTCCACTTAGTGGTTCTCTGATTCTCAGTACTGAACTCTAAATCTCACTAAATTCCAACAGTATTTCTCCAGTCAGCTGCGACGATCCAAGACCCAGGAACCTGCCTGGCTCATCCTCCCAAGATTGCACCAGTTCTGAGCTAAGTGGCTTGAATTTCTAATCTTACCCAAGGACGGCGACCTGCTGGGACCTATTCTTGAGAATCTGCGGCTCTCTGAAGGTGGAAGACAGTGTCCGTGGATATATGCAGCACCGTGGTGACACATTTGACTCCCCGCCAGATAACGGGTTTCGATCCTCCACCTCAGAGCCGGCTCTGACAATGGCAGGGGAAGCTTCACCACCACCGTTCCCACTTCAATCAGACGAGTGTTTACAGATTGTGTGGTAGCCGAAGATTTCATTTGGAAACAAAGGTTTCTGTTGCTTTCAATGACGTTTGGAAATCCCTGTTCTGAGTGCGCTGGAATTGTCCTGTGGTAGCATGTGAATCGAGGCCAGCAGAACACCAGTAGCCAGCACAACTGGAGGCGATTAGCTGCCATCCGAAGTCAAGAGGAGGAGAAAGGGCAAAGCTGGAGGATACTTTTTCTGGAAAAAATGTATCTAGGAAATGGAAACTGTGGGAAGAAAATGCAGGTCTAGGTTTAGGACCTCTGAATGGAAACTGTCGTAGTAAACATGTCACTGCCCTCACCTAAGACCTGGATCCACCAGCATGGAAAGGTGGGAGTCGTGCAGGGGCCACTCTGGTTAGAGAGCAAGGCAAGGCCACAGAGCCGGGGTTGTCACGTGGGGCAAATACCAAATTGATGAGTAAATGCAACTCAGCTCTTAACACACCTCGTATTAGCTAAGTACTAAAAAATAGAAACGCACAACATAATAATGGCTCAAACATGATAGTTTATTTCTAGTTTATCTGACAGTTCTGGGCAGGTGACACTTCGGCAAGGCAGCTCTCCTTCCCTCAGTGTTTAGGAACCCAGGCTGAGGGAGGTTCTGTGATCGACACGTAGCTTCAAGGTCAGCCTGGGAATCGCCGCCTTTCCCCAAGGAGGACCAGCTGTGGAGTTCTGTGAGCTGGGCCCGGCCTGGAAGCAAAACTCACTGCCACTCGTTCCATCAGCAAGAACCCCTGAGTATAAGGAAGTTGGAAAATGTCATCGGCTAATTAGCTGTTTCCCTGTGACAACTCTATGCTCTAGAAGGGGAAGCACAAATTACAGTGGAATATATCTATAAAGCTGAACTAAAATTGTGTATTCCAAAGGAATGGTATCTTAGTATAGTCCTGAGCATTGAAGAATTAGAAACGTAATTTTATCCCAAAATCAAAACTTTGGTATATGTCATTAGCAGAGAGATTTCTGAATTATGATAAACAGGAAAGAAATGGCTGTTGAGAAAAGATCAGATTCTTTTACATCTGTGGTTCCAGCTGCTAGGTCTTTCCGTTTAAAAATTACTAGTTATTGGCTGGGCGTGGTGGCTCACGCCTGTAATCCTAGCACTCTGGGAAGCCGAGGCAGGTGGATCGCTCGAGGTCAGGAGTTCGAGACCAGCCTGAGCAAGAGCGAGACCCCCATCTCTACTAAAAAATAGAAAGAAATTATCTGGCCAACTAAAATATATATATATAGAAAAAAAATTAGCCAGGCATAGTGGCGCGTGCCTGTAGTCCCAGCTACTTGGGAGGCTGAGGCAGGAGGATCGCTTGAGCCCAGGAGTTTGAGGTTGCTGTGAGCTAGGCTGATGCCACAGCACTCTAGCCCAGCAACAAAGCGAGACTCTGTCTCAAAAAAAAAAAAAAAAAAAAAAAAATTACTAGTTATCTAAATGTAATAAATCCAAGAAATTAAGAAGAGCAGCTTACCACAGGTATATTCCAGTCATGGATACACTAACAGTGAAGGAATGTGCTCCCATTTTACTTAATTCAGAAATATTCAAGGTACCTTGTTATGGTGGAGATAAGTGTAACAAATTATGGGCTGGCCTGCATAATATTTTAAAGGCAATCTAAATTTCACTGTATCACGAGTGGATCAATAAAATGTGGTATATGTATACCATGGAGTATTAGACATCAAAAAAATGGTGAACTAATACCTTTTGTAACAACCTGAATGGAACTGGAGACCATCCTTTTAAGTGAAGTATCACAAGAATGGAAAAAGAAAAACCACATAAAATCACTACTAAATTGGAACTAATAGATCAATTCGTGCACATACGGTGGTAAAATTCAAAGGAAATCAAGCAGGTGGAAGCAGGGAGGAGAGGATGGGTAAATTCACACCTAACAGGTACAATGCACACACTATCTGGGTGATGGGCAGACTTACAAGTTTGACTCAATCTGTACAAAAGCAATTCATGTAACCAAAACCTTTGTACCCCCATAATATTCTGAAATTTTAAAAAAATAAACCACAAATAAATTTTACTGTATCAATTTTGGATTGTATTTGACTACAAGCAACCAAAAACCAACCAAACAAGCTTACGTAAATTAGAGATTTATTTTCTTTTCTTAAGAAAACAAGTTCAGAAGTAGGCAATTGTTGGGATTGGTTCTAAAGCTCAAGATTGCCAACAGCTCTATAATTATCCTGGCCTTTTCTTCATGATCTGGAAATGGCTGCTGCAGCTCCAGCTATTACATCTGCATTCCAGAAAGGAAATAGGAATTGACAAAGACAAAGGATCAGTCAGTCCCTAGGCTAGAAAGCAAAATTTCCCAGAAATCATGAGCAGACTTCTGCTTCTATCTTAGCAAAAACTGTTCACATGGCAACCTCCAGCTTAAAGAAAGTTATTTTTAGCTAGGCATAGTGCTGTCCCGAACAAAATCTTGGTTCTGTTCATAAGGACAAAGAAAGCAATGGATGTGGGTAGCAGCAACCAGTGTGTGCCTTTCCAGTTTTGCATCAGTTTCTACCCTTCCTTAGTCACTAAGGGATGGTGTCAGTCTAAGATTTTCCTAACCCCAAAAATATCTGAATTTGTAACTGTTGAAAAGAGTCATAGCTAAGAAGTATTTGAAAGTAGTCTTCAGTTTTTGCAGGTGTAGAAACATTTTATTCATTGAACCAAAATTAGGTATATTCCAAAGTTGTGCTAAACAAACCCTCAAGACGCTGAAACACCACGTTGCCGACGTACGAGCTGACGGGGAAGCTCTATCCAGCAGGACGAGGAAGCCTGGACACTCGAGTCTGGCTCCCCCAATGGGTAAAGTACATGCAAGGGCTGGTCAGGAGGTCGCTGAGATGTGATTCACTAAACTGGGTTAGGCCGAATGGCCCTCTCTACATAAGGGGTATTTGTGACAGCACAAGCAAAGAGATGGGGTGTGACACTTGGTCACTTCTCATGCGTTGTACCAGGTGTTTTCACGTGACCTCCTTTCCCGGGTGTTTAGGACTGACTGTCTCATCCTTCTTAAGAGAGGAGACTGAAGCACAGAGGATTGTCGCTGCCCGAGGTTGCCCCAATAACCCAGGTAAGCGTTCACCTGCGGCTCTGACCATCTTCGACCCACAGCTCCAGAGGCGCCCTAGCTATTTAAGTGGACTATGACGAGTAGCCCTGGCGAAGCCTGAGTTCTCTCCAATCTGCTGCCACGACTGTCCTTTCCAGACACAGAGCTACTCACCGTTACGTCTCTGGCCCCGCTCACGAGTTTCATACAGGTCCCAGCTTTTGTCAACTCGTGATTATTTAGATCGATTCGAATGCAGTTTATTTAAGTAGACCTTTTTTTTTTTTTTTAAGTTCTATTCTTTGTCCTAAAGGTAACGTGTTGCCTCCTGGACAGCTTCATTCTTTCTAGTTCTTCGCAGTCACGTGTTTACAAACCATGCGTGGAGACGGCAGTCGCCTGACGGCCACCGTCAAGGCCTTACGTTGATTTGTGTTGTCTCTGTCTCAAAGGGGGTCACTGGTAGACGTGTCTGTCATCCTGGAGACGTCCTGAGCGTGTGAACACTGACCATCTTGCTAACGCTTTCAGAACAGCGTTGAATTTCACCACTTGGTTTTAGGTGCCTAGGTGAAGAAACCATCTAGAAATTCTTTTCTTACGGATTCTTTAAAAGTCCTGGCAATGCTCATTGTAGACCTGGGACTCTCTGTTAACTTGCAACTCTACTAACCGTGTCCACTGCGGTGAGCTACTCCCCAAAAGGTTCCATGAGGGCAGGAACCTCTCTGCCTCTTCCCTTCTGTGTGTCTGCACATAGCACAGACTGGCTTCTTCATACATCAGTATTGATCGCATGGATAGAAGGGAAACCCCAAGTAGTAAAGCAATAGTTGAGACAATCATGTCACAAATCTGCGTAGTTCTTTTCCATATAAAAAGCGCTTGTGGCTCTAACACTTAATAGAGCTCATTCTGCACCGTCACAAAGGCTCTCTGAATTGTTGTAAAAACACCATAAAAATCATTATCAGCATATTAACCCATAGTTACAGGGAATACTTACAGAATAAAATTGTAAAGCGTTAAATCTCAGACAATACACTTTCTCACGCATTTCAAAACGTACAAATAAGAATAGACACTAAACGGAACCAAACGGAGTCCCAACAAAAGCATATTACGTAGGAAGTTAGGGGATAAAGGTAGCATTTCAAATCAGTAGAGAAGAGATAAATGATTCAATAGATCGTTTGGATAATTATTTAAAAAATAGATTCTTAACACACCATAGAGAAAAATAAATTCCAAATGGAATGAACATGTACATATTCGGTCTAGAAAAGTAATAGAAAAGTATATGGGAAAAATGTTTAATAATGTCATATAGAGGATGGATTTTACCTATTGTCAGGCACCATTTATTGCACAGGAAGACAAGAAGTACACACAGCAGCTAGTAAGTATGTGGCATAAGCCCCCCAAAAGAACTCCCTGAAAAGGGACCAAACACATTTTCACAAAGAGATCCTATCACAATTCACAATCCACACAAAAAATATAAATATTCTAATATCTGGCAGATATCAAGCTCAAAAAATATTTTTAAAACAATAAAGCTGAATACATAAAAAATATAAAACTGTGCATCAAAAGACATAGAAAAACAGCTAAAATTAGGTAAAATGACAATACATAATACAAATACATAGTCACTGTTATTGTGTGTTAAAATCTATAAATCGTAAATGAAAAAATACAATAGAAAAGCAGGCAAAGGACATGAACAGGTAAATGATCACGAAAAATGCTCTGCTTCAATCATAAGGGGGTTTTTGGTTTTTGGGTTTTTTTTGTGACACAGTCTGGCTCTATCGCCCTGGCTACAGTGCAGTGGCATCGTCATAGCTCACTGCAACCTCAAACTCCTGGGCTCAGGAGATCCTCCTGCCTCAGCCTCCCAAGTGGCTGGGACTCCAGGCATGCACCAGCACGCCGGCTAATTTTTTCTATTTTTAATAGAGACAGGGTCTCGCTCTTGCTCAGTCTGGTCTCAAACTCCTGACCTCAAGTGATCCTCCCGCCTTGGCCTCCCAGAGTGCTAGGATTACAGGCGTGAGCCACCGTACCTGACCCAATCATAAGTTCTTAAATGTAAGTTTAAATAAGATGATTTAACAAATCAAAACTGATCATTCCTTAGACTGGTGCGACTGTGGGAAACCAGGCCCTCTCGGGCAACATGGCCAGACAGCAATCTGTACAACTTTTCAATGAGCAATTGGCCTGGCCGTGCAGGGTGTAGGAAGTGAGCTACAGAAATATTTGCACAAGGCTGAGAGTGTTTGTAGCAGCACTGAAACACCGTTAAGTCGAAAGCTATCTAACTGTGCATTCGTGAGGATAGGTTCAATAAATTACAGTCCTTCCGTGCAATGGAATAGTGCCATGTAGCCACTATTCTAAAGAATGAGGTAGGTCAACAGACAAGTAAAGATGTTCCATAATTTGTCATCAGGTGACTTACAAACAGTAATATATATTCATAGAATGATCTCAGTGTTTTTAAATGATACAATGTATAGACATAGCTTAGAAGGATATGCATGTGTTTTTCTCTAAGGAGTGAAAATACAGAGCTTTCAGCTTTTAACCTCATGTGTTCTTTAAATTGTATTTAAGCTTGTATTACACCTACGATCAAGAAAAGATTGTCAAGCCCTTGAGAGCTGTGTGCTTCCTCCCAGTGTTGCAAAGGGCCTCCCCAAAGTCAAGACGCCAGGTACCACTGGAGGCGTGGGAAGACAAGAACACACAAGGCAGCTAGTAAGTGTGCTGTGTAAACCTCCCAAAGAGCTCCCTGAAATGGGTGCAAAATATTCTCACACAGCCATCCTATCACAACTCACAATCCACACAACGTAAGTATTCTAACATTTGGCGCTGATTCACCCGGGCCCTACCAGGGAGATCCAGGCATCAGCTCCATGCTGTCTTTACTGGCCGCTGCGGGGTCTCTCCGCAAGTCCCCACTAGTCACACGAAGCGAGGTGGCCAGCTGGCTCGAGAGCCCCGTGGCAATCCGCTGGCCCCGATGGCCCTGGATCTGCGGCACCTTCGTTCACCTCCAAGAAAGAGTCGGTCTCTGTGGCAGAAGCGGATTTCTGCTGGCGACAGACTTCTGCACAGTCTGGGTTCTTTTTTCTGCGTTTATTCTTCAGTCTCCTCTTGTATGTCTGATATGCTAGGTGTTAAACATACAGTCTTAAAAATCACTTTAGCAAACAGTGTGATCTGGGGACAGTGTGTGCCTGTCAGTACTTTGGGGATCTGTTTGCTGTGTATCACACACGTATAAACACACGGGAGAAAGAGGAGGGGAGAGCGAGCTATGAACAGAGTGATGCGGGTGTCACACGCGCTTTCTGTCTGATGACACTGATTCACCAGGTTGCTGACAGCGCGTAGATCCCACGGGTCCCTACCATGAGTCAGGTGTCCCCGGGGGCTGGGAGGAGCCAGACTTGACGCTTCCCTCACAGCCTTACCACGACAGGGAAGACAAACGGGGACGTAAAACCAGGAGCTCGACCCCGCTAGGATTTCCCTCATCTCACGGGGAAATTAAACCCCAAGTATTCCTGACATTGTTATACTGATTGTTATATCTGTAATCAGTATGTAATCAGTTACACATCAGCAATCATTGACCACGCTCAGAGCCTGTTCTCTGACACCAGGAAAACTTTACAGTGGCCCAAGATGAAAATATGTATGTGTATGTATGCACACTTTTTTTTTCTTTTCCGTTTTTTTTTTTTTTTTGGCTCTGTGAGCAGGATTTGAATACACATATTTTTTAAACTTATCTTCTGTGAACCTTCCT
This sequence comes from Varecia variegata, assembly GCA_028533085.1. Taxonomy (NCBI): domain Eukaryota; kingdom Metazoa; phylum Chordata; class Mammalia; order Primates; family Lemuridae; genus Varecia; species Varecia variegata. The sequence goes on from CM052454.1 coordinate 3,502,277, forward strand.
AATGATTAACTCCAAAATAATATATATTTGGCTGTATGGATAAGTAAAATATATATATGTATATATGTATAGCATTTCAATGTTTGTCTATATATTATACTTGAAAAATATTTCACAGCCATTCAGCACAAGTCTTAGTGATGGAAACACCGCAGTGACTTGGCATTTGGGAAACCTCAAGGCTTTTAAGGAGACATAAATAAATGCTTAAGTTCGGTACAGCACTGTCATTTTTGAGATCAGCGATTACTCACGGAGACCTTGTCTTAACATGTCCTGAAATCTAAGTTCCAATAATGCACTGATTTTTGTGAAGCACATTTGTTTATAATTATTAATATAAGCTCACTTTCAGATTTTGAAAAAATATTTCTCTGCGAAACTCCCCCTTGTGTCCAAGTATCCTGTGTGTGTACTTTACTGTCCCCGGAAATGTCAGGGTCAAATCATACCCCAGGGGCAGCACAGGCAAGTGTGGATTGGAAAAAAGTCCGGAAGTTGGGCTGACCAGCTGTCAGTGGAGTCTGCCCCGTGGAAGTTCACCCACCTGCAACAATGAGAAATCCGTCCAGCAGCTGGAAGAGCCCGTAGGCCAGCGGGAAGCTATACATCTGGACCAAGTGCTCCGCGCTGAAAGACAGCTGCAGCATGGTGACACACATCTGAATATTCTGAGCTCCAGTTTCTAAGGAAATCGTCCTGCACCTACCAGTGAAAAATTTTGCAAGAGTTACATACTAGCAATAAGAACTATTCTTCAGTTTACTCATAGGTATGGCAACAAACATTAGCTATGAAGGGTAGGCCACTAAAAAGGTTTACACTCATTCAATAGTTATTTGCCGAGTGCCCACTCGGAGAGGCACTGTGGAGCAGGACTTAGCAAACCCTGCCCCAGGAATCGAGGTAAAAAGGCAGGACACACACGCAGGAAAGGTTCAGTAACAACACAAGGCAAAGTATGACCAAGGGCCAGGGAGATGCATAGAAATTCAAGAACGTAGAAGTGATTAGAGAAGGCTTCACAGAGGAGGAGTGAGATTCAAGGACGGAAAGAGTGGAAGAGGCATTTAATGTGGGGGACAAACGATAGAAATTAAAGTTCCAGGGACCAGAGGCATTGCATATACTGTGAGCCAAGCTGCACGGAGTGGAGGATTGGAGGAGATGAGAATGCAAAGTTGAGTTAGAGACATGAAACAGCGCAAACTAAACAACACTTGAAAACAAACACACAAAAACCCTAAATGAAAACCAAATGTATAAAATGGTTGCCTTTGGTGAAAAGGTTTAGAAATAATTTTTTCTACTTTCTACTTTCCTATATTTTATTGGTTTTCTGATTGCAGAAAATTAAACTTCGCAAAGAAGAGAGGAAGAAGAAGGGAAATATGGGCAGGACCGTGGGGCCTGGGCTAAGCGATTTCACCTGTCTCTAGTTTGCAAAGGGAGACTGCAGGGTTTTATCCTTGGAAGTGAAGAGACAGGAGAGGTGATTCAGAAGATAAACCAGCATCTGTGCGCAAGCTGGACGAGAACGCGGAGGTAACAAGCGTGTGTCATGTGGGGGTAAAAACACCGTCAATGGTACAGGACAAGCTCATGTTTTATTTCTACTTGCCCTATTGCTTGCTACACTTTACTCAAACTACCCTCATTTCTTTCAGATTAAGCTACAAAGCTGGAACTCACACTGGGACCACGGACAAGGCAAATGTGACATCTCAGTCTTGATCTATGTCAGGCCATCAGGTATGAAAAGACAAGATTCTTGACCATGTCTTGCCACAGGAGAACTTTCTCTGCAAATCCGATTATATTTCAACTGCCTAACAGTCTGTGTTCCTATTGGTTGATTTTGGAAACAAACCCAGGTTCAAATCCTAACTCCCCCATTTTCTAGCTCTATGAACTTGGTCAAGTCACTTAAATCCTCGGAAGGGTTTGCTTATCAGTAGAATGAGGATGGTGACGGTACCCACCTCTCAGGGTTATAGTAAAAAGTAAATGAGATAAACTGGGAGAAGACTTACCCAGTGCTTGGCACAATCCTAGATGTTCCCCACGTGGATTGGAAGTAGCATAAAACCAATTAAAAATTCCCAACCTCCCCCTTTGGAATTCAACTGCATAGTTTACTTTTCTTTAATAATTCTTTTCTGATTTTAAATGTACTACATACTTATTGAAAAATGTAGATAACATACCAGGGATATATTAAAGAACTAAAATTAATCTCACTACTTAAAATTAAACACTGTTACCATATGGTGTATTTCTTCCAGTATTTTTCCATGCATAGAATTCTTTTTGCTTGCTTCTACAGAGTGGGAATAAAAATACATACCCTGTTCCATTCTTTTTTAGCTGAAATTTATCTCTTATTTTCCAAAATCAAAAAAAAATGGATGCATCTTATCTATCACATGGATACATCACAAATTAAATATATCCCTAGTGTTAGATATTTAAATTGTTTCCATTTTTATATTTATAAGTAACACTGCAATTATCATCTTAACACATCAGTATTTGTGTGCGTATCTGATAGTGCTAGCTTCAGAACAGATTTTTCAAATTAAACTTACTGAGTTAACTATAAATATTTACAAGGCTCTTGGTAACAACACTAAATTGCCTTCCAGAGGGTTTATACCAATTTTTGTCTCCCCTGTCACTGTGTGGTAATGCCCATCTCATTATAGGCATGCCAACATGCAGCATTATCACTTTTAATATTTCACAGTTTATAAATCACATGCCCCCAATTGTAATGATAATATTTAAGACAAATTCCTATCTTTATTCTCAAGTTGGTCTCCTTTCTCTACCTGCCTCTTGTCACCAGCAATTTTTAAAAATTTGGCACCAACAATGGATAAGACTTAATTAATCCCTTGAAACTTGCTCGTGCCCTGGAATGATCTCTCTGCTTAATGAAACCATCTCATTCCTCCTGTTTAATTATTGGAATAGGAAGAGAAATGTGTCCAATTCTCAACAAGTGGTATTAACACTAACCAACTGCTGACTGCATGAATTACAACTTCCCATCCATTTGGCCTTTGTTTGGTTTGCAGAAGAATGACCGTGATCTTTCCACCTGCTTTACGGTTAGCTGTTCTGTTCCCCCCACGTGTAAGTCAAAACTCTCCATTTCTCCAGACACAGCTGAGGCAAAGCCTGCCAGTGGCAGTGTGTTTAATCCACCATTCTCCAAAAAGCTCATGGATGAGTGAACCGTACCTTTGCCAAGACTGGTGGGTAAAGAGTGCCAGCAGAAAGCCTGTGACGTGGCCGATCAAAGGAAAGACGCAACTGATGGTCAGAAGGGTGACATCCGAGTTCCAGGATCCCTTTGCCAGCACCGCACCGGCGATGGTGACCACCACAAGGAGGGCGCCCCCAGCCAGGGCGCCAATCTAAAGCAGACCAACAAAATGAGCACGTGCAAACATCACGGGTTTTCTGCTCTACGATGCACAGTCCGTCAAGGCTCTAAAATGCTTGGAACCTAGAAATTTTAGAACAAACAGGGGACTTAGAGGCGACTGAATCCGATTTCATGTTATAGAGGAGAAACCTGAGTTCCAAAGTGGTTGAGTGACTTGGCTACACTAGAACTCGGTGGAATTTGACACAGATATAAATCCTCTTCTTTTATGATCCCTGTCTTCTCCTTTCAAGTAGAGGATTTGGCCAGAGGACTGGGTGATAGAGTTCTTCATAGATACGACAAAATTGTGAAATAAGTGGGATCTGACGATAAGCTTCCAACACCCCTACACCCGTCCAAACCTCTCCCTGGCAACCTGTCGCCTGAGGTCTACACGGCCTGCCCACCCACTTGCTCACTTCTCCTCCCTCCAACCACCAATGGCTTCCTGCTGCTTGGAGCCCTGCCCTTCTCACCCCCAGACAGAATTCACCCTCAATAGACAATCCGAGTTCACGTTCATGTGACGTGAGAAATACCAGCAGAGACCTCTGTCTGCTCCCAAAAGGATACTGTCTCTTACTTTTGTTGTTTAACAAGAACAGAAACAAAAAATCAACAAACAACAAAAATCCCAATAGAGTTTTAGATCGAATAGGAAGGACGCCTGGCCGAGGATACGTTGAGAAAATCAGGGTCGTGGCAAGCTCCCACCCGGACCACGCAGACGGCAGACTGTGCCCCCAGTTACAGCGTCCACCTTGATGTGGAATGATCAGAGTGTGAAGGAAGGCGGTCAAGAGGAACGAAAGAAAACAGCAAACAAATGAACAAGAAAACCTAATGCACTGGAGATGTGCTCTAGGGGTCGTGTGTTCACCAGGCCTCTGCCCAACAGAAAGGTGCCAACCCACAAGGAAGCCTCTGAATACAAAATCCTCTCTTCCTCTTTGGACGATAAAAATATTTCAAAGTTTAAAATTCATGAAGAGCAAATGAGCAAAACTGGTTTGTTCAGACAATGTGTCAGATCTAAAATTAAAACAGGACTAAGAACAGAGAATGAAGTTATATTAAAATAAAGATTCAGTCAGCCTAGTTTTTTTACTAAGGTGCTGTAGAATCTTTATGCATATTATAAAATATTTTTGCCACAAATACTATGAAAGAGCCCAAGGAAAGGGGTTTTAAACGTGCTCTTTACAGTAAAAGAGATACACAGAAAATTCATCCGGTTTCTCCACTGACACTGATAGACTAATAGAGGATCTAGAAACACCAAAATTAGGATTTTTGTTGTCGTTGCTAAATGGCCTTTTAAGAGAAGTAATCGAAGATAAAGTGCTTGAAAAGTGAGAAGTTTTCATGATCATACTCTCTTGTTTTATAAAAAAAAAAAATAAGTAAACACTGCCACATTGGAAATTTTCTCCTATTGAAATAACAGTAATAAACATGGAAATGAAGGGACTGTATTCCATGAGGACAGCTAAACAGGAGACTGAAAATCAGGTGTGCACGGTCAATGTTAGAGTCGTTCACATGCAACCCAAATTCACCGGATCGGGCCTTCCTCCGGCCTCTGTGCCCACCGAGCTGCCTGCTTATAAACCCCTCTTCTCTGCACCGTGTCGGAACAGTGGCGGGGGCTGCTCCGCCTTGTGGAAACCGGGAAGGCAGCGTCCCCAGTGCTGGCACATGGAGCCAAACAGCAAGAGTTCAAACCGAGCCAACCATAAACTCCAAGCTAAAGTTAACTGAGATTTACTTGCCGAACCTCCAAATAACCCCAAATGTTTTTCTCTTTATAAATGTAAAATATAACTAAAATATCCTTCAACTCTTCCTGAACGCATATACTGTAATCTTAGATCCTTGAAAATGACACATAATTGGAAAAATGGAAAACGGCCCAGGAGACTGACGTCATGGTTGAGAATGGCTCCTCGTCAGGGATTTTTAAAAGCCATTTAACAAGAACATTTGTTTGCTTCTCCAGCAGACAAAACCCTGCACAGTCAAGAGGAGGTAGAAGGTTCCAGGCACCGTCATTCCATAGCTGGACTTCTCAGCGCTTTCCGCATGATGTCATTTAAACAGTATCACTCGGCCGGGCGCGGTGGCTCCCGCCTGTAATCCTAGCACTCTGGGAGGCCAAGGCGGGTGGATCACTCGAGGTCAGGAGTTCGAGACCAGCCTGAGCAAGAGCGAGACCCCGTCTCTGCTAAAAATAGAAAAATTAGCTGGGCATGGTGGTGCATGCCTGCAGTCCCAGCTACTCGGGAGGCTGAGGCAGGAGGATCTCCTGAGCCCAGGAGTTGGAGGTTGCTGTGAGCTAGGCTGACGCCACGGCACTCAACTCGGCAATGGAGTGAGACTCCATCTCAAAAAAAAAAAGAAAAAGAAAAAAAGTACACAGCGTTGCTCACGTGGTCAGCAGCCTAGCTCACGTGTACAAACCACAGCTTTAGAGGTGCCCCCAGAGATGTGTCCGCAAGGCAGCCCTTGCCCTGCTTTCCTAAGAAAGCAGCCATATTCCGGAACACCAGGGCTCCACGTCCCGCCGGCTTGAACAGCTTTCGCCGTGACGGCACCTGGGTGAGGCCTTGCGGATGGACAGGCCATGGGCTCTGCTGTCCACGCACAGGGCTTAGCTCTTCTGTCACTAAATTGAGTCCCATGTTTTCCAGGCTGCCATAGCCTGTGTGTGTGGGCCCGTGGGAGTGACAGAGGGGGCTTAGGGGAGTGGAATTAACATGAGCGCTGGACCCAAACCGAGGGACACGTGAGGAAGATTGCTGGGTGTGGGCTGTATGCCATGGCCCACTTCTGTCCTTCAGGTCTCTGAGCCTGTGCCAACGGGGCCATGGAGTTGCTCACCTTCAGAATGATTTTGGACTGCTTGGGCCACCTGTAATTCACGTAGACACCGAAGGCCACAGGAATGGTCAGGCACACGAGGGTAATTCCTGCAGAGGAGAGAGATCCATCAGCCTGTCTCCCCTCTCACCCTCACTGCCAGTCCCTCTCAACAATTTCTATCTCCATTGGATAAACAGCTTTAACCAAAGCTGCATTTTATTTCTGCATCCACCTCCAACAATAGAAACCTTTTTAAATCTTGGAAAGGGTCTTCGAAGGGTGTATGACAGTAATGCTGGCCACCGTCCCTGGGCCATCATTGCTCTTGCAGAATCCCTGTGGCAGTCTCATGGAACTTCAAAGACAGCCAAATACAGAAGGACTAGAGAACAAGAGGACCATTTTAAGTTCATGGGGTTCTTTGCCTGCCATGTGTGAGTGCCACCCCCCTACAGCCATAGCTATTATTTCCCTGTTTGAGGCCAATGGGTCATTTGCTTCCAAAGTAAAGAATATCTATTACAGACATAGAAACAGCATTTGTTATACTACCAAAGCAATTTCTCCTAGCCAGGTAACCCAAAATGGGTTTTAAAAATGCCTTTTTAATTAGCACAAGTGAATAAAGGCATTGACAGCAGCCTCAGTAGGGCAGAGGGGACTTCCCACCTGCCGACAGGATCCAAATGCTGACATTTCCCAGTAGGAGACACCTACCATATTGGCTCCAAAGTTATATGAGTTGTTTATAACGTTTTGAGTTTTAATCGTTTATGAGTGCCTTTCAGAACATATGATCAAAACAGAATATATTAGATAACTTACTGATCAGAAAAAGTTGCACATAAAATCATGGTTTCTAAATTAAGATTTCACTCAAATTTTACAAATTCAATGGTCTCCAGCTGTTACCAGGAGATGGCTCTATCTGTGGTTTTCAACTAGGGGCCGTGGGTTGTAAACCCTCAAGGAGCTGACTTGAAACTCTACATTGAGACACTTTATAACAATCATGGTTTCCACCACGTCTCCAAAGACTCTGCCCAACTAGAAGAGGCAGGTCATTCCACCATGTGGCTCTTCCAAGCCGAGTAAGTCCACAGAGAGCTTTAGGAAAAGGGCAAGGTTTAATGAGAAATCACACTCAGGAGAAGAGAGAATGAAAGAGACATGGGTATGGTTGTGACAGGCGGATGAGCTTTAATCACCAGGAAGAATCATTTACTTTCAGTCTAAGAGAAAGTCAAGGCTCACAGGCAGAGCGAAAGGTGAAGTCATGAGAACTAAGGTCTAATTACAGCCACAAGATCCAGTTACCTGTGGATCAAAAAGAGTCCAATTGCTTTATAGTCCAACTATGTGAGGGTTTTGTTTTTTTTTTTTAAAGTAAGTTCTCTGACTTTCTCTATTTTCAAAAATGGACTCTTGCAGGGGTTAAGAGTTTGGCCTTGGCCGGGCGTGGTGGCTCACGCCTGTAATCCTAGCATTCTGGGAGGCTGAGGCGGGAGGATGGCTCGAGGTCAGGAGTTTGAGACCAGCCTGAGCAAGAATGAGACCCCGTCTCTACTAAAAATAGAAAGAAATTATATGGACAACTAAAAATATATAGAGAAAAAATTAGCCGGGCATGGTGGCATATGCCTGTAGTCCCAGCTACACGGGAGGCTGAGGCAGGAGGATCGCTTGAGCCCAGGAGTTTGAGGTTGCTGTGAGCTAGGCTGACGCCACGGCACTCACTCTAGCCCGGGCAACAAAGTGAGACTCTGTCTCAAAAAAAAAAAAAAAAAAAGAGTTTGGCCTTTGCAGGCAGATGCCGGGTTAGCATTCTAGCTCTGCACTAACTAGCTGCATGATCTTGGTCAAGTTACTTTAACCTCTCTAAAAATCTAGGAAATTGAACTAGTAATAGCATCTATATTGTAGGGTTATTTAGTGAATTAAATTAGCACCCAAAAATCCCTGCGTAAAGAGATATGTAATTAGCAATAGCTATCACTGTTGGCACTCTGTTTCCCAAGCCCAGTACAGACCGATGTTCTGATACGGAATGGTGAGGCTCTGCTGCGGATTCCAGGACCAGGTGTAGAGATAAAGGCAGAGTGGCATCATTCCCAGGGCAGCCACCGTGGAACAGGTCGTCATACTGATGCTGAAAGGAAAATTAAGATGAATCTTAGGAGGAAGCGTTGGAAATTAAGAATTTAGTCTTTACCAAAAGCAACTCCTGGGACGCAATTTCTTAGAGATTACATGGAGTAAGCTCCTCGGAGCTTGCATCTCATATTATTCAACAGGCGATGGCTGTATTTTTGCTCTAGGAAAAGATTTCCAGCAGTCCTTGTCATCTATTAACTCATATTTATTTAAGCATCTACTTGCCCTAAACATTCTGCTAGGTGCTACAGGATTCTTGGGGTTTTTTTCCTTTTTTTTTTTTTTTTTTTTTTTTTTTTGAGACAGAGTCTCACTCTGTTGCCCAGGCTAGAGTGAGTGCTGTGGCATCAGCCTAGCTCACAGCAACCTCACACTCCTGGGCTCAAGCGATCCTCCTGCCTCAGCCTCCCAAGGAGCTGGGACTACAGGCGCACACCACCATGCCCGGTTAATTTAATTTTTTCTGTTTTTAGTAGAAACAGGGTCTCACTCTCGCTCAGGCTGGTCTTGAGCTCCTAACCTCAAGCGATCCTCTCGCCTCAGCCTCCCAGAGTGCTAGGATTACAGGCGTGAGCCACTACACCCAGCCAGGATTCTTTTCTTATACAACTTCTTTTGTATTGAGATATAATTCACAGACCATAAAATTGATCATTTTAAATTGTACAATCCAGCAGTTTTTAGCACAGTCACAAGATTGCACAAAAACAGCACTATTTCCAAAATATTTTCATTATCCCAAAAAGAAACCCAATCTCCATTAGCAGTCACTCCTTCCCCCAACCCTTGGCAACCATGAATGTACTTTCTGTTCTAGGATTACCTGTTCTAGACATCTCATATATGAATAGAATCATACAATATGTGGCCTCTTTTTGTGTGTCCAGCTTCTCTCACTTAGCATAATGTTTTCAAGGTTCATCCATACATCAGAGTTCCATACCTTTTGTGTCCTTATTCTGTTAACATGGTGTATTACATTGATTTTTCTGTATACCGAACCAACCTTGCATTTTGGGATAAATCCTATTTGTTCACGGTGTACAATCCTTTTTTATGTTGCCAGATTCAATTTGGTAGTATTTTGCTGAGGATTTTTAAGCATATATATTCATAAGGGATATTGGTCTGTAGTTTTCTTTCCTTGTGATGTCTTTGTCTAGGTTTGGCACCAGAGGGATTGGATTAGGGCAAGTTAAAATGCCACAAAGCTGGTTAAGCGCCTGCCCAATGTGAAGTGTTGTTAAGTATCCGTCAAGAAGAAGTAACCCAAACACCATGTGCTGTAAGATTCCCAGTGGACAGAGCAGCGATCCCTAGTCACTGAGCCTCGGACAGAGTCAGCTGGGTAGAGCAAGGGACCGTGTAGAACCACAGAGAAAGGGAATTGATGCAAGACGCTAAATTAAAAATTCTCTTCCAATTCTGATACTGTGTGATCCTATGATTAGCAATTGGAATTGAGGTAGAGTGATGAGTTAGAGTAAAAAATGATATTTCTAGACTTAAAAATAACGTGAGGGACGGAATAATGGAGTCACTTGGCATCAATCTGAGGGAATGTGTTAAGTTAGAGAGGACGGTGGGAAGTCCAGCCTTTGCTGAAAAAACTTGGAATGATTTCTAACACACAACTAGTCTATTTATCGTTATCATTATTGAGATTGCTTCTAAGTAAAAAGGCTTTCATCACTAGAGATACCAATCTGACCACATTGGGAAGTGAAATACGTGCTCATGAGCCGGATGAACCAAATCAAAATGGTGCAGCCAGTAGCTTGCAATAAACATAGCTTTACTAGAAGACAGGTGAGAATATCAGAGAGGAGTCTTGGCCTTTGGGAACAAACCTGGAATGCTTTCTTATAGACAATTACTTTATTTATCTTTGTCATTATTGAGATGAATCGTCTCTAATAGAAAGGCTAACACATTTTAAGTGCCAGGATCTTAAGGATTTGCAAGTACCTAATGTCTAGGGGGAAGAGTGCTTTGGCTTAGAGTCCTCAAAGACTGTGTATCTTGATTACTGCTATGGTCTGAATGTGTCCCCCAAAATTCATGTGTTGGAAACTTAATCCCTAATGCAACAGTGCTGGGAGATACAGCCCTTTGGGAGGTGTTCGGGTCATGAGAGATCCGCACTCGTGAGTGGATTAATGCCGTTCATTATAAAAGGGCTTGGCCAGGGGAGTTCGTTCTTTTTTCCCCTCCCGCCTTCCACAGCAAGAAGGACCTCGCCAGACAAGAGATGCCCACACCTTGATCTTGGACTTCCCAGCCTCCAGAACGGTGAGGGAATAAAATTTCTATTCCTTATAAGTTACCCAGTCTCAGGTATCCTGTACAGCAGCACAAAATGAACTGAAACAATGACTATACTTCCATTGCATTGTATGAACTAAGGTATTGCTTCATAAATTTATAATATGTCCATTTTTGTTTTTTCCAAATATATAATTGTGTAAGTCTTTACATTTTTAATTGGAGAAAAGCACTTAGTTACTTTACTAATAGTTAATATTTTAAGGCCTCCGCAGCTCTGAACTGGGGGAGGCGGGGGGGAAGAGCCCATGGTACGTGCAGAGAAGCGGGTGGGCAAAACATCATGTTGTGCACCATAATGGTATACAATTTTTAAACTATCAATTAAAAATAGGTTAAAAAAAAAAAGAAGTCAGTGAAGAGTGAGCTGGGAGGTTCTATCTCATGAAAGCTAAGAAAAGAGAGCTCCCAGATGAAGGCTAAATGCCGACAAAAGATCAGGGAGGATGAGAAGCCAACAAGTAGATTTAGGACCATTCAACCTCCTCCCAGTTTTGGGCGCCTTCCACCCCCAATCTATGCTTCCCATCTCTCGCTCCCACTCCCAATTCGCAAGCTCAGGCTGTCTTTTGTGCCTCTCTGGGTGATGGAACCAGTGAAACAATGCATGAGTAAAGTTAGAGGAAATAAGACAAATGGAAGTGAGTTACCCTTTAGACCAAGAAAATATTTTCTCTTTCCAATTGCTGGAAAAAGTTGCACAATCTGTTTAAGCACATACACGCTGTCTGCAGACACTGTGCTCTGTCTGTGTTCACGGACTCCGTGACTGACAGACGGAGAGGCCGGCTACCCTCCTGCTCCACCAAAGAGAGGAAAGAGACCTTCCGTAGGTCTCAGGTCTAGTGCAGAGATGACAAGCGTCCTCCAGCACTTTACTGGGCCTTCCGTCATCTGTCATGCTTCCTCAGAGTATATGTCGCCAACATTTCCATCTCTTCACCCTGCCTATAAAACAACATGTCTGTGATGACTTTAACATTGTCTGCCAGAAGATTGTTTATATTCTTGGCCAAGCAGCATCTATTTTACTTCAACGGTATTAAAAATACTCCTGTGCTCTCCTTCCTTGCTGCTGCAAATGGCGTGCCCTGGAAGGAGTTTGGCAATGTCTGGCACAATGAGCAATGCCGCTTCTGGGATACCGAATCCCTCGCCCTCTGGACACACTATTCTTGACATTACCTCATGAACTACACACACACTGAACTCTGCGTGAGTGCCTGTGTGCCTGTCCCTCGGTGCCAGGCCTCGCTGTCTTTTCTATATATATTTTTAGCTGTCCAGATAATTTCTTTGTATTTTTTAGTAGAGACGGGGTCTCGCTCTTGCTCAGGCTGGTCTCGAACTCCTGACCTCGAGCGATCCACCCGCCTCGGCCTCCCAGAGTGCTGAGATTACAGGCGTGAGCCACCACGCCCAGCCTTTATTACACTCTTGACTTTGTATGCGGTTGCTCTTTCTGCCATGTTTAGTGGCCTCTTTGTCCTCCTCTCTAAACAGTCTTGCTTGTCTGACTTATGCTTCTCAACCTGTAGGAGTTCTTTCAAAATTATACATATCCTCGTGTATAATGCAAATATTTTTGCCAAGCTTATTGTATATCTTTGACTTTGTTTATGACTTTGGCCATAATTAACATTCATATAGTCAAAGCTGATTTTTTAAATGTCATCTAAGTTTCTTGTCTTGTTAAAGATCCCTCCCCATCCGGAGGCAAGTGTGTCAATATCATTTACTAAATAAACCATTTTCCACTACACTGAATTTTATCATACATTAAATATCCAGGTGCATTCAAAATACTTTCTGGACAGCCAACTGAGCGTTGACAAAGTCAACAAAAACACACACTGGGAAAAGAACACGCTTTTCAATAAATGGTGCTGAGGAAATTGGACAGCCACGTGCAGAAGAATGAAGCTGGATCCCTCCTCCTACCATGCACAAACATCAACTCAAGATGGATTAAAGACCTAAATGTAAGACCTGAAACCATAAAAATACCAGAAGAAAACCTAGGGAAAACTCTTCTGGACATTGGTCTAGGCAAGGAATTCATGACTGAGACCTCAAAAGTACAAGCAACAAAAACAAAAACAGACAAATGGGACTATATTAAACCAAAAGGCTTCTGAGCAGCAAAAGACCAAAAGTACCAGCAGAGTGAACACACAACCTGCAGAATGGGAGAAAACATTTGCAAACTATGCATCCGACAGGGGACTAATATCCAGAATTTATAAGGAACTCAAAAAACTCAACAACAACAAAATAACCCCATTAGAAAGTGGGCAAAGGACATGAACAGACATTTCTCAAAAGACATACAAATGGCCAACAAGCATATGAAAAAAGGCTCAGCATCACTAATCATCAGAGAAATGCAAATAAAAACCACAATGAGATTATCATCTCACACCAGTCAGAACAGCTATGATCAAAAAGAAAAAAAAAATAACAGATGCTGGGAAGGATGCAGAGAAAAAGGGACGTCTATACACTATTGATGGGAATCTAAATCAGCACAACCTGTGTGGAAAACAGTATGGAGCTTGCTCAAAGAACTAAAAATAGAACTACCATTTGATCCAGCCATCCCACTAGTGGGTATCTGCCCAAAGGAAGAGAAATCATCATATCAAAAGGATGCCTGTACTGGTATGTTTATCGCAGCACTATTCCCACTAGCAAAGATACGGAATCAACCTAAGTGTCCATCAACATCTGACTGCATAAAGAAAATTTTGTTTATATACACACAACGGAATACTATTCAGCCATAAAAAAAGAATGAAATCATGTCTTTTGCAGCAACATGAATGGAACGGGAGGTCATTGTCTTAAGTGAAACAACTGGGAAACAGAAAGTCAAATATCACACGTTCTCACCTATAAGCGGTAACTAAATAATGTGTGTACACATGGACACTGAGTGTGGAATGATGCACCCTGGAGACTCGGAAGGATGGGAGGGTGGAAAGGGGGTGGGGGATGAGAAATTACTTAATGGGTACAATGTACATTATTTGTTCGTTTTGTTTTTGTTTTTGTTTTTTTGAGACAGAGTCTCACTCTGTTGCCTGGGCTAGAGTGAGTGCCGTGGCATCAGCCTCGCTCACAGCAACCTCAAACTCCTGGGCTCAAGCAATCCTACTGCCTCAGCCTCCCGAGTAGCTG
>CM052454.1:3516733-3533296 GCA_028533085.1 Varecia variegata
GACTACAGGCATGCGCCACCATGCCCGGCTAATTTTTCCTATATATATTTTTAGTTGGCCAGATAATTTCTTTTCTATTTTTAGTAGAGACGGGGTCTCACTCTTGCTCAGGCTGGTCTCGAACTCCTGAGCTCAAACAATCCACCCGCCTCGGCCTCCCAAGTGCTAGGATTACAGGCGTGAGCCACCGCGCCCGGCCTTGGGTTTTGTTTTATTTTGTTTGTGAGACTCAAAATTAAAATTTAGAAAGAAAAGAGAAAAAGTAAATAATATTTATTGCATATCTACTATATGCTTGGCATACTATATGTATATATAATACATGTATTGTTTTTTCCTCCTTAAAATATAGTCTTGTGAGAAATAGGCAAATTTGACTCCATTTTCAATGGAGGAATGAGGAAATGAGGCTTAGATAGGTTACATAATTTGACCAAAGTTAAAATCTAATTATAGAGTGGTTGGCAAAGGGAAGTAAAATTAGCTTTATCTTTCATAGACTTCCTATTACAATATTGACTAATAAAAGATGAAGGTAATAAATGTTCTCTTTCCCAGAACAGAAGTGCTTGAGAACACTGTTTAAAGATTTATGCTTCTACTCAAAACAGAAGATCTAGCTGTGTTGCTAAATGTCATAGGAAAAAAAAGTGCCTAAATTACAGACTGATGTAAAACAGATGTGAATTCAAATGTGAGCTCTTGCCATACTCATTTGTAGCATTTGGCAAGCTTTGTAACCAAACCGAATCACAATGTTCTCAGCTATAAAATTCAGAGTCATAAAAGGTCACTTAGAAGGTCATTATGAGAGCAAAGAAGAAAATATGCATGAAAACATCTATCCCATGCCCATCGGGGTACTTAATAAATATTAGTTTCTTTTTTCTTTCCAAAAACTTTCAGGTTCTGGAATTTATCGCTGGTAGGTGAACTGCATGCAAAGAATATTTATCATTTCCCAATTATGTGAAAAATCAACGTTACTGAATTCGAATTAGCAATTCATTGGAATGCACTGGAATTGGTGGTAAGATACAAAATTCATCAAGTGATTTTTTTTTTCCAAATCTCTCGTAAGTGGATAACTGAAAGACGTTGCCATATGAAAGTGAATTCCTAGTCTGCATGGCATGAGCCCATTAAAATTTACAGGTGAAATACACCCCATACGCTAAACACTCAGCACAGGCAGGAAACCGGAGACCCAAACCTGCAGCCGACCCTCACCCGTGTCATCTCCCAGCTCAGTCATCACCTCTGACTCGTTCACGCGTCGTACAGTAAATCTCAACTAAATGACATACACAGGAAATAAAGATTGAAGTTTCTATGCAGTTCTGCCCCTGGGCAGGAGGCGAAACAGTGTGTTCATAAGTAAGCCGAGAACCTGGACAGACCATTGTTTTTAGCTCTTTCTTTTCTCCAATGCTGGCCCCTCTATTCTATCCTCAAATGCTCTTTTTTCCCCCCATCAAAACCTGTACTCCAAAAACTATGTGATTAATTCACCCTCATTAAAGTGTCAATGAATGACAAAGCTTAATGTCTCCCAGGGGTACTTATCTACCATAACTGGGAACAAGGTCGCCGGCTTACTGAAAGGAATGCGAGTCTAGTGATGAGCGTTAAGCATCCGCAAAGCAACAAGAAGGAACAATTTTGTCCTAGGAGCCATCATGTTGCTCCCCAAGTCAAACCAACAAGCCACCCCTGGCACTGAAAGCAGGATCTGTCTACCAGACACCCCTAACACTCCTTCATCCGGCCCCCAAATACTTATTTCATGAAGTGGGTACTTGGGCAACACTTCCTGATTAGAGCTACAAGGGCTGCGTCCTGTTACCCCACGCCGACTGCTACCGAGCCACGACCCCTCACGACCCAGTGTGTGTGAGAAGGGGCTCGTGCTTGGGGAGGGCCATTGCTGAGGGAGAGACCTGCCTCCACTGTCACACGGGGACCAACTCCCACCCCCAGAGCAGCCTTGCTAATAAGGCAGAGGAGGAGCACAGCACAGCGAATTTTGAGCTCAGAACAGGAAGTCCTCCCATGGCTGAACAAGCCACCAAAAGATTGGAAGGGTTTTTAAACCAAGTGTCAGTTATTCCTCCCCAGGCCGGGATGCGGGAAAATGAGCTTCCCCCGCCCAACTTACCTGAGATCCATGTCGCCATCCACCCAGAAGGTGAAAATGTTGGAGATGGTCCCCCCGGGGCAGCAGCCCATGATGAGCACAGCAATGGCCTGCACTGGCTTCAGGGCGAAGCCCACGGCCAGGAGATAGGCTATGAGAGGCATGAGCCCAAACTGGCAGAGCAGCCCCACGGCAATGCCCCAGGGCCTCCTGATGTGCAGCCACAGCTTCCGGACCTCCACGGAGCAGCCCAGAGAGAACATGAGCAGTGCCATCATCACGGCAGACACCGCCGTGAAAACCAGTTCCAGGCTCCCGTGAGCCGGCAGGTCCCCCGGCAGCTCCTCCTCCGAACTGTTCGCAGGGCAGGCTGAGCTGCCGGAACAGTTGGCTGTCATCTCCTCATCCCCCTAAGGCAGCCTTGCAAGTGAGCATCAGCAGTCATGGCCGGGCAGGTCTATCCAGCCACATTTTGTAATAATGCAACGAAGTCACACGTGAAGAATCGTTCCAACAGCTATTGGCCAGCCGGCTGATTCGTCCAAACCTCATCGATTGATTCACGAGCGGCAGTATAGAAAGTAATTACCACGCGCATGAAACATAACAAACTGTAAGGAAGGCTTTCTACGTCTGTTCTCACTCCCCGCTGAATGTTTACATGAAACGAGACAAGCAAACTTATTGTCAAGTGGAGTGACCCGGGCTGCGTCGTCAGCATCACATTGTGTTCCAGGAAAGTGGGTTGGATGCCAAGACATCATTTCTCCAAATTCAGTAGGGATTTCAAAGAGCCAGGATGCGATGCTATGTGGGGACAAAGGCTAACTCCGGAAAAAAAAACACGGGCAGCTGAGCCAAAGCCACGCCTCGCAGCATTAGCAAAGCATTTGTTGGAAGTATCAAAGCGAAAGATGGCCGGGTAAGGAAATGTCAGGAGGGACTGAGAATAATTTCAGGAGAGTTTAGGAATGAGTCTCAGTTTTTCCTCTTTCTATTCCTATTAGAATTCGTGTCTAAAGGCAACAATTAAACACCTGTAAGAATAATATGATATTCAGCACCTAATTATGTCTCATGAAATGTGGAAACTCAATTCTTCACTCAAATACATGCAAGGAAGCTGCCAGTTTCCTTTGGAGGTTGGAGTCTGCTTGGAGACCCCCAGCCCTGAGCCTCCAAGGGAATCCTGGCAATTCTGCAGGGGCTGCAGTGAGGTGCAAGATCCGGAACGGACGGGGTCTCACTGCGGTGTCCCGGGGGCCCCTCCGTGCGCCCTAACCAGGCACCATCGGCGAAACCAGACAAGGACGACACGGTTCCGTGAAACTAAACCTCCCAAAAAGCAGGTGCCACGCCCCTTCTCAGAGACAGTAGACGGTTTATTTGCGGGGCACAGGCTGGTAACAAGACACACTTCATAAATGCCTCTACCTGTCTCCAGAGAGATACTGGCTAGGTATTGTTTATTCTCGGATTAGCAAATTCTTTTCCATGACAGAATGCTCGGGGCACTTTGGGTGTATAAAAATACAAGTCGAATACAAATGCAGAGTGAATTCTAACTCTCTGAAGAAAGGCTAAACTGCTTCAGGCAAACACACCCTGAAAGCAGCCGGGATGGGAGACCGTCCCTGGAGGCCACAGGTGGTCAGCTTGAGAGTATTTGCACAGAGCCACGCGCAGAACGGGCACTGAGGGAGGGGGAAGGTCGCTGGAAAGCCAGGTGTCGCCGGCTTGAATCACGCAGAGGTGTGGTCAGGCTGAGAGGAAGGAGAGAACTAACATTTTCTGAGCACTTCTGGGTGACAGCGATGAGCTGGGTGCTTTATGCATGCATGGTTATGTCTGGCAAAATAGAACTTCATTTTATTTTTAGAGAGAGGGTCTCACTCTGTCACCCAAACTGCAGTGAAGTGGTGCAGTCACAGCTCACTGTAACCTTGAACTCCTGGACTCAAGCCATCCTCCCGCCTTTGCCTCCTGAGTCGCTGAGATGACATGACGCACCACCATGCCCGGCTAATTTTTTTCTTTTCCTTTTTTGTAGAGACGGGGGTCTCACTACATTGCCCAGCGTGGTCTCAAACTCCTGGCTCAAGCAATCCTCCCTCCTCAGCCTCCCAAAGTACTAGGATTACAGGTATGAGCCACCAAACCCTGCCTATTTTTTTTTACTTATTTAGCAAGAGAAGGTGTCAGATACTTCTGTCTAGATTAATGTCAAAGGGCCCATACTGGACCTTCTTTGTTCCCAGAAGAGTCACTTGACTGGCTCTTTGTAGTTATACAAATTTAAGGTGAGTAAGCACCCCCATTCCTGATGAGGATGCTGCGGTGGAAACTTGTGTGATTTGCTGAGTGCTCGGTGGTCATAGCTGAGGAGGAGGATTATATTTGCATGGTGGCCTTAGGGAGGCTCCTAGGGGAGGATAGAAGGGTGACCTTGGCCATTTCCCTTTTGAAATGTAGCACTATCAGAATTTCCCAAGTTAATTAGGATGTAACAGGAAGGAATGGGCTGAAAGAAACAAAAGAAAAAAATAATAATAAGATGCTTCCAGTGGAGGTGCTGGCAGGAAAAGACACTCACCCCCACAAGAGAAAGGGGTATCTTGATGGGCAGCATGTTCCTCTGCATCCAGTCACCCTGGCACAGATGTCACAAGATGATACAGGACACAGTGACTGAGCATGTGGATGTGCCCTGAAGATTAGTCATCTTGAGAGCCCGAGCTTGGGTACCACCATGTGTGCAAGGACTGGGCCACAGGGCATGGTGGCGATGGTGGCATTGGTGGCACACGGTACTGGGGGCAGTGGAGAGGGCTCAATCTATGGGTGCAGAAAGTCCCAACAGCAACAACAGCAGCCAAAACCAGGACCTACCAGTGGACTCATCGGGCTTTTCCACGTTGCTCCCCATCTGGGGTTGGGAAGGTGGCTTTCTTGGGAACAGTAAGCCCCTAGGGTTCTCAGTTAATTTGTAAAAAAAGGTTTCAAATATGGGGTCCTAGACTCATCGCCCTAATTGGCAGGTAGGGATCCAAATGACAAGTTAGAACATTTTAAAAGGCATGGCCAAACTTACAGCCCACCCTGGTGAGGCAGGTCATGAGATCTCATTTAATCTTTATACTCATTCCAAGAGGTCAGCACTATCATTCCCCACCTCACAGATAAGGATACGAAGGCCCAGTCGGGCTGTGTGATTTGTCCAAGTTTATCAAGCAGGTAAATTGCAACACCGGGATTTAAATCTCGATCTAATTCTCAGCCTGTGAGCAAGGGGAAGCAGGGGACAGCATGACCATGCTGAGAAAGTGACAGCCACTCAGGTCTAGCTCAGGGGTAGGACACCGCTATTTGACCTAAAGATGAAGAAATGAACCAACTAATCCATAATCTCTAATTGCATCCTCTATTCTCAGAAACTTCAAAGGCACCTAGGTACGTTCAATATGCATGCACCTTTCTTCTGAAATACAGTTCTACAATTCAGGAAATGTTCATGTATTTCTAGTCCCTGCAAATAGAATTACGAGTGAGAGATATTCCTTAAGAAAACCGGCAGAAAGGGCTGGGAAAGTACAATCTGAGGGAAAAGTGCCAAAAGGAAAGGTAATTAAACGTGGCGATGGAACTGTTGGCCAAACTCTGAAAGTTAGCACAAGGGGAAACTTCGAGAAGCTTGGAGGGCATAATCACCCTACAAGTTCAAAAGGAGTCCAGGAAAATTCATGAGCAATAAATCCAAAACAGATATAAAGGAAACTGGCAGTAATGGAAAAAGTAGATGGTTTTAACATGACACAAGGTAAAAAGCCTAATATTTTTTTAAAAAACCCTCAAAAATAAAAATACATTGGCTTCACAGAAAATAAAAAGAGCAAAATACTTAAAATGAAAATTCACCAAAAAAAAAAAGTTAAACATATTAAAGTGATCCACACCTGCTATAATTTGAATGTTCCCTCCAAAACTCATGCTGATATTTAGTTGCCATGGTAACAGTAGTAAGAGGTGATGCGAGGCAGAGCCCTCCTGGATGGGTTAATGCTGCTACTCTCATGGGAATGGGTCAGTTACCACGGGAGTGGGCCCCTCCCTCTCTCTCCCGCCACGCAGCAGGAAGACCCTCCCAGATGTGGTCCCTCCATCTGGGACTTCCCAGCCTCCAGAACCTTGTGCCAAATAAATCTCTTTTCCTTATAAATTACTCGGTCTGTGGTATGCTGTTATAGCCACAGAACATGAACCAAGACAACATCCCTAGTAATTTTTAAAAAGTAAATTTAAAATGTTTCAGCTATCCATAAGTAAAAAAAAACTTTCAGGTCAATATCTCCTGCTGGTGACTAATTATGTATCACAAGATTCATAAATTTGGAGAGGAGAATTTATCTCTTATAAAGGGTGACAGCCTGCAGGCTGGGGACCATAGCTTCCAGCAGAAACCCAAAGTGAGTCGGGCATTTATGCTGAGCAATTTGGCTAATATCCATATTTAACAAGCGATAGGAGGAGCTATGCATATTCATGAAGGGGGCACAGTAAGCAAACACGCATGTTGCATACATCTCACAGTTCACTTTGGAGTGGAGAACTTGACATTTAAAAGCAGTAAAATTAGGCTTTATACTTCAAAAGGTGAAGCAAAGGACACAGGAGTATCTTTGTGCAGCCTCTGCAAACCGGCCAGAACCAGTTCATGGTCAGACCCTCTTATCAGGAAGGAATGCTACTCAGTGGCCTCAAAACTGGAAAAAGGGTGGGGAGTCCAGCTGCAGCGTCAGGTGGTTGGCTGAAGTCAGTGGTGGAGCAAGGTGTGTCTGACCTTTCATCCCGTCATGGCTGGGAACTCAATTTTTACAGTTTCTCTGGGGTCCCCTTGGCCAAGAAGGGGTCTGTTCAGTTGGTTAGGGGGCTTAGAATCTTATGTTTATTTCTCACTGCTAAGAGTTGAGTGAAAGACACATTCTCACATACTGCAGGTAGGACAGAAAATTCACACAATCTTCCTGGGAAAAGTCCGGCAATATGTACCAATAACCTTTGTTACTATAAGTCTAAGAAGATTTCTTAATAAATGAGCTTCAATACTGGCAAAAATTTATTATTTCTTTGGGGCACATGTTCCTATTTATAATAGCATTATGATAAAAACATTCTTATTGCTGGGTGCAGTGGCTCACTCCTGTAATCCCAGCACTTTGGGAGGCTAAGACAGGAGGATCGCTTGAGGCCAAGAGTTGAAGACCAGCCTGGGCAAACAATAGAAAGACCCCATTTCTATAAAAAAAGAAAAAGAAAAAAATTAGCCAGGCATGGTGGTGTGCATCTGTATTCCCAGCTACTTGGGAGGCTGAGGCAGGATTGCTTGAGCCTAGGAGTTCGAGGCTACAGTGAGCTATGATTGTGCGTCTGCACTCTAGCCTGAGCAACAGAGAAAGACCCCATCTCTAAAAAAAAAAAAAAAAAGACATTCTTATTTATAATAACATTTCAATTATAAAAGCAGAAAACTGAGTACAACTTAAATGTCCAAAGAGAGACTGATTAAGTAAATTATGGTACAACCATACAATTAAATATTATGGAGCTATTTAAAATGTAGACATCATTTTAACAAGGAGAAATGTTTATGTTAGAAGTTTAAACAACGGAATCAAGACCAAATGGTATAGACAGAATGCCCCCAGCCATGTTAAAATAATAAGCACGGAAAGTAACTAAATGGAAAGACTCCAACATTTTCATAATGATTGCTTCTGTGTGTACGATTAGAAATGATTTGCTCTTGTTTATATTTGTGTGCTAGCTCCTATCTTTGCAATGGCTGTCAATTACTGTTTTTATGATCTAGGAAAAAGGAACGGAAGGCAAAGGATTAAAAACAGAGGAAGTTGTAGTTATTCCCAGTTGCTCCCTAAAGGTTGACAAAGCCTCATGACTCCATGCGGAACCAGACTGTGGAGTTGACTCTATGATTGTCTTTGTTCTTAGGTTTTTATAAGGGAGCCTAACAGATACCAAAGCTTCCAGGGAAGAGATACCTGCAGAAAATGGAATGCAAGGGCGTGAGGAGCCCTGCTGGGCCAAGTCAGGACCCAGAGAAGGGTGGGGAATGGGACTGCACAGGGTTCACCCTGAAACAGCCCCTGCTCCCCCTTCAGCACAAGATGACCAGAGGGAAAATGATGCCACGACTCAACAAAACCAACTGGAAAGGCCCGTTGACCCTGCACCATGGCATCCTATTTATCATAGCATTTGTGGTTCTCTTCCCAGCAACCTTTTCTGGGCTAAGCTTATCAGATGAGATGCTATTAAGATTATAACCATAAATTCTCACTGCCTGTTTAAATCCCAGGGTTACGAGAAGAAAATTTATGACAACTGATAATAAATGGGATTGATGGGGTTTGTCACTCATGAGAGCAAATTATTGATACTGATTTTGTGTGATAACAATAACTACCACATACTGCGTTCTTCCTGTGTGCCAGGCCCTGTGACAGGTCCCTTGGGGAATGCATTTCGTCCTCCCAACAATGCTATCCAGCAGGAGCCGTGACTACTCTCGTTCACCCGTGGGTGAAGACAGGCTCACTGCCATTAAACGACTTGCCAGTAGACAACAAGATGACAGAAGTTGACTCCCGAGTCTATGCTCTCTATCAAAAACAAATGAAATAATAAAAGTTCATGAGTTTTACTTGTATAAAATATTTTAGGTCATTAAACATGAAATGTCCTATTTTGAATCAAAAGTGTACTCTGTCATATCTCAAACAAGAAGTAGTAGTTTTGCCATCTTAACGGTAGCTTGCTTATGCCAGCAGCAAAGAAGCCTGGAGAGCGAGTGGTGATGAAACTGTGAAAGACGTTTTCCACAGCTTGTTGAGAACTGAGTATTTTTCCTTGCAAGAAGTGGTCCAAATCCTGGAAGAAGGAGTCAGTTGGTGCAAGGTCTGGTGAATATGATGGATGACAGAGAGTTTCCAAGTCCAACCTCTGTATTTTGAGCAGCACTGTTTGTGCAACATGTGGTCCAGTGTTGTCTTGCAAGAGGATTGGCCTGTCTCTCTTGACCAGTCTCAGCAGCTTAATCACAAGCATCCTCATCAGCTGGTCCAACTGGTTGCATCTGCTGTAATTGATTGACCAGGTTTCATGAAGCTGTAGTGGATAATACCAGCCTGAGCAAGAGTGACACCTCATCTCTACTAAAAATAGAAAAAATTAGCCGGGCATAGTGGTGCGTGCCTGTAGTCCCAGCTACTCAGGAGGCTGAGGCAGTAGGATCGCTCGAGCCCAGGAGTTTGAGGTTGCTGTGAGCTAGGCTGACACCACTGCACTCTAGCCTGGGCAGCACAGTGAGACTCTGTCTCCAAAAAAAAAAAGACTGAGCATGTACCTTCACAATAAAAATAAAATAAAACACAAAGTGTCAAAGTGAACTGTCAGAGATATCAACTGTCAAACTTTATACTTAAGGAAATCGATCGGACATTTCATACTTAATAACCTAAATATTATTCTTGCCCCTCAAATGAGACATCCCATCCTCATCACTACTATTTGCCTCACTAAAGCTTTAGCTCGTGTGCTTTACAGGGTGCTCAATACAGGTACACAGTAAATACGTTAACTGACATTCTGAAAGAATAACATCCATGCTGAAAAGGATATTTCAATTTATATGTCTGCAAAACTTTTTTATTTTGAAGTAATTACCTGATTCAAACATTCATGATCCTAACTACAAAGAACACTTCCTAGCACTTGTTACAGGTTCTAAACTACTTTATAGTGGCCTCCTTAAAAGAATCCCTAAACAAAACAGATCCTTGGCTACATCAACCAACTACCCCCAAAGAAGAGGATGGAACCAGAGCAAGTGAGACATTTTACAATAATATCACAGTGGCCATCAATCCTTTCCTTACACACTTTCAACCTGAAGTTAAACCATAGAGCCACAGCTGCGAAGGATCAGAAATGCTTTTCTCCACCCTCAGTGACTAGGCCAGGAGGACATGCGCCTAGGACTGCAGCCAAAATCTATCAGAATAAGGAGTGTTGCTGAGCTCAAGCATTTCACAGGAAAAGCAGGATCTATCCCAGGCATCTGGTGCAAACTTCCAGCCTTCCAATCGGACCATTTCTAGCCACGGTGCCTGGGGCATTTTATTGTAAGTGCTTCGTGAATATTAGTTATTGTGGTGGTGCTTGTTATTAATAACATCTGTTGCAGCTAGCCCAGAAAAATAACAAGTCAGGATTAAAAAAAAAAAATTCTCCTTTGCTGCTGCTTCCAACTTTCTGATTTCTTTTTCAAAGCCTTTTTTTAGTAAAACCTAGAAATTAAAATACTAAAAGGGTCATGAGAAGACAAAAAATATATATATATTTATTAAGTGATCCCATGATAAAAGAAGACCACCATTGGGAAAAAACCCTCCTCTTATTTTGAAGGAAATTATGTCAGCTATTTCCATTACTTGTGTAAAGTGATTTCAATATTGTTAAACGGCAGGGCTGGAATTCTCACCGTCGCTCTCCTGGGATACCTGAGTTGTGAGGCAGCAGAGCACCTGAGGGAGGAGGTGGTGCAGGGAACCCGAGCTAGGAAAAGTTTGGTCATTCGCTGGGTTCAAGGTGTGCTTGTCTTACCTGCTCTACACAGTGGGTGAGAGCGGGAGATTAAATTCCGACAGGAAATAGCCACAGGATGAGTAATCGCTCACACAATTAGAGAAAGGGAGTCTTCTGGCTCTTGGAAGAAGTTGCTTCGACAGAGAGTTGATTTGATGGAGCTGATCTGACCTACGAGAACATGGCACCTGCAATGGAAGTCCACAAGGAGATCACACCCACGTTTTAGTGCTGGGAACGTTTCAGAGTGAAAAGCACGTCTTTGCAGAAGAGGTGGATGAAGAGAAGCAACGGAAAGGGATTGACACTAACAAGAGCGTAGGAATGGAAGGTAGGAGCCTCTTAGGAGAAAATCCCAAAATACAGCCTGAGGCTCCAGGTACAATGGCTTATACAGCTTTTTTTAAATAATTTTTTTTTAGAGACAGGGTCTTGCTCTGTCACCCAGAGCTGGAGGGCAGTGGCACGATCATAGCTCACTGCAGCCTCAAACTCCTGGGCGTAGGCGATCCTCCTGCCTCAGCCTCCCAAATAGCTAGGACTGCAGGTGCACGCCACCACACTTGGCTAACCGTTTTTTTATATTTTGTTGAGACAGGCATCTCGATATGTTGCCCAGGCTGGTCTCCAACTCCTGGACGCAAGTGATC
The DNA here is from genome assembly GCA_028533085.1 of Varecia variegata. NCBI lineage: Eukaryota > Metazoa > Chordata > Mammalia > Primates > Lemuridae > Varecia > Varecia variegata. The sequence goes on from CM052454.1 coordinate 3,528,182, forward strand.
CTCCTGCCTCAGCCTCCCAGAGCAAGGGGATTACAAGTGTGAGCCACTGCACCCGCCCAAGGTTTTTCCTTCTCTAGGGATCAATGAAGAGAAATAGATTATGTCCTTTGTTGCAAATAAACAAAGCCAAGGTCACTGGGTTCTGTTCATAGGTTTCAGTACACTGGCGATGGCCCTACCGCCCGGAAGGCCTGCTGTAGCCCGGGGGTGCCAGAGGGTGGACAGAGAAAACTACCTTATTCCAACGTTTAGTATGGGGCCTGCTTACCCCGTACAAGCCATATTCTTCAACGGTAGCTCTCTCAGTAATATAAAGCTGATGTTTGGATTTCCTGTTTACTCCTTTGTCTTATTTCACGTTTGGTTGAAATCCTAGACCAGGAACAAGGGTATCATGTTTTCCGTGCCCCTCCAAACTCTACATTTGACCAGAAATATTGAGAATGGAGGTGGAATGTAGGGACCAAAATAACAGGGATTTGGGGGAGGCCGGGGTGTGTGCCTTTGGGGGCCTTAGATTCAAGAGGTGGGCAGAGCATTTTGACCTTGAAAATTTCCAGAGATTATTATGCAGTCACGAGACTGCACTTTACAAAGGCACAGTTAGATTTTTAACTACTGTGACCTGGGCAAGGCATTGACCACGTGACAGTCTCATTTTGGTTGGTCACTGAAGCTGCGGCAGCTCTTCGAGGGCTGGTTTTTAAAGAAAGAAGCTGCATCCACTGGGCCTGAAGCGAGTAGCACAGAGGTCTTACCCAACTTAAGTGAAGTTCCGTATCAGAGACAAGGGCCAGCAAGGGCCTTGCTTAGCAAAACGCTCCCTCAGCAGATATGGCTGCACAAGGACTAAGTAAGCAACACCTCCCAGGTGCTCACTTGGGCTGCAGCCCCGCAGCTGCCTGGGGCCTTAACAAGAGCAAACAGTCTGAGCAGATACCGAGGTCTCAGCAAACACCAACAGGCCACACAAGCAGCCAGGTCCAAGGTGGGCCAAGCAGGTGCTCACCAGCACAGGCTTCCGGAAAAGGCACAGGGCTGAGACTTGCATCTCAGTTCCACTCCTTTAAAAGCTGTGTCCCCTTGGATAAGTTACAAATCCCTCCCCTCGGCCCCAGTTCCTTCAGAACTAAAATAGGCATTTGCAAACGTGCCTGGGTAAACACGCACCTGGAACCCTCCGTTTCTCTCCTGGAGGGATTTACCCCAAAGAAACGAGAGCACAAACCCACACCCACACAGTGCTCTCGGCAGCTTCATTCGTGAGCGCTCAGAACCGAACACAACCCAGATATTTATCGAGAAGCGCGTGGATAAACAAAGTGCGGTACATCCACACAGCAGAAAAACGCTCAGCAATGAAAAAAAAAACACACATGCAAACAATATGGATGAGTCTCAGAATAATTTTGCCGAGCATAAGGAGCCAGAGCAAAAAAATAGCATACGCTGAATGCTTCCTTTTCTACGAAATTCTCAAAAATGCAAACTAATCTAAGCAGGTAAGTCAGTGGTTGCCTAGAGGGTAGGAGCAGAGTAAGAGCCGTGAGAAAGGATGGATTAGAAGGGGCACAAAACAACCGGGCGATGGTCGTACATATTAGCCTGATCGTGAGAAGGGTCCCACACTCATCCAGTTGTATACCTTAAACAGGTAAGGTTTATGTCAGCAGTTATACCTCAATAAAGCCAAAAAAATATGTGTCAAAGAGTATATAAGAAGGGAACAGCAAGAATCAAATGCCCTGAGCACACTCTTCAGAAGTGGCACTTTTTCGACAATTTTTTTTTTTTTTTGAGACAGGGTCTTGCTCTGTGGCCCAGGCTAGAGTGCAGTGGCTCCATCACAGCTCACTGTAGCCTCAAACTCTTGTGCTCAAGAGATCCTTCTGCCTCAGCCTCCTGAGTAGCTAGAACTACAGACATATGCCACCACACCCGGCTAATTTTTCTTTTTTTTTTTTTTTTAAAGACAGGGTCTTGCTGTGTTGCCCAGGCTGGTCTTGAACTCCTGGCCTCAAGTGATCTTCCCGCCTTAACCTCCAAAAGTGCTGGAATTACAGGCGTGAGCCACCGTACTCAGCCCCTTTTCAGCAATTTTAAGGTAATCCAGTCATTCATTCAACAAATACTGATAGAGTGGCTGCTCTGGGTGGGTGACATTGTGGACACTAGAGACAGCACAGAGAAATAATATAGGGAAATAAGTAACTGCAGATGGTGATAGGAGTGTTGTAAGGGAATTAAAGCAGGGTGTTGTCACAGAAGCGCCTGGGTGGAAGGCAAGGCCAGTTTACCGAGGGTGGTCCCGGGCGGCCTCCCTGGGCAGGTATTTATTATTTAAGCCCTCAATGATTAGGAGGCAGCCCCGTGAGAATCCCAGGGCAGAGAATCTTGGGAAAAGCAAACAGCAAGCGCAAAGGCAGGCAGGAGCCGATATGTCAGAGAGCAGAAAGTAGGCCACCGCACTGAGTGGGAGGAATGAGGTCAGAGAGGAAGACGAGTGTCACACGGCACAGGGACTTCACGCCATGGGAAAGGACGTGACTCAGGGGAATGACAGGATCTTTTTGGCAGTACCACGAGCGCCATTTTTAAAAGATCAGTGTGACCGTCGAGGATAGACTCCAGGAAAGCCAGCACGGAAGCGAGGAAGTCAGTTAGAGGCTTTCTCCACGTTACAGACAATGGGTGACGGAGGCTTGGGTGAGGGTGGTGGCGGTGAGGAAGGAAATGGATACACTGGGGACACACTCAGGGGTAGAGCCCACGGGAGCTGCTGATGGACTGGACTGAAGAGGGGGTGAGTGACAGGAGGAAGGACAGACGACCCCCTGGATTCTGGCCCGAGCAACGGAATGGAAATGGTGCCATTTACTGGAGTGGGAAGGAAGATCCTGTTCTTGAGACTATGATGAAAACAGGTATGTCCTCACTACCTCTTCCCCAGTGAGGACAAGACCTTACGATCCTTGCGGACAACGAGCAAAGGGAAGAAGAGTCTTTTCCCCCCACGCTTGCTAGCGGCCAACTGCTGGCACAAACCCTGCCTCGTCGAGACGCGGGCCCAGCCCTGTCCTCCGTCTTTCTTCCCCTGAGGTTAGAACTCCGCTCCGGTCCTGCCCTTTCTCCCGCACAGGGTTGTCTGAGGACTAAAGGACATAAACAGAGCACCTAGAGAGTTTCTAGTATAGAAGAAATTCCTATTAAATGTTTTTTTTTTTTCTTCCTCCTCTGTCTCTAGGTAAAATGTTTCCACTGAGGAAATTTTGATACACTTTGTCAACTGAAAATGAAAAGATTCCATAAATTCCAATCATTTACTATTAATATTAAATTTCTATGCCAAAATATTTTTTGTTAAAAAAAAATTACAGCATGCAAAGCACTTGGGGTTTCGGTAGCCAGTCCATTTTTTTCTAAAGCTCTGCCTCTTCTATGCTGATAGCCAAACTTTTAGGGTGTCTGCTGTCTCTCTCTCACTGTGTGTACTCTCCCTGGGTGAGCCCAAAGACATCCATGGTTTGGACTTTCACCTCCATTTTCTCTTTCCTGAATAGCACACCTGTAAAGCCCATGGCTACTGGAGACCTCCATGCAAGTGGCTCCCAAGAGCTTCAGGTACCAACATATCTAAAATTAAATGTGTCTCCTACACACCCAAGACAATTCTTCCTCTCCCCTGCACAGGGCAGCACAATTAGGAGAAAAATCCCAACCCCACTTCTCCCTCAGGAGGGAAAGAGAGGAGTAGACTGTGTGTCCAATATTCTGGTTCTTCAAGGGCTGGTCAAGTAACTGGGTTCTGTCTTGCCTGACTTGGAACACTGGCTGGAATGGCAGTTTGGATGCCAGGTTGGGAGCCACTAAGAACAAAGCTGAGCATCACAGCTTATTACAGCACCAGAGAGACTGTAGTACCACAGACAGACCCCAGGGAAAACAAGAGATAACCTGAGATTATGTGGCACAGTGAAGAAACAGGCCAACATTTGAAACTGGGAAATCATACACACAAACCCAGAGAAGATGTATCCCCCAAAAGGTTTCAGAAGTTCCCCTACATTCTAGTCAGGCTGATTGCCCCTACATGAAGCCAGTCTCCAAAGACTAGGAGAGGTGGCTGTTTTTCAAATGCTGAATCTCAACAAAAGATCATAAGGCATACAAAGAAACAGGAATGCAAAGCCCAATCAAACAAACACAACTAACCTCCAGAAATCATTCCCAAAGAAATGCAGGTGGATGAACTACCTGACAAAGAATTCAAAATAACCATCTTAAAGATGCTTAGTGAGCTAACAGAGAACATAGACAACTAAACAAAATAAATAAAATGACGTACATACAAAATTAGAATATCAACAAAGTTATCGAAACTATTTTTAGGCTGGGCACGGTGGCTCACACCTGTAATCTTAGCACTCTGGGAGGCCAAGGCAGTAGGATCACTTGAGGTCAGGAGTTCGAGAAACTATTTTTTAAAATCTGGAGCTGAAGAATATAATAACTGAATTTTTAAAAATTCACTAGAGAGGTTCAACAGCAGACTTGATCAAGCAGAAAAAGTCAGTGAACTTGAAAACAGGTCATTTGAAATTATTCAATCAGAGAAGAAAATAGAAAAAAGGATGAAAGAAAGTGAAGAAAGACTAAGGAACTTATGGAATGCCATCAAATAGATAAATGTACCCAGAAGGAAGAGAAAGAAAGAAATTGCAAGACTACCTGAAGAAATAATGGCCAAAAACTTCCCAAATTTCAGGAAGAAAATGAGCATATGAATTCAAAAACCTCAACAAACTCCAGTTAGGGTAAACCAAAGTGACCCACACCAAAACACTTTATAATTAAACTGTTAAAAGTGAAACAAAAGAGAGAATCTTAAAAGCAGCAAGAGAAAAGTGACTCATCACTACTAGGGAGCTCTCATTAGATTATCACCAGATTTCCCAACTTAAAACTTTCCCAGATAAACAAAAGCTGAGAGAGTTCATTACCACTAGACCTTCCGTAAAAGAAATACTGAAGAGAATCCTTTAAGTTGAAACAAAAAGACACTAGACAGAAATACAAAATCATATAAAAATATAAAGCTCTCTCAGGCCGGGCGCG
>CM052454.1:3533796-3550910 GCA_028533085.1 Varecia variegata
GATACTAGTGATACTAGCTAACACTAGAATAATTCCCCTGTGTGCCTGGAAGTTTTCATGTAATCCTCATGACAGCTCTGTGAAGTAGGTACACCAGAATTATGCCCATTTTACACATAAGAAAACTTAAACTCAGCCTGCGCAACATGGTGAGATCTGGTCTCTACAAAATAAATTTTAAAAAATATTAGCCAAGTGTGATAGCATGCATTTGTAGTCCTAGCTACTCAGAAGGTTGAGGCAGGAGGATTGCGTGAGCCCAGGCGTTGGAGGCTGCAATGAGCTATGACAGTGCCACTGCACTCCAGCCCCGGGCAGCCAAACATGACCCTGTCTCAAAAGGAAAAAAAGAAAAGAAAAACTCAGAGATGAAGTTACTTATCCCAGGTTACATAACCATAAGCAACTGAGTTGAGATTTGAAGAAAGGCAGACAGGTCTGAAGTCTATACTCTTCAACACTATGCCACAAGGCCTTTCATAGGAGGATAAGATATAAGAAGATCCTAAAGCACCTACTGAATCATCTAAAAAACACTAAACTGCGCTTAAATAGAACATTAACATCCAAGGATACTTTATTGGATTCAAAGGCTAGGAAAATTCATTCATCTAGATCCAATACTTTCCAGTTAATCAATTTCCCATTCCCCAGCTACTCAGTATTTTCCTCATAAGAGCTGCTGTGTGTTTTCATGTCACTTTCACATATGTATGTATGTTCCATATGCTTCCGGGTCATTCCAGACAGAAAATATGAAATTAGGCATGAGGAAAAAGATGGAAAATTTTTTAGAACAAAAACAAAGTAAGCTCTACTTACTACTTTAAAATACTACATGTGAATAATGAATGTTTCACTGAAAATAAGAAAGGAGAGAGTTACTAAAATAAAATCTGCCCTTTATCTTAACCAAACAAAATGTTTCAGTTTATCATTTTTTTTTTTTTTTTGAGACAGAGTCTCACTCTGTTGCCCAGGCTAGAGTGAATGCCGTGGCATCAGCCTAGCTCACAGCAACCTCAAACTCCTGGGCTTAAGCGATCCTCCTGCCTCAGCCTCCCGAGTAGCTGGGACTACAGGCATGCGCCACCATGCCCGGCTAATTTTTCTATATATATTTTTAGTTGGCCAGATAATTTCTTTCTATTTTTAGTAGAGACGGGGTCTCGCTCTTGCTCAGGTTGGTCTCGAACTCCTGACCTTGAGCAATCCACCCGCCTCGGCCTCCCAGAGTGCTAGGATTACAGGCATGAGCCACCGCGCCCGGCCCAGTTTATCATTTTTCAGAGAATTTCTCTCTCACCTTCCTTTTGATCCCTCCTTGGGATCTAAAAGATACAAGTTCAAAATGTCTCTTTAAAATAATGCCTCTGACCAGGAGTTTTCCCTTCCTTTAGTGTAATTTTATAAAAATCAAAATGAATATCACAAATGATTCAACTGCTAACGTATTTTCCTCTACTTACAATGCTGTTGCTCGTGACACAAAGGAACAAGGGCCTGGCAGGGACCCAGACGACCTGTCCGAACTGTCCACTAACCCGCGTCTGCGGGCACTGAGGTCCACCAGTGGGTGTCTGTCTGTCTGCACTGAACTTTACACAGAGAAAGCTTCAGAGACCTTCATCCCCTTCGGCTGCAGAAAACAGAGTACAGATCTGATGATGCACGATGACTGTCACTAAGGTGGAAGAGGTCTCCTCAAACCAGCTTGCCTGTCCCTTAGGAAAAGTTGCAGTTCCTCAGATCTATTTTCTTCACATTTAAGTTTATTTAGGTGCTTCAGTTCATACTCCCTTTCAAGTTGGATGGCTGAAAAATAAAATACACGAAGCCATTTGACTGACATTTCTTACCAGACATAATGAAGCCACAACTGAATAGCATACAGCAAAATTCACATTCTTGAATAATAAACAAGATGACAGGGCTACAGAGATAGGAGGTATGGACAAGCATATGCATATTTAAACATTTCCCTGATAATAAGCAAATGGTACACACAGTTTAGAATGTGTTAAAGCAGAGCTTAAGGCACCCACCTTCTGCTGAAGGGAGCAGACCATCCTTAATGGTTTTATATGTTGTGAGCTTTACAGGGCCCCTAAATGTAATCTCTCCCACGAAAGGCAACTTGATGTTGGCTAGTTTATTGTACAAAGTCTTCGTAAGCAGTGCAAGATCCCATGGTTCCTGTCTGGGGGACAAATCCATTAATTCATTCAATAAATATTTATTAAGCACCTACCGTGTGATATACAGAACATCTTTTCATTCTCAGTCCCACTGGCCATTAGACATTTTGGTTTACAGGTATTCAGTATTTTCCAGAGTTGCAACTCCAACTAGGAGAAGCCTTATACTAACTAATGTAGAGACATATTGAAAAATGGCCAGAAATTATGCCAAATCATGCCAAGAAGTTTTTTTTCACGGCACAGACTCCCTGAATCAACCCAATCTTGCCATGTAAGAGAATATAGATAAGCACTGTAAATTCCAAAGCCTTTCATGGCTCATCAAAAATATGGTCCCATTAAGGAAGGAAAGAATGGCATGATCACACGTTGAGCAGGGTACCTGGCACACACCAAGGCTGACGTGTGATCCTGGGAAAAGGATGAAACTCCAAACCACATTCGTCACTATCAACGTGAAACACATTGTTTTATGTCACCTGATTCTGAAACACAAAATGGCAGCTACATGTTTCTCTCTGCAGTCAACATGAGTCCAGCCTCATAGGCATGAAGATAGTGAAAGACCTGCTTTGGTCTGAGCAGGGGAAGTGACCTAGTTACACACAGGCCACCCCTTTGTCTGCCTTCTCCACCTTCCGTGGTGCTTTTTCATCTCACTTTCAGGACTGACTTAAAGTCTACAACTATTACAGAAGTCCTTGAACAAGTCACAAAAATGTATTTATACGAATGTTCATGGAGCATTGTTTATTTTAAAAAAAAACCATGGAAATCACCTTAATATCTCTCAAGAAGAGCCCGATTAAACACACTGCGGTATGTACGTATAATGAAAAAATGAGGTCTAGCTGTACGTGTTGATTTGGAAAGATGAGCAATGTTTATATAGCACCTACTGTATGTTAGGCCCTGTTTTAAGCAGTTTACATACATGAATGCATTTCACTGCTACAACAACCCTAGCAAGGAGGCAGGTGCTATTACTATTCCCCCATTTTACAGATTAGAAAACTGAAGAGCAGAGAACAACTTGCCCAAGGTCACCAAGCTGTTGGCTGTGAAGTTGGGATTTGAACCCAGGAAGTCCAGAGTCCAGAATCCATACTCTTAACTACTAGTGGCTATATAAGATATATTGGGGGTGGGAAGCAGATGGGAGGAGCAAAGTTTAATATGATTCCATGTGTTAAAAAGATATACGTGTGTGTCTTACATAGCAGCAGAAATCCTAGAAAAAATATAAGACATTTTACCTCTGAGTGGTACTTTAGTGTATTATTTTTATAATTTATTAAAAACATTTAACCAAAAAAAAGCCCAAGATAAGGAATTACCTTAGCAAATGAACTCCAAAGAGTGCTACTACCATTCTGTTCCTCTTAACATAGCTGCTCTTATAAATAGTATAACAAATACTTTCTTGAGAGGATGACAGAGAAAGCCCTAGTGTTGCAGAGATTATTCATGATGTAAAATTCTTCATAACCAAAACCACAGAATCCGTGCATTGAATCATTCTCCAGAAATAGGAATATCTTTACATTAAAATTATATTTATAATGATAGTTACTATAATGGTATTTGCCTATAGTTCAAGGTCTAAACACATACTGAACTGACAAAACTAAACACAACAAAACAATGAGTCTTCTCTAGGCCTGGAGAGGTGGCTCAGGCCTGTAATCCTAGCACTCTGGGAGGCTGAGGCTGGCAGATCGTTTGAGCTCAGGAGTTCGAGACCAGCTTGAGCAAGAGCGAGACCCCGTCTCTACTAAAAATAGAAAGAAATTAGCTGGCCAACTAAAAATATACATAGAAAAAATTAGCCGGGCATGGTGGCGCATGCCTGTAGTCCCAGCTATTCGGGAGGCTGAGGCAGGAGGATCGCTTGAGTCCAGGAGTTTGAGGTTGCTGTGAGCTAGGCTGACGCCACGGCACTCTAGCCTGGGCAACAGAGTGAGACTCTGTCTCAAAAAAAAAAAAAAGAAAAAACAATGAGTCTTCTCTGATTTTCCTATAGCTCTGGTTTTATAACTCAGCAGGGAATTTCCATTTACTTCTTAGAATGTTGTCAAAAAAAAATTCAGTTGACTCATAATGGTAAAGATGTCATAATCTAAGGCAGAGGGATTAACAAAACAAAACAAATCCAAAAATGTAATAAAGGAAAAGGCAACACTACAATAGCAGAGTGAAACTGCAGTGTGGTACCAACACGTGCTCACTATACACCAGGCAATGCACACGTACGTCACACACATTAGACAGACATCGTTACATCCACCACAGATGCCGAGGTCAAGCCACAGAGAAGGTCACCCACAGAGCCAGGGCAGGGCCAGGCTTGGAGCCCAGGACTTCTTGATTGGAAATGCCATGTTGTCCATACATGTCTGCCCAAAGTACACAGATGCAAAACTGATGCTTTGTACCAGCTAATTAAGTGCTCTGTTAGGACACCTGACACCAGGGCATTCTTAGGTAGATTCAGCCTATCTAAAGAAGTATTTTCAGATGGTGGGAGAAGGCAGAAAATGCTGTTTTATTAATAGAATAAGAAGACAAACCCTCTCTCCCTGGTACTTTTACTACATGACTGTGACTTGGATCAAACATCTCTGAACCTCAGTGTGAAAGTGTTGTTTTGTTGTAAAGACCAAGTAAGACAATTTATATTATATTCTTATAAAAACAGCTGTCTTTTAAAAAATCACTTCCAGGCCGGGTGCGGTGGCTCACGCCTGTAATCCTAGCACTCTGGGAGGCCGAGGCAGGTGGATCGCTCGAGGTCAGGGGTTCGAGACCAGCCTGACCAAGAGCGAGACCCCGTCTCTACTAAAAATAGAAAGAAATTATCTGGCCAACTAAAATATATATAGAAAAAATTAGCCGGGCATGGTGGCGCATGCCTGTAGTCCCAGCTATTCGGGAGGCTGAGGCAGGAGGATCACTTGAGCCCAGATCAAGTGATGCTGTGAGCTAGGCTGACACTACGGCACTCACTCTAGCCCAGGCAAAGCGAGACTCTGTCTCAAAAAAAAAAAAAAAAAAAAAAATCACTTCCAGACATGTGAAAATACCTTATATTAGTCCAGGATCTCATGGGGGAGCATGGGGTGTCCCGTACTTTTTATTTAACCGTAATAAAAATACTTACGCCGTGTAACAACTGCCCCGCAAAACCTTGTTCTTTCTCGGCAGGCCATATGCCATGGTGAGTTATTACAGTCCAATTTCCTTACATAGGTGCCTGATGTAATGTCACAGATCCTCGGTTCGCTTGGCCTGAAATGATTGCAACGCATCTAATTAATGGCTTTCACGCGAATATTTTCTTAGCCAAATAATAAAAAAGAGCCAGAAAAAAAAAAAAAAAACCATTTCTGAATATCAGAAAGTCCCTAACAAATGTACGTTGAACTTGAACCCCAAAGGTAAAACTGGATTCTCTCTTGTTTTCCATGCACTCATTTTCTCATTTTTTGTCACCCTCGAAGGAGAAAATGCCAAGAGTTGTCATCCTGACACAAGGTTTCGGTGTTCTGTCGTGGTGTTCTGTCCCGGACGGAGCCCGCCGAACCAGCTCAAACACCGCGTCGCCAAACCGTGTCCCCTGTGATGGTGGCGAGGTTAAGCGACAAGCGGCTCGGCGGGCACAGGGACTTTCGCGCCCCCCCAGCCCCGGGAGCAAAGCGGTTCCTCTCAGGTTTTCCCGCATTCAAACCTCTGAACTTGGAAGGCGGCCAACCCCTAGCGCCACTCCCGCGTCCCCACCCTCGCACGCCGATTCGGGGCGAGTCCCTCCCTGTCCCCAGACGTGCAGGTCTCGGCAAGAACCGGTTCTCTGAGGGGCGGCGGCCTCCGTCGCCCGCAGGGCCCGCGGCCGGGGCGCGACGGCGGGGCCCGGCCCCCGCATCTCCTCACGCCGGGACCCCCTTCCCGACGCGCACTCGCGGGGGCGCGGGGCGGCGCTGGCGGCCTCGTTACCGGGGCTCGCGGGGCTCGCGGGGCTCGCGGGGCTCGGCGGAGCGCGGGCACCCGCGGAGGACAAGAGCGCGCCCGGCTACGCGCACAGGGCCGCGCACACGCCGCGGGCCCGCGCCGCGGGCACCCGCCTCCCTCCGTCTCCGCGCCGAGGCCCGGGCGGGCGCGCGTCACGCGGAGCCTCAATAAAGGGCTTTGTGGTGCCGCCCCGCCCCGTGGGGGCGCCAGGCCCGGCCGCGGCTTCCCGCGGGTCCCCTCGGGCGGGGCCTCGGGTCTCGGCCCGGCGAGGGCGCGCGCGACAGAACGGGCAAAACAGGCGGCTGTGCGCCAGGCCTTTCCAGAAAGGACACTTTCGAATGTTAAGGGGACTTCGTTTGGGGGCCGCCACTTAAAGAAATGTGCCCAGTTCTGACCGGCGACCCCTGAGGAGCGGAGGCCGTGGTGTTGGTGGGCGCATGCTCCGTGCGTAGCCCACGGGTGGCGTTTGACGCGTTCGTGTCACGAGCAAGACAGGGTCAGGGGACGTGTGCTGACGCAGAGTCCCTCTTTTAATGCTTCAGACGCCACCACGCAACGTCAACATTTCCATACTGAGTGAGGACTCGGAACTGCTTTGGAATTCTAGCTCCGCCACTTAAGAGTTTGCATGTCACCTCTTTAAGCCCCAATTTCTTCATCTATAAAACAAGGACAATACTCTGTGTCTCAGAGGGTTGTGGTGACCTTAAAGATCATGCTGGAAGAGAGGGAACCGCCTGAGAAACGGCAAAAATGTTTTAGGAGTTGTCTCTTTAAAACCTCCCCCACTCTTTTTGGGAATTGAAACCTGCATCCCTCCCTGCCCAAGACCAGTAATCAGAGCTGCAGGGAGTGTCCTTTGTTCTTTGTACCAAAGGAACAATGGAATTGTCTGGATCAGGAGATTATCTTCCCCACAGATGGGATGTATTGGAACCATCAACTGTCCTTACATAGCAATCACCTAAAGCTGAAAACCCTCCCTTGAACAGCTCTGTATTTCTGCTTATAGTTAGGAAAATGGTACTTTAAGATGGGAGTCTGCCATTCTCATTTGCCAGCAAATTAATAAACTCCCCTTTCCTTCTCCTCCATCCTCGAACTACTTGTCCCGGTTCTTGTTTTGGCCGGCTGCAGGGACAAGTGCCGAAAGCTTTCGGTAGCAATGCCTTTAGATTCTCTGCCACATAAGTGCCTCATTATCTAATTGTGAGCCTAGGAACAGCTTTATGAAATAGGCAAGGGGGACACTACTTACTATGCCAATTGTAGAGAGGAGGAATGAGCTCAGAGAGGTTAAAGATCTGCCCAGAGTCACAGAGCAAGGTGCAAGGCCAAGTTTGGAAGTTAAACGCAGTAACCTTTCCACCTGCCAAGCTACCTCTGATAGTAACTCCTGCCTACGTAGGATAGGCTAGCGGGGCTGACCCCTCTTTAGAAGGTGCTTTTGTTCCTCCCAGAAACTAGGTGAGGATGCGCTTGCTCTTCAGCATTTCTGTTCGAGTACCGATGGAAAATGAGCACTGAGGAGTGGAAACAGAGAGAGGAGTTATCTGAGGTCATATCCAGCTAGGGCAGAGACAGGCCACCTTAGAGATGAAGTGGATCCATGGCCTGTTCTCTTTTTAGAGATGGAGAAATAGGTCCAGGACCACACTGAAAGAGATCAGACAGCCCGTGATTTCTCTACGTGGGAACTCTCTTTCCTGCATATGTATAAAATTCCTGACACTTGTGTTTAGTTATTTCCTATGTGACTCACTTTGAATAAATATGGTGGAAGTTACCGTGTATGTCTTTGGAAATGAGGTCATAAAAGATTTTGTGGCTTCCTTCTTGCAGTCTCTCTTGGGTCACTCCCCCTAGGAGAGACTGGCTGCCATGCTGAAAGGACACTCCAGCTGCCTAATGGAGAAATTCAAGTGCAGACGCATTGGAGCCTTTTGCCACCAGCCTTGTGGCTGAGCCATCTTAGACGCAGATTCCCCAAGGCTTGACCAAGCTTTCCAATAGCTACAGCCCCAGCTGATGTCTTGACTGAAACTTCATGCAAGACCCTGAGCCAGAACCGCCCAGCGCTGCTGCTCCAGGATTCCTGGACCTAAGAAAATATAAGATAATACATGTTCTTCAGGCCGGGCACGGTGGCTCATGCCTGTAATCCTAGCACTCTGGGAAGCTGAGGCAGGAGGATCGCTCGAGGTCAGGAGTTCAAGACCAGCCTGAGCAAGAGCGAGACCCCGTCTCTACTAAAAAATAGAAAGAAATTAACCAGACAACTAAAAATATATAGAAAAAGTTAGCTGGGCATGGTGGCGCATGCCTGTAGTCCCAGCTACTCAGGAGGCTGAGGCAGGAGGATTCCTTGAGCCCAGGAATTTAAGGTTGCTGTGAGCTAGGCTGACGCCATGGCACTCTAGCCTGGGCAACAGAGTGAGACTCTGTCTCAAAAAAATAAAGTAAAATAAAATAAAAATACATGTTCTTCATTTTAAGCCACCAAACTTTTGGGGTCATAGTTACACAGTAATAAATAACAATATACCACTAAATATCTTATTGTAAAAGGAATGTTATACGTGGAGGATAATGGCCATGTTTTTTACAATCTAGATTAATGCTAAGATAAAAATGAACAGTAAAACTCATTATGCTTTACAGACATTTGCCGTATTGCTGAGTTTGCTAAATCTCATCCAGGACCACTTAAGATCCTTAAACATTGTCAACACCCAAAATATACCTGGTATCCAAAAACCACAAATAACACTAAATTTTCTAGAAGGAGAAAGATGTCCAATAAAGATCTGGTACCCTCCACCCTATAGTGACTATTTCACTATTTTCTTTTGAAATATCAAATTATTTGTAAAAATTCTTTTTCTCCCTCTCCTTCTCCTCCCTCCCTTTCCATCTCCATCCCCATCTCTGTCTCTATCCACCTCTGTCCCCTGCTTTGCAGGTGCCCTACACATATTTTCCCTTTTAGGCATGCCTTCACCAATCTCACCTACTCCAGAAAGTTAGCCACTGTCATTTTAATTGGTTAAGAGAGCATTGCTGCCACCCAGTGTTAAAACTAAGGTACAAAGAAGAATGCAAAAGAGGCAGATGATAATCATAAGAGAGAATACAAAAACAGTAATAGTGTGATAACATTTACTACGTTTTGGGTAGTATTCAATGTATTTCATATACATTGCCTCATTTAATTAACACACAATAGATGCTACTATTAATTTAGTGATAGCCCAGCACAGTGGCTCACGCCTGTAATCCTAGCACTCTGGGAGGCTGAAGCGGGAGGATCCTTGAGGTCAGGAGTTCAGACCAGCCTGAGCAAGAGAGAGAGAGCCGTCTCTACTAAAAATAGAAAAAAAAAATTAGCCGGGCATGGTGGCACATGCCTGTAGTTCCAGCTACTCGGGAGGCTGAGGCAGGAGGATCGCTTGAGCCCAGGAGTTTGAGGCTGATGCCACGGCACTCTAGCCTGGACAAAAGAGCGAGACTGTCTCAAAAAAAAAAAAAAATAGTGATAGGATTGTAGAGATATTAGAGAAGAAAAAACTGAGGCACCTCAAGCATGAATAACTTTTTCAAAGTCGCAGGATTTGAACCCAAGACTACTTGACTCTGATTTTTGTGGTCTCCTCATCATACTATATTACACATTCTCCCAGGATTATAATTAAGGAGAATTATAATACATTTGTAAATATTTTTGCAACTTCCCTTTTCAAATATTCTGATAATTTCTCATGACATGTGTGTGTGCATGTGTATAGTCATTCTAATTTCAAAGAGTGGTGTTTTATTTCTTTTAATGTGTAAATCACAGATACAGGCCAAGCCCATGACTCATGCCTATAATCCTAGCACTTTGGGAGGCCAAGGCAGGAGAATCACTTGAGGCCAGGAGTTGGAGACCAGACTGGGCAACATAGCGAGACCCCATCAGCCCTGCAATTCATTAGTAGGCATTGCAGTCTAATGTGCTTTTAATTGACTAGGTTGATCCCATATATATTGCATGTTTGAGAAAGGAGAAAATAATGCCAGAAAAAGCTCATTTCAATTCCAACATGAAGCAAGTCTCTCAAATGTATTTAAGTAGCTTTATAGAGTTTCCTCAGGTTTCTAAATCAGGTATTCCATTCTAAATTTCAGGAAATTGGAAATGTTCAGAGTAATACTTTAGATTCCAGGGAATGCTTTACATTTTGCAAGGTGTGAGTCTTTAAAAGAAGACTCAAAACCTTACAAGCAGAGTGTGGCAATTAATGACTTTCTGGTAACTTTCATAAGAATATTGGCCTTACAACTCTAGCCAAAATGTGTGACAGACAGAATTCTAAGATGGTTCCTGTTGCCGGCTGAATTGTGTCCCCCCCCCCCAAATTCCTGTGTTGACGTCCTAACCCCACTGCCTCAGTGTGCCACTGTATTTGGTGAACAGGGCCTTAAAAGATGTCATTAGGGTAGAATAAGGTCATATAGGTGGGCCCTAATCCAATGTAACTGGTGTCCTTATAAAAAGAGAAGATTAGGACACAAAAACGCACAGAGGAGAGATGATGTGAAAACACAGGGAAGAGACAGCCGTCTACAAGCCAAGGAGAGAGGCCTTAGAAGAAACCAACCCTGCTGATACATTGATCTCGGACTTCAGCCTCCAGAATGGCAAGGAAATAAATTTTTGTCATTTAAGCCACCCACTCTGTGGTCCTTTGTCATGGCGGCCCTCGCAGACTAATACAGCTCCCGAGGTCCCCACCCACTAGGTACACCCTGTATACTGCCCTCCTCCTCAGTGTGGGGACAGACTGTGACTACAATGGGATAGTCACTCACCCGCTTAGGTCATGTTACATGGTAGTATGATGCTCAGGTGACTACATTAGTTTATGTAAGACTGTCACATCAGATGAGGGGTTCTCCTGCTGCTTTTAAAGGAGCCAGCTGCTCAGACCTAAGGCTGGCCTCTAGGAGCTGAAACCACCACTCACCAAGGTAGCAGGGACCTCCGTCTTACAGCCACTGGAAATGAACTCTGCCATCGGCCCCAGCGAGCTTGGAAGAGGCCCCTGCGCTGCAGATGAGAACGCAGCCCAGCTGACACCTTCATTTCAGCTTATTATACCCTGAACAAAGAACCCCGTTATCCTAGACCCAGACTTCTCATCTGTGAGATGATAGTCGGGTGCTGGTGTTGACTGCTGACATCCGCGGTGCTGATTGGCAGCACAGAAAACCAACACAGTGTGACTGTGACTTCAAACCCAAGAGCCGGCTCGTCACTGTGCTCTTCAAGTCATTTAATTTCAAACCTCTCAGAGAAGACCCAGAGACAAGGAAGACTTTTCTTTTTCCCATGGTGTCTTAATCAGTCCCCGATATTTTTTGGTAATTGGAATTCTAGGTTGAAATGTTCTACTCCCTTTGCAAGTGCCACACTGCGCATTCAGAATTGCAGTTCCGTACATGCTATGCTGCCACACATGAGTGTACCACCTTTCAGCAAATGCTGATTGTATCACTTGGGAATTTTATGATGTTATTTTGCCACAAATAACAGAAAACCATACTAATCATGGCTTAAGTGGCATAAGCAAAAAAGAGTATTTACTACTCTCACTTAACAGGAAGGATGCGAGTACTAGGGATGACTTAAGTGTTTCATTAGTCTGAGCACACATTCAAGGACTGGGAAGTGTTGGATTATTTTTTTTTTTTTTTAAAGAACAATGTAGATCTTAAGGCAACATAACATGTATGGACCTGAGACATGTTGCCTGAGTTCAAATTCTCCTTCCACCCCAGGCTAGAAGCCCTCCAGCCAGTTAGTTACCTCTGTGCCTCAGTTTCTCATCTGCAAGCTGGAGATAATTATACTGACATCATAGGACGGTCATGGTCATTAATTGAGAACACATATTAAGTACTTAAGAGAATGCCTTGCCCGTATTATGTAACAAATATAAACTCTTGTTATTTTGAGAGTTTAGAAAGCATTATAAAAACTTAGTATTCAAAATCTTCAAAAGCCCCAGAATCCTCACAAAGATATGAAGTCTATCAACAACCTACTCAGCGTTTACAGATAACCTGCTACTGTAATCATTAGATCCGGAGCAGACACGGAATGAATTTGTTTTTAATTCTTCAGTGAAGGAAACTTTAAATAGATACAAAAGCAAAGAGATTCATATAATGAATCTCCATCTACCCATCACCCAGTGTCAGCCACTATCAACAAATTTTCAATCTTGTATAATAATCACTCACTTTCCCCATAAATACTGGGTAAACGCCTTAATTAATTATCACTTTAATTCTACAAAAAAATAAATAGGTGTACACACCTCCAGAACTAGCTATTCTGTGTCAGTTTGTTTTCCTCTATTTATTCCGAATGTAAGATCTCAGACTGGGGTTTTAATAATTGCAGTGGGAAAAGGATGGGTTTCGGAACCACACAGACTTGTTAAAATTCCAGTTCCAGCCCTTCCTGGCTCTCTGATGGGAAGCACTTTGCTTCCTTTCTCTGAGCCCAGGTTTTTTCACTTGCAAAGCGGAGGTGAGCAACAGTCTTGACCCCTCTGCAGAGTCACCGAGAGCAGCAGCATAACCACGGTGAGCAATGGCTCTGATGCCCTTAACCAGCAAGGCGCGGCCCTAAGCACCTTTCCCGTAACACCTGATTTAGTCCTTGGCACTTGGCACTTGCGGACTGCTCAGCCCACGTTCCCTTTTGGTCCCAGAAGCAGGTTTTCCCGCAGTGGAGGTGACCGGGGGTGGCGTCCCGGTTCCGGGACGCTGCAGAGCGGAAGTGGCGCCAGACGGGGCGGGGTCCTGCACACGGGGGACAGCTTGGAGGCCTCCCCAAATAGACAAGTGACCCGGGTGGTGGGCGCCAGCAGGGTGAGGGACGAGGGAGGACCGAGGTTAGGGGAAGTGTGGTGTCGGGGAGGAAGGACAGCGCCGAGCACCGAGTCCCTTCGTTGTCCCCGCACGGCCCGGCGCCCCGGGACAGCGCCCCCTGCCGGCCGCGCTGCGTGTGGCCGCCCCCGCGGGGGTCCCAACGCCGCGGGCGGGGCTGGGGGGTGAGACCCCGATTCTGACCCGCGTCCGCCCCGGGGTCCTGCTTCATTCATCCCTCGCAGCCACGTCGTGCCCCTTACAAAGCTGGCATCTGCTGTGAAACGTCAGCCAGCGCTTTGGGGTGCGCTGGGGCAGCTGGCTGGTGACCCGAGGCTGGCCCCCTGTGACATCCAGGACGGGCCCATCGGCATCCTGACCACCCCAGAGGGCGTGGGGGCGGGCTGGCCTTGGGGACTCCGCCTCGTCCCAGGAAATGCTCAGATCAGCAACGAACCGGGAACAGACAGATGCTAAGGGTTAGGAAGGGGTTATTTTAAAACCAATGTTTATTGCAGAAGAGGGCCTTCCATTTTTTCTATTTCCCTTTCCAGAAGGTTTTTGTGGGCTTTAATGTAGAGTACATCGAACAATACTTCTGGAAAGGAGATCTCTGGAGTCCGTAAGAATCAAGTGGGGAATGAGTTTAAAATGCATATTCCCAGGCCCTGCCACCAAATATGCTAATGCACATATTCCGGGATAGGTACCAAGAATCAGCTTTCTTAAAATAAGTGTCCCAGGTGATTCTCCTTCAGATGTTTTTGGACATTTCTCCAAGAGTGGCCCGAAGCCCCCTGGTGTGAGATGATCCCCTAGAGTCTTGTGAAAAATACAAATTCCCTGAACATCCTGAATTTTAAATGGAGGGGGGGGTGGGGGGATGGAGCTCAGGATTCTGTGTATTTAAAAAGTCTTCCCAGTTAGAGGTTTACTGGTAAATTTTAAGAACAACCTGCCTAGGGAATAATGAAGTGTTCTCTTGGAGGGGGCCAAGCCCTGGGGGACCTGCCAAGTCTCCTTAAGCTACAACCCCAAGACTCAAGTGAGCGACGAGAAAGAGGTGGGGTACTGAGAATACCGAGTTCAGTAATAACCAAGGATAACACATCCGATCATTTGCGTGAAGTTTCTCCAGTAGGAGGGCCACAGCTCGGTCACCCTCTGCTCATCCTAGCTTTGCGTTAAGCACAGTTTTTCTCACACACAATAAATATTTCTCGAATTGTTTTTGATGTATTCTCCCTTGGAGAGCCATACTTTCAACATATACATACATATTTACATACAGAGAGATAGCAAGTTGGTGGTGTTTGAACAAGCGTATATGGTCAGGGACAAAAGAGGTGGCACTGAAAGAAAGTGGCTTTGACAAAGAAAGGGAGATAAAATGCAGCGAGTTGCTGGCAAGACTTGAGCTGTAGTTAGGGAAGACATACTGCACGTTCTAATTTTGGTTCACTTCCTCTCTTGCCCCAGGATCTTAAGCAAGTTACTTTCGTTTCTCTATTTCAACGGTGCCTTTTTTTTTTTTTTTTTTTAAGGAATATGCCTTGTGGAATTATTTTAAGAAGTAAGTAATAAGAGATTGGAAAGCACCTTTTCCTCTTAGCCAGAAGTATGCAGAAGAGAATTTCCACCATCTGGGCCAGTTTAATGAGAGCAGTAGTTTTTTTTTCTCTCTCTCTCTCTGTCTCTCTCTCTCTGTCTCTCTCTCTCTCTTTCTCTCTCCTGTCTGTCAATTAAAGATCATTAATTTAGTAATGATATTAGTAATGTTTATTAGTAATGTTTATTGGGGATTCCTTATATACTAGAAGCTGTGATGACTTCTGGGACAACAAACAAGATACAGCCACTACCCACTCTTGTTGGAGAATCTGGGGGATTCAGGGTCTGAAGCAGAAGTTGGAGGACCAGAGAAAAGTCACCAAGCAGCTCTTCTGAAGCACTGGCACAGGTGGACAAGTTCCAGTCTGGGAAGCCAGGCACATCCAGCTGTCAGAGTGGCACCTCGCAGCCTGGGTCACTCTTGGGCAGCAGGGCCTGCAGTTGGGAAGAGGCAGGACAGAGGCAAGGACATATGGAACCCGCTACCCCCTTTGCCTGCCTCTCAATATGATGCAGAGTGGGGACAAGCTGGGACATGCCAATCTCTCTTTGTCTTTCTGCCACAGCAGGGCTATTGGTTCACTTCTACCTACCAAATCTCATGCAAGCTTCTCTTTTTCCAGCTCTAACACAGATCATACAAGGAAAGGGATCCTGGAAACCCATAGTTCCAGCGTGGCCAAGGTAACAGCCATGTGAGGAGCTGAGTCCAGAAGTGATGAAAGAGAATTCCCAGGAGCCCAACACATGGTTGAGGGCGGCAAGATCAATGCAAAGATTCTGGGCAAAAGAGCTTGTTCAGGTCCCAAGCTGTTTGCAACACCTCAAAATCTTCTCTGGGTGGTCTCCTGTGTCGTCAGCACTAGAATGGTCCCACCCAGAGCAAACTAGCTGCATGAAGGTAGAAGGCAGCTGGTAAATAAACGTAAGGCTGATACCCCAACATAGCAACCACCGGGGGGTACAGGGTCTCACTGCGTTGCCCAGGTTGGAGTGCAGTGGCCTGATTATAGCTCGTTGTAACTTTAAACTCCTCGGCTGGGTGTGGTGGCTCACATCTGTAATCCTAAAACTTTGAGAGGCAATGCAGTAGGATGCCTTGAGGCCAAGAGTTCAAGACCAACCTGAATAACATGGCAAGATCTCTACTCTACAAAATACAAAAAAATCAGCTGGGTATAGTGGTGCATGCCTGTAGTCCTAGCTACTTGGGAGGTGGAGGCAGGAGGATGACTTGAGCCCAGGAGCTTTGTTTTGTTTTGTTTTGAGACAGTGTCTCATTCTGTTACCTGGGCTGGAATGCAGTGGAGTGAACATAGCTCACTGCAGCCTCAAACTCCTGGGCTCAAGCGATCGATCCTCTTGCCTCAGCCTCGTTGCAAGTAGCTAGGACTACAGGTGTGCGCCAGCATACCCAACTGGGGTTTTGGGGTTGTTTTTTTTTTTGTAGAGATGGGGTCTCCCTGTGTTGCCCAAGCTGGTCCCAAACTCCTGGCCTCAAGTGATCCTCCCACCTCGGCCTCCCAAAGTGCTGGGATTGCAGATGTGAGCCACCACACCCGGCCTACAACAGCTATTAACGATCACTTTACTCAGGAGGCTGAGACGGGAGGATCCTTGAGCCTAGGAGTTTGAGGGCACAGTGAGTTGTGATCACGCCACTGCACCGCAGCCTGGGAGACAGAGCAAGACCTTGTCTCTAAAAAAACAAAATAAATTTTTTTTTTTAATTTTCAAAAATCACTTTAAATTCTAATTTTTTGTCAGATTCAGATTTAAGAGATGTGGAATGCTTACCTGTTCAAATATTTATTAAGTGCTTACTGTATGCCACATGCAAGTGAGACATCCTACTAAACGCTGCATGAACCAAGTACCCTCCCACCAGCCCTTGCTTACAACACCCCACTTCCCTTCCCAGCTGCACGAGATTCCCCACAAGGTTTACAATAAATAAAACCTGGCGATAAGGGAGTAAGAAAGAGGCCCTGAGCCACGCCAGAAAGTTACAAGCTCTGAAGTTTCATAATCTTAGTGCAGAAGGATGGATCCCAACTCCTTAAATGAAGGTCCGTTGGTTAAAAATAGAATTTTTATGGAACTAGTTTAAACCAAAAAGGGGATTTACGATAAGGATACTGGCTTATCTCCTGGGACAGAAGTGCAAGCATGCAGCCAGCCCTCCCGCAGGGTGTGAAATCAAGCAGCAAGCCGGGAGCTCTCCAAGCCCCGGTTCATTTCTGTCTCTCTCTGCATTTGCTGCTTCTCCCTGCAAGCTCTGTTTCTCTGTTCTTCAAAGCACAAGATGGAATACGGATGTCCCTCTTGAGTTTAAAATTATAGTTTGAGGGGGAGGGGTGGTGTAGGCAAAAAACAAAC
>CM052454.1:3551410-3574881 GCA_028533085.1 Varecia variegata
TAACGAAAAATCCGATGCAGATTCGGGTTGCTCTACTTAGTCCTTTTGAACGTGACGGCCACACAGCACACAGGCTCACTCAACTGGCGTCTAGCGCCTTACTGACTAGGCAGTGAGGTTCTTTGTTCACGCGTGTGCATTCCAGTCCACTCGCCTTGGCTGCCAGGTTACGACGTCAGTGTGGAGGATGTCCGGGATGTCGGGCAAACCATTCTGTTTCTATTAGCAATGGGTGGATGCTTTCTGGACAGCCTTCATATACATATGGATGCGTATACATATTCAGTGCACACTGGAATTGTTTTCCCTGCTATTTTGGGGAGAGAAGCAGTTTGCTGCACATGACATTTTAATTTCTTGAAGAAATTTGGATTGCAAGAGAGTGGAAGGACCATAGAGGAATTACTTAAGCAGACCTGACACGGTGCATTCCTAAATCAAATGTAATTGGCATCACTCGCATAAAACTTAATGTGGTTATTGTTGACTGTAGTAAGAAGAGCTGCTGTGGATTGAACGCCTGTGCTGTGTCAGTGTCCTTGGCATTTTAGATAGGTGATATAATTTACGGTTTTCAGTAGCTCTGTAAGGTAGGGAGCTGCTGTCCATTTTACAGATGGGAGCACTGAGGATGGATGATAGAGCTTAACTTGCCCAAGGTAATGGAGCAGCTCACTTGAACCTCGCTTCTTTCTGCTTTATAGCACCACTCTGTTTCTGATAGACCCAAATTGGTATCTTCCCCACTTTTTTTTTTTTTTTTTTTTGAGACAGAGTCTCACTCTGTTGCCCGGGCTAGAGTGAGTGCCGTGGCGTCAGCCTGGCTCACAGCAACCTCAAACTCCTGGGCTCAAGCAATCCTCCTGCCTCAGCCTCCCGAGTAGCTGGGACTACAGGCATGTGCCACCATTCCCGACTAATTTTTTGTGTATGTTTTTAGTTGTCCAGCTAATTTCTTTCTATTTTTGGTAGAGATGGGGTCTCTCTCGCCCTTGCTCAGGCTGATCTCTAACTCCCTCCCGCCTCAGCCTCCCAGGGTGCTAGGATTACAGGCGTGAGCTACCACGCCCAGCCCTTTTTTTTTTTTATTTTTCTTAGAGACAGGGTCTCACTCTTCCTCAGGCTGGTCTTGAACTCTTGGCCTCAAGCAATTCTCGTGCCTGGGCCTCTTAAAGTGATAGGATGAGCTGCAGTGCCTAGCCCACATGTGACTATTTTTAAGAATTATTCCTTGAAGAAGAATTGCTAAACTGTAGTGTATACTAAATCCCTTTCTTAGCAGTGGTTTAGAATAATAATTTCCTGACTACAGTAGGCCACTATTTAAACCTAACCTTATCTGAATTGCATTGCTACTCTGTACAAATCATATATAAACAATCTAAACAGCCTTTCGTCGGCTGCATTTGGTCTTTCCTGTGAGACATAACTGATAATAATCGATAATCTGGTGATGTCGTTTCCCTGCCCCTGCCTCCTAGCAAAGTGAAGGATTTGAGCTGCACAGAAAGGTCCCTGGCTGCACCCAGGGGTGGGATCCCTCAGGAGCTGTGGTCTCTTTCACTTAAGAGACCCACTCACCTACCCAAAGAAGCTGTGCTGCTCCTGAGTGGTGAGACCCAGGAGTTTGCTCACTGCCCCAGGTTTCTACTTAACCAGTCTTCAGAACCATTTTTCACTACAGATCCGGACAGTTTGCTCCTCACTTCCTTTAAGTCTTTGCTGAGCTGTTACATTCTCTGACCACCCTATATAAAATTGCAACACCCTACCTGGATTCCTCCCTGGCACTCTCTACTCTTGTTTTTCTCTATAGCACCTTTCAGTATCTAACATTTATGTATTTTACTTAATGTGTCTTCTTTGCTCACCTCTTGTAGTATGTAAACTCAGTGGTGCTAAGAGTTTGTTTTCTTCACTCTCTTTATTCTGAGTCCCCGGCTTTAAGCAGATGTTCAGGAAATATTTGTTGGTTCAGTGAGTAAATGAACAAACGAGAGAACTCAGGACCCCTCTCTCAGATCCTGCCTGCATCCTTACGGTTCTCACCCTCCACCGAGGAGCCCTGGGGTGGGCTCTGCTGGGTTGCAAGCAGGTTGAGCATCTTTGGGAGGGTCATGTGGGGAGAGCCAGCAGGGCTCTTCAGATGCCTTTACAGCGTGTTATGCAGAATGCCAGCATCAATGCAATACTGTCTTATTGATTACTTATGGTGTGCCAGCCCTGCGTGTGGAGAGAGAGAAAGTGAGAACCCCAGAAGCTGGGGGTGGGAGGTAGGGTTGTGGGGGAGTGCAGGGTGTGGAAAAAAAAGAAAGGGGGTGAAGAAAAGAGAGGGAGGAAGAGAAAAAAGAGAGAAAGTGAGAGATAATAAGTGGTGAGGGCAGGGAGAAGAGTGGGGCTCGACTTGGAGAGCTTGCCTAGGGCCACTCTATCTGGTTGGAGGAGTGACTCCAAAACATGTTTGACCCTGAAAAACTTAAGAGTTCTGCTAGTGTGTGAGTATAACTAGAATATTTGCAACATCCACGTTGCAGTCCTTTGGGAGAGGAGACAAAGTGACAAATGATACTTACTAGTATGGAAACATTGTAGTTAGTAAGTCAGGAATTTAAATTTCATGGCCAAGGGCAATAAACTTATCGCAGAAGGACTACATTCATGTTTCAGCTTTAGCTGAAATTGTAACAGTTAGCCTCTTAATCAAGCATAACGGGCAAGCTGAAATGATTACAAGTTTGATGTAGTGTTTCTATTTGTATCAAATAGTTTGTTAAGTCTGTACTAAGATAATTTAGTAACATACCTTTGCCTTAAGGATGTTTGAAAATAAAATAGAAACTAAAGCAAGTTAGGATAAGTGCAGTCAGTTTATAGTCACCACAGAGAGAAAAGGAAACAGCTGTTGATAGTTTTAACTGTAGAGGTTGTTTCTAGAGATACACAAGATAGTACCAAGGCACACATGGGGTAGTATTTTTTTTTTTTTTTTTTTTTTTTTTTCCCCCTCTAAAATCCAGTCCTGTTTTGAGAGAATGCTCAAGAATTGGGGTTTTCCCTGGTTTTTTTTCTCTTTCTGTTAAAAGTAAGTGCGTTTTATGAGTGCAAGTAAAATCTTAAAATGTGTTGTTACTGGGCCCCACAGAAATGTTGGGTTCTTCTGTGAAAATCACCTGTTGGTTTCCTTTCTGTTGCATACTTGACACTCTTAGTTTTCTTCCTTTTAATTCTAGTGAGGATGTTGACACAAACTGTGACCTCAGGCAAATTACTTAAAACCGAGTCTTCATTTTCTTCTCTATAAAATGGCATTTTTATATCTATCTTGCAAGCTTATTGTAATGTGTACATGAAATGCCATTTTTAAAGGGACTTATTTAACAGAATGCTTGGCACAAAGTAGACACTAGGGAAAAGTTATCTTCTCTCCTCCTCGTGATGAACTTGTGCATATTTTTTCTTGCTGAAATGGCTTTGAGCGGCAGCCTTAACATTTAAAAGTGCATTTGGCCTTTGATATAGGCTAGCTGGTTTGTTAATGCAACTTGGGAATTGTTGAAGAACTATTCTCTAATTCAAAGGAGAACTTTGAATTCTGTCTCCAGTAAGGTTTCTTACAGGTCATGTGTGCCTGTAAGGTTACTTACGGGCTAATATTCACCGGCTGCTGTTTCTCTTCCAGATGAACAGACTTGCCTCTTCCCACTGACAGGCAGCGATGGCATTTACTGAAAGAGTCAACAGCAGTGGCAACAGGTAAGCAAAGAATCCATGATTCGAAGACATGCGGATATTTAATTTTACAGTCCACTTTTCAAAGGACTGTTTGGTCCTTTTCATTTTGCATCTTAAGAACTAGCTGATGCAGGAAAATGCTTATCAATTTCAGTTTTCTCTACATGAAGTCAAACCTGTTAGACTAGCTACATATTTTCTTTAAATCTAGTAATCTCTGCGTCTCTATCTCATTTCTTTAAAATGTGAGAGTTAGATTACATCAGCATCCTAATTCTGTGTTCAAGATACTGGTGGATGTAGCAGTGATTTGGGAAAATGTGCACATGTTCAGCCTGTGCTGAAACGGATATCATGATAAATTCACCTCATTATGAGAGCTGTGAAGGAGGGAATTCTGCCACATTTATATTTTACCCCTTTCACTTCACACCCCTTCCTCCAACTCTGCATGCACAGTTCAACGCTTTCTTGCATATACTATATGATAAGTGTTGATTGAGGGGAGCGTATTAACATTTTGAAGCAGTTTTAAAGAATAACTCATCTGACATCCAGAAAGATTTCGTATTATCACTAATTATTATTATTTTTTTTTTTGAGACAGAGTCTCACTGTGTCACCCTGGCTAGAGTGCAGTGGTATTGTCATAGCTGGCTGCAAACTCAAACTTCTGAGCTCAAGCGATGCTCCTGCCTCAGCCTCCCAAGTAGCTGGGACTATAGGCACATGCCACGACGCCTGGCTAATTTTTCTATTTTTAGTAGAGATGGGGTCTTGCTCTTGCTCAGGCTGATCTCAAACTCCTGACCTCAAGAGATCTTCCCGCCTCATCCTCCCAGAGTGCTAGGATTACAGGCATGAGCCACCACGCCTGGCCTGATTAGTTTTTTAATCTAAACTATTAGCTATTCAGAAACATATTTAAGCATAAGAAATGTGGGTTCAAACTTACTCAGCTGGTATTTATAGGGTAGTAAAAAGGGTGATGGTACCTGTGATTCTGGACTGGCCTGAATGCTTCCCTTCTTCCTCCCCCTTTCTGGTTCATTTAGGAAATTCTTCAACTCCTGGTGGTCCTGGCCGGGCTGTTGTTAAACTTGGTACACTCTCCTCCCCCACCCTAGGGAAGACAAGTGGCCCAGACTGCTGCAAATCCACATTCTGCTGGGGGAGGGAACTGTTGTCATTTGTCTTTAGGTTTGTACTGTTCGGTTACACATGTTTTAAATTTTTACGTAGTTA
The DNA here is from genome assembly GCA_028533085.1 of Varecia variegata. NCBI lineage: Eukaryota > Metazoa > Chordata > Mammalia > Primates > Lemuridae > Varecia > Varecia variegata. The sequence continues at coordinate 3,556,388 of CM052454.1, forward strand.
AATGTCTTGTCCTTTAAGAAGTCTGGCTTTGATTGTGCTTAGAAAGGTCTTTTCTACTCCAAGATTGTGAAAGTAGTGTCATGTGCTCTTTGCCGGCACTCGTATAATTTCATTTTTTGCATTTGAAACAGAATGTGTAAGCTGGTGGCCTGTGGGACAGATGTGGTCAACATATGGGTTTGGGTTGGCCCTCACAGCGTTCTGAAAGAAAGTATCTTCCAGTGTTTTTTATATAACAATCTAGACTCGTGTCTTTTCATGAAAAATGTTATGATTTAGCAGCACTGGGCTTGTATTGCCATATAGCATATGACTCAGATGGAATGGAATAGCCACAGCTCTTTCAGACAGAACATGGGCTTTCTAGTTCAGAACTTCCCAAGCGCTCTGCCGTCAAATACTTTTCAGGTGTGCCAAGATGTTGATTTTTTTTTTTTTCCCTTAGCCTGTGGGTCAACCAGAACTCCCACCTAACTTCCTCCAGCAGACATCTGCTTTGTCCATTTGCCCCAGAGAGACTTTATGTTAAAAAACAAAGAGGTTGAGGCAGCACCAGTGCTTGCTAGTTCATTAGAATTCCCCACACAGCTGGATCCACACATTTAGTGAGCTGTTTGGCAACTCTTAACTTGCAACCCATTTTACGTCTTTTTGGCTTTTTAGTATTTTGAGCCATCTGTAATTAACTTGAGTATAAAATGTATGTTGTACATTTCCCTATTAATAAGAAAATGAAAAGATAGGGGATGTTAGGGAGCCTTTTTTTTTTTTTTTTAAAAAGCAAAAAGCTATTGTTACAACATAATTTATTAAATCATCTATCTTTTCTCCCCTGATCTGAATGCCATGTCTAAATTCTATCACATTCTTGGGTCTATTGTTGGGCTCTCTTTTGTTCCATTGATTGTGTCTTTTGGCAATGTTGGCATAGTATTTCGCTGTATCTTTATATGTCTTAATATTTAGGCAGATTTTTTTTTTATCATTACTTTTTTTTATTTTTAGAATTTTCATGGCTATCCATCTGATTATATTTCCCAGTGTATTCTGAAGTCATTAATCATTTTCCAGAAAAATAGTTTTTGGCATTTTGAGGGTGCCTTTGAATTCATCAATTAAGGAGAGTTGACTTCTGTAGACTATTAAAACTGGGTCTTCCAACAAGAGAACGTAGATCTCAGATTGGAGGACATTTAAAGGGATGAAGAAATTTTAAATTTCCATTGTAAGATTTTTGTGGAGGTCTGATTTTTCAAAAACTTCTAGTTGCTGGCATTATATCCGGTGAGATTTCTGGTAGACGACTCAATTATAATAGTTAAGACTATTATCAGTGGCAAGATTAAAAGGCTGTTTTATATTCTATTATATGTGGTTTTTGCTGTTGGTAATTATTAAGTTTTGGTGGATAACTGCCCTTTGTACTAACATTCTAGCAATTGCAGAGCCGTTTTTATTATTTATGTTTATCTTGCCAGCTCTTCATCTCCCTGATATACTCCTTTTAATTTTAATGCCTAGTACCAGTAGTACGCTTGGAAATCCTAAACAGAGCTCTATTTTTAACATAAACCAATAGCTCACTTGTTTAAATGTTTAATCGTGATAGGTATTTAATCTTTTCATTGCCCAGAAAAAAACATCAAATTCATGTGGACCTGGTCCAGGATTAGGACATGTTTGCAAAGGAAACAGATGTGTATTGAGTATGCAGCTCTAATCACTCCAACTCAGTAAAAGTCTGAACTTGAACCCTTATTTTGCTCCGGGGTATCAAAAGTCGTAAGCCTGGACAGAATATTAATGTAATGTGCAAAGACAATGTTTATTTTAGTTCTTATAAATAAATAAGCTTATTCTGTGAATTCCAGATTTATCAGCACTAGACGCTATTGAATTTGAGCTCACTTATATTTCTCCCACCTTCCCTGCCTGCCCTTTTCTTTAGTTCTTCCTAAAAATTGTTATTGGAGTATAACAGACAAAAAGGACAGACATTATTAATACAGTTCAATGTATTTTCACAAAGTGAACACACTTGTGTAACAGACCAAGAGAGACGATGCCAGCTCTCCAGAAGTTCCCTCCTGTCCCTGTGTGGCTACTACCTCCCTCAAGGGTCACCACTATTCTGACTTACAACACCCGACATTTGTTTGTTTTGCCCGCGGTTCAGTTTTATTTAATCTAATCATATAGTATATACTCTTTTATAAAAAGTTTCCATTCAGTTTTGATGTTTGTATGAGTTGATCCTTGAACGATGTGTGTGTATGTGGGGTTAGGGGTACCACCCCCCTCCCCCCGACACGTACCCCTCTCCCCCCTGCAGCGGAAAACCCCCAAACTTAGCTATCAATCATCTACTGTTGAGTGGAAGCTTTACCAATAACATAAACCATTGATTAACACATAGTTTATATGTTATATGCATTGTATACCCTACTCTTAAAATAAATTAAGCTAGAAAAGAAAATGTTATTAGGAAAATTATCAGGAAGAGCAAGGAAGTGGATCTCCGTAAAGGGCTTCATCCTTGTTGTGTTCACATTGGGTAGGTGAGGGGGTTGTTGGCTTTAGTGTGGATGGCAGAGGTAGAAGAAAACTGCAGATAACCGGACCCACACAGTGCAAACCTGTGCTCAGGGGTCGGCTGTATTTTCATTTCTCCTATTTAGTAAATGTAAACATCTTTATATTTTATATTAATACATTATACATCATATAATCAATATTTTATATTTTACCATCAACTTCTCAGTTTAATATGATTATTCTTACTCTTTCTTCTACCTCCTTAATCTCTTCTGCCCTCCAACTATTAGTTTTGCTTTTAGTATTAAATTATCCATATTGATAGCATATTTTATTTTATAATTATTTGTGCTCTTACAAGCTTTGTCTTTAAAATGACAAGGAAAGTGAGAAGACCAATAAGCATTATTTTCATTATTTTGATTGAGGAGTAAAACTAGGGTTTCAGTTTTCCTCCGTGGGTTCACAAGTCAACCCAAGTACCACTTGAAAGAGAAGGTTCATATTGATCAAGACAAACGATGGATGGATTGATTGATTGAGAAAGGATTTTACTCTGTTGCCTGTGCCAGAATGCAGTGGTATCATAGCTCACAGCAACCTCAAACTTCTGGGCTCAAGCGATCCTCCTGCCTCAGCCTCCTGAGTAGCTGGGACTACTGCCACCATGCCTGGCTTATTTTTCTATATTTTTGTAGAGACAGGGTCTAACTATGTTGCCCAGGCTGGTTTTGACCTCCTGGCCTCAAGTGATCCCCTTGCCTCAGCCTCCCAAACTGTTGGGACTACGGGCATGAGCTACCTCAGCCAACTGCTACCTTTAGCTGAGTAAATTGTTCAAATCATGCCACATTTTAAATTGCTTCTTCTCTGAATAGTGTTTTGTTTTTACTGGAGTTTCCAATTACTTTTCTTTTTCCTTATTGAGGGAGAATATGCCTTTTTGCCATTTCACTAACATGTTCCCCTTCTTACCCTTTTGTATCAGTTGCTTGAAATTTCTCATTTTCTTCTTGGAATCCTGAAATTAAAATTAAGTTTTGCAAAGTGAGTGTTAAATTATGTTCATCTGAAACTGGGCCCAGGTAATTGAAGCCAGAGAGTATAGTTGGGATACAATCTGGAAAATTTTTACTTGATGATTGGGGAAAACATGTTAAAGTGAAAAGTGAGAATGAAAGAAATTTATTTCATGTTGTACCTCCAAATTGGTAGGACATGACTGTCTTCTGACATTAGGGTGGGTATTTCTTATCTTCCTTTTTTCTTAGGGTTGGTATTTTTTTTATAAGTGTTTCAGGAGATTTGCTGATACGCTTTTCAGTATTTGGGAAGATTTGAGGGACTGAATTTTCTGTGGACCGGGAATTGTATTGTAATACTGTAGCCCTGGAAACTTTACTTCCAGGGGAGAGTCTGAAATAATGTTTAACTCTCCTAATTGAGAAGAGTCCTCAATTAGTGAGGAAGCTACAAGGTGTTCAACAGATTAACACCTATTATATGGACAGATTTTTCTTCCCGTGAGTAAATCAGGGACTAAACTTCCAGGTGCTTACTGGAGAGATTAATGGCTGGAGGCCGTGTTTTCCTGAAATAGTGATTGGCTTGGGAATTGTAAATAATCCACACCTGGAATTGTGAAATGGGGAAATAAGGTGGTTTCCTGGATTTTCCAAGTGAAGTGGCTTCAGGTCTGTTTTATAAGTGCAATAATGATTATTATACCAAACGTCTTGTTTTCCTTTATTTTAGAAAATGATTGCTAACTGTACGTGTCATTATCATAGGTAGTTGAAGATGAGTCACTGATAGGTTTAGAGGAATTTAGCTTCAGAATTATCCCAGAATCAAGGAAAAAAAAATTTTTTTTGAGCTAGTTATATCCCAAAGGGTTAAATTTTGGGGTAAAAAAGTTGAAATGCTAGAATTTCTGAATAATTTCACCAGTAAAATCTATTTGTCCTGTGATTACATGTCATGATATGTATAGCATGGTTGAGTATGGGACTCTGTAGTCAGCTTGTGTTGAGGGCCCTTCTCTGGCGTGGACAAACTGATTAACTTTTAAAGCCTCCTAAATGGGAATAACGAGAATGATGCATGTAAAGTGCATATCACAGTGCCTGGAACATCATAAATTCCTCAGTAAATTATTAATTTTGCTACTCAGGTGAAATGGCGGGTTTCAGAGGAGACAAGAGCTTCCTTAATTCTACTTCCAGGGGAAAGAAAGGCTTTGTTTAGGAGCAACTTTTTATATTGAAGGGATTCCTTTGTGAGCTACTCCTGTGTTTAGCGTTTAGGAATAGCATTTATAGGAAGGAGATGATAGAGAAACAGACCTTTAACAATAAGATCTAAAGTGTGTGTGTATTTGCAGGGCATACAGATAGCCTTAAAAGGCATGACTGTGGTCTGTTTTGCATTTCATATTGGCTGTGGGATTGTCCTAAATCACACACAATGTATATGAAAACACTGCTATGTAGTATTTATTCTTCTACAAGTGGCGTAGTCATCTTAAAAAACAGCAGTAACTTTACTGAGGTACAACTTACATGATGGGTTTTTGTTGTTATCTGAGATAGGGTCTCATTCTGTTGCCCAGGCTGGAGAGCAGTGGCATCATCATAGCTCACAGCAGCCTCAAACTCCAGGGCTCAAGTGATCCTCCTACCTCAGCCTCCCGAGTAGCTGGAACTACAGGTATACCACTACACCCCGCTAATTTTTCTATTTTTAGTAGAGACAGATTCTCACTCTTGCTCAGGCTGGTCTCAAACTCCTGACCTCAAGCAATTCCTCCTGCCTTGGCCTCCCAGAATGCTAGGATTACAGGTGAGCCACCATGCCTGGCCTACATGCTGTTTTAGGTATACAGTTTAATGACTTTTAGTCACTTTACTGAGTTGTACAATCCAATTTTAGAACTTGTTCATCAGCCCCCAACAGATGGAACTACCTGTTTACAATTAATCCCCTTCCTGGCCCAGGCATGGCTCACACCTGAAATCCCAGCACTTTGGGAGGTCAGAGGAGAGGAGAGGTGGGAGGATCGCTTGAGGCCAGGAGTTGAATTAAACCCATTCCCACCCTGAAACCCGGGTGATCACTAATCTATTTGATACTTTTGCTTATTCTGGAAATTTCCTATAAACACAATCATACAATATGTGAGTTTTCATGATGGGCTTCTTTTTTGTTTTTTTCTTTTTGAGACAGAGTCTCGCTTTGTTGCCCGGGCTAGAGTGAGTGCCATGGCATCAGCCTAGCTCACAGCAACCTCAAACTCCTGGGCTCAAGCAATCCTCCTGCCTCAGCCTCCCGAGTAGCTGGGACTACAGGCATGCGCCACCATGCCCGGCTAATTTTTTTTTCTATATATATTTTAGTTGGCCAGATAATTCCTTTCTATTTTTAGTAGAGACGGGGTCTCGGTTTTGCTCAGGCTGGTCTCGAACTCCTGACCTCGAGCAATCCACCCGCTTCGGCCTCCCAGAGTGCTAGGATTACAGGCATGAGCCACCACGCCCGGCCACGGGCTTCTTTTTTAGCATAAAAGCATAGTTTTCATGGTTCATCTATTGTTGTAGCTTGTATTAGTATTTCATTTCTTTTTATTGACAAATAATATTCCATTGTATAGGTATATCATCTTTTGTTTACTATTCACCAGTTGATGGACATTTAGGTTGTGTCAACTTTTTTTGCTGTTATGAACAATGTGGAACATAGGACTTTTATTTCTTTTGGGTAGGTGTTTAGGAGAGGAATTGCTTGCTTGTTAGGTAGGTTTCTGTTTAGAGTCATCTTTAGATTATTCTAAGCTCACCAGTCAGTGTTCCCATGGGTCAGTTTTAAATTCATTTACATGTGTTTTTTCTATGTCTTTAGCCCAGAACTCTCTACTAATGCTGAGAGCTGGAGGAGAATGAACTAATATTTATTTAGTGCCCTCGGGATAATAGATACTGGTGCAGGCAGTGGGCATTATCTTGTTGCAGGTGATACCTTGGTCCAGGGGGTGGATGAGATGGACATTGAGTTGAAGTGCTTCGTGTTACGTCATCATTGTTGGGATGCTAATTGTATACTGTCTTGGTGTGGGGAAGAACGTTTTCTTCTTTCTGGAGGGCTTCAATTGTAAGGGCATTTCTTCTGAAGCTATAGCAGTCAGCCTCCTTTGGAATCTGTGGAACAGGGCTAGGAAGAAGAGAATTTCAATTTTGTTTTCCCCTGATTTTCGGAAGCCGGAGGGGGGACATTATTTCAGAATCCGAGTCTTGTTTTCTATGCCTCATGACAACCCTGTAATTCTGTATTCAGATTAGTATCCTCATTTTACTGGAAGAAGCAAAGGCCTGGAGACATTCCTAATGGAATGTGTGAATCAGACTGTAGGGAATGCTGGGGCAACTAGTTTGTTTTTGGTTGGGAAAATTTTTTGATTTCTACAGTGAATAACGTTAAACCTATAAAGCACTGTGCAATTTTGTCTCTGTGTTTAAACAAGTTCTGATGCCTTCATCAGAACCTGTCATGCAAAGTGACTTCGTTTTTGTTGCTTTTCAAAGATTTTAAAACATTGGTAGAAGGTGGATTGTATGTATTTACCTAGGTAAGATGTTATTAGGTGTAGTAAATGAACAGGTTTTACTAAAGCTATTGAAAGCATGAAGTGGTCCAAGATTTCTTGTTAAGGAGAGTCAGGTCTAAAAGTTATGACAGAAAGAAAGAAGGAAAGAAGAGAAAAAGAAAAAAATCTCATGCATTGTGCCAACAATAAGAGTTAATATTGGCCCTGAGTGCCATGGCGTCAGCCTAGCTCACAGCAACCTCAAACTCCTGGGCTCAAGCGATCCTCCTGCCTCAGCCTCCCAAGTAGCTGGGACTACAGGCATGCGCCACCATGGCCTGCTAATTTTTGCTGTTTGTGGTAGAAATGGGGTCTAGCTGTTGCTCAGGCTGGTCTCAGACTCCTGACCTCAAGCAGTCCTTCCACCTTGGCCTCTCAAAGTGCTAGGATTACAGGTGTGAGCGACCCACCCCCCCAGCCAAGATTAAGATAAATTCTTTTGCTTAAAATAGTTTAATAATTGTCCAGGCGTGCTGCTGCTGCTGTTGTGTCTTGGTCTTGGATGATGGTTATAAGGTATATTACTTTGTGAAAATCCATGTGTGAGCTGTGCACTTTCAAAAATGTATTTTATATTTTAAATTTAAAAGTTTACTTTAAATAAAAAAACCCTCCTTAGTTGTGTCCTTTTTTTTGACTACCACCTGGTGCTTCTAAACTTTTTAAACTTCCTGAATACTCATTTTCTTGCAGTGTGAGAGACTGGTAGAGATGGGGATACATGGGTGCCTTTTGACCTCATTGTTGGGGTGTTGCGTGTCTGTTACGGCCAAGGCAGAGAGCTGGTACGTTCCTCGCCCTGGAGAAAATTGCAGAGTTGCCCTAAGGGAGGGACACCTAAACGATTAGTTATGTTAGGCCACTTAGGCTTTCTGTGAAAGCTTAAAGGAAAGAGAAAGTCATTCCAGATGGGCTGGTTGAAAAGAGGAGGTTGCCTTTCATGAGTGCTGGGGTGCGGGAAAGGGGCCTTCGGGGCAGAAGGGACCAGCCAAGGTAAGGAATGCGTTAGGGGTGTGCTGGGAACCTTTTCTTGAGAGATGTCTTAAAGCCAGCTTCTCTCTCCGGCCTCTGATAAATAATTGGAAGGAAAGGCAATGAATTTTTTTCCCCTGACAGTTGGTTCTTACTGGGGGCCAGGGCCTCGTTTGCAAATGAAAGGGCTGCTGTTGGAGAAGTCGAGATCGCAATGGGCCCTGACTCTTTTCACATCAAAGTGTAAAAGAATCTCCAGGGGTGATAAATGGGGGCTGCTGGACTCATTACTTGTAAACAAAGCTGAGGGATGACCTCTACATTTTTTTTAATTAAAAGAAAACAGGCTTTCCTAGTGGTGAGTGCGGAGCTGCTCTTCGTTTGAATTTTGACTGTTCACACTGGAAAAGATCTTTGTTAAGGTTCGGAGGGAGCTGTCGCTGCTACCCCAGGGTTTGCCCTGAATCTCAAATGCCGCCGGAAAAACGCTCTGTGCCCGGGGTGGCCCCGCAGGTATCTGAGAATGGAAGTGCAGTGCGTTCAGCTGCGTTTTAGTTACAAGGAGCTGGGACAGGGCAGAATTTCTGAGCCCTGCTCTTCTGGGGAGACTGAGGGCTTAGAGCCCTCCTCTGTTCCTTTTCCCACCCAACATCGGGAGGAAAACTCCTTTACTCCTGTGCAGAGGGAAGTCAGATTTTTTTTTTTCCTTTTTTTTTTTGAGATAGAGTCTCGCTCTGTTGCCCCGGCTAGAGTGAGTGCCGTGGCGTCAGCCTAGCTCACAGCAACCTCAAACTCCTGGGCTCAAGCAATCCTCCTGCCTCAGCCTCCCGAGTAGCTGGGACTACAGGCATGCGCCACCATGCCCGGCTTATTTTTCTATTTTTAGTAGAGATGGGGTCTCACTTTCTCAGGCTGGTCTCAAACTTCTGCCCTCGAGCGATCCTCCCGCCTCGGCCTCCCAGAGTGCTAGGATTACAGGCATGAGCCACTGCGCCTGGTGTCAGTTTTTAAGTAAATTCTTAGCTCTTTGTAAAAGAAGTCCAAAGGCAATTGTGTCAAGGTTTACATTGAAAGATCGTGTTCCTTTTATTTGTGTAGTTACAAGGCTTTGCACATAATCAAGACCTTTAACCACAACGATTGTGTGTGAACACTTCATGATTGTTGAAAGCAACACTATCAAAAATAGCATAACATTTTACGGAATGAAGACTTGGAAACTGCTGTCCGAATTCTGCCCTGCGGCTGAACGTCCACCTCCCGTAAACCCCTGTCTCCGTGTCGTCAGCTTCCCACCAAGCTTATCTCTTCGCTGTTTTTTCACTTGGCTCCTCTGCTGCTGTGGTCCAAGCCCTGACCAGCTTTTCAACAACCGGAGGTCAGAGACTGCCCTTGTAACCCGAGTGGAAGTAAGTCGCAAGGCGCTGGGCACCCAAGAATTCTGATGCGTTTACTGCCTTTCCAGATGTTTGGCAATCACCGCAGAGGTCACAGCTGGAGCCCCGCGGCCCCAGATGGCTGCAGAGAGAAGCCATCCTCCAGCTGAGATGTTTTCAGCTGCAGATAAGAGGGTGTCCCAGGCCTTCCATTCCCCTTTGATATCAGAACGCTGAGAGTGTGGGAGACAGTTTGCGAGTACAGATGCCACAAGAGGAGTAAAGACACACAGTGACCAGACTCTGCCGAGCATTTGATAGGCACGCTTTCATTGTCATCTCACAGCTCCCCGTGAGGTGAGATGAAAAAAGGGAAGTCAGGCGGGCTTCCTTCTGTCACCGGCCCTCAGCCCCTGCTTCATGTTGTCCCCTGAGAAGCTGGTGGCAGGGAAATAACTTTCTGAGTTCTGGCTTTAAAACTCTGAGGTTTGGGCCAGAGATGCTTTCCAGTTGACTGTTGTTTTTTTTTTTTTTTCCTGACATCATAAGTGAGTATTAGAGAAAAGATGATTCTCGGGACATAGTTTCAGGGTGGCTGCAGGAGGGAGAAAAACCTGCATCTTTTCCAAATAGAGAAGGAACAAAGCTGATTTCTTTACACTGGGGCATTGGGGGGAGGAGGGGGGTGAGCACGCAAGGCTGGCAGGGGGATAGACGTGGCTAACGAGCCATATGGCAGGAAAAAGATTAAAAGATTAGTTAATTAAAAAAAAAATCAGGGTTGGAGGTGGTGCCCATCCTAAGTTAGAATCTCCTCGGAGCTGTTTTCGTCCCTGCAGCGGGATGATGGGTGCTCTCGGGGAGCGCTTTGTGATCGGTCACAGCATTGCACAGATGTCAGGTGGTGGCCCCGTTAATACATCACCCTCTCAACGGTTATAAGTTGTAGCAGTTCTCATTTTAGATTATCTTTCGACGTCCGGCAGAGACTTAACTATCCCTCCCGTGAGCACTTGATGCCCAAGACACGAAATCCTCCTTAGAGAGTGGAGGTGTGGATTTTCCAGGAGGACAGAATATTTCATAAATGAGAGGGCAGAATACGTCTTAATTGTCTAAAAAATATATTTAAAGATGTGTGTTCCTCGGCTTGCAGAGGGCAAAGCCAGAGCTGAGAGCAAAGGGAACGAATGGGGTGAGATCGGGGGCTATTTGGAACCGTTCTTGATATCATTGTTACTTTTCCTGTTGGTCCTCGTGTCCTCAGCCTACAGCAGTGACTCTGGGGAGTAGAACACTTACTACAGGCTCATCGGGACCTTGTCACTAAATTTGCACCTGGAGAGGCAGCCTAACCAAGTTCAAGGGCAAGAGAGTTTGCTTTGAAATCAGTTAGACCTGGTTTGAATCCTAGCCCTGCTAGACATGTAATGTTGGGCAATTTAATTAACCTCACCAAACTCGAGTTTTCTTATCTATAAAATAAGAAGAATAATCAGCATTAAATGTATTTTGTTAAAACTCCACAGAGTACCCGGTGCTGAGTTGGTGTTTAATATGTATTAATTTTCTTCCCTTCCTGTTGACCTGCCTTTGATAATTTCAGTGTTTAGGGCCTGGAGAATTAGAACTTTATGCTGTTCCTAAAACACCCGAGAGGTTTAAAAGGTTGGATTCCGCTGGGCCGTATGGAAGAAGCAGGCCCCCCCACCCCCACCCCGTGCTCTGAGCCCAGCTCTGAAGCATTGTCTATGGCCAGTGTCTGGCTGTGTGTGTGAACTGTTTAATCACATGTTCCTGCAGCCGTGGGCTCGGGTGATTGAGTCTCATTTTTGTTTGTTACTACGGAACTTATATTTTATTTATTTATGTTTTTGAAACAGAGTCTCTCCCTGGTATTGTGCAGTGAACCTTGTACCATTGTAGTTCACTGCAGCCTCAAACACCTGGGCTCAAGCGATCCTCCTGCCTCAGCCTCCCGAGTAGCTGGGACTACAGGCACGTGCCACCATGCCTGGCTAATTTTTCTATTTTTAGTAGAGACAGGGTCTCACCCTCGCTCAGGCTGGTCTTGAACTCCTGAGCTCAAGCAGTCCTATGGCCTTGGCCTCTTGTAGTGCTAGGATTACAGGCGTGAGCCACCGCACCTGGCCTTGGAACTTACATTTTTAAGCATTTGGGAAATTTAAAGTGACAGGTGACACTGGGAATTAATTTCTCAATAATATCCTTATTTCATGTTAACTGTTAAAATATTACATTAAGATACAGTTTAGGGTATACATCAAAAGTATGGATAAGTATGTATAAAGAAGGTAGTAAGTAGTATCCTTGTATTTTAAGTAAATAGAAATTGTGTATTTCCTTCAGGTTAGTTTGATTTGAAATGGAAGTTCTTCTCTGTTCTCAAGATAATCCGAGATTCATGCATTCATTCAGCAAAGACCTGTGGGGGGGTCTTCGTTGTCGAAAGTGTCTACTAGGAGCTAGGGGAGGGGATGGGGAGAGAGTGGTACCACGGGGAGGGAAGAACTAGTGGGAGTAGGCTAGTGTACTAGGAGCTCACGCTGGAGCTTGTATCCTGGTTACTGTGTACAGGTATTGCCATCAGGTGTTTTTCATCTAATGCTTTGAACTTTTTTCATAGTCCAGTGTTGCATTTTAACCCCACAGGGATCTTAAAGGGTAGGTCAGGCAGGTATTTCCATTTGCAGTTTAAAGGGATTAATGGTTTGCCTACGATCCAGGGTTAATAATAAAACTGTTCTCTCAACCTGGAATGAGTTAGTTCTCTGTTTCCCCAGCCCTGCATTCTATCAAAATCTTACTCATCCTTCAAGGTTCAGCTGAAATACTACCTTTTTTGTTCGTGTGTTTCTGAAATACCACCTCTTTTAAAACTTGAGTCACCCAGGAATCCGTTGCTCTTTCTGTGCTGCCTTTTCCTCTGTGCCATGTTTCAGTTGCGTGCATCTCTGTTCCAGATTCACCCTTCAGTACCTGCTCTGTGATAAGGGACTCTAAGCATTTCTCCTTTGCAGGGAGCGCAGTGCTGTGCTTTGTCAGTAGAGGGTGCTGGAGGGACGTTGCCGGGGTCAGGGAGAGTCTCTTTCTGGTTCTAGTTGCTGCCTTTTCTTGCTTCTGATGTAGTGTGTCAGTGCATGCGTGTGTGCTCTGCGTGTGTGCATGTAAGGAAGTATGTACATCTGGTGGTGCTCTGCCCAGCCAGGTGCCCCAGAGCATGCAGTCCCTTGGCGATCTTGTATCCTCCACCTGGGTGCAGTGACCACTTGACCTTGGGACTCCCAGTGCAGACACCCTGGTGCCCTCCAAGCCCAGTGCTGACAGAGGTGTCCAGCTCTCTGTTCAGCTGCCTACCAGCCGGGCTTGCCTGCACCCTGGAGGGGCGTTTCCTGCCACTCAGCTATTGAGGACCCGTTCCCGTGAACTTCTGTGCATCCAGTGGGCTGCAGCCACATCCTCTCCAATGAACTCTCAATTCCAATTCCGGGGGAGGGACCCCCTTTTCAAAGTTTGTCTTTCCTTGGGTACCTGTTAAGAGTTCTTCTGACATCTTTAAAGTTATTTCCCCTATTGCAGTCTAATATTTTTTAATATTAAACTTCTGTTCACATTATCGTGCGGTTTCTCTCCTGATTAGACTCGGACTGTATGCAGCCTTTCGTACTGACTTTCCTGGGTCCACATCTGTCTAAATTGTAAACGTTGGCACCGGGGGCCTGTTTAATCCTCCAGTGCTATCTCTGTGCTTTGCAAATAACCAGCCAGTTCATGAGTAGGAAGTTTGCTGCCATCGGAGTCACTGTTGCTGTCATGAAGAGATGGAGAAGTGGCGATGTGGAGGACGGTTGTAACGGGTGTATTTATTTGACCTTTCTTGGAAAAACAACCCAGAGTTCTTGCTCTGTTACTAATGAGTTAACTTGGTGTTTCTGTGAAAGCGTGTAACTGTTGAGACAATCACTTGCTGTTGACTCATCTGTTGAAAACTACGTTTTAAGGCCTCTATACAAAGTCTTCAGAAATGGGTAAACAGTAATTTATGGCTATCTATTTGTCTTCGTTGACCTTTTAAAAACAAATTGCTTTAGAGTACAGGCAAGCCTTATGGCCAGTGGTGCCTTAAAGTTACCTGTATTTCGCTTCTCATGCTAGTTCGTCCACGTCATTTCTCAGCAGTGTTTTTGTGTGTTAGCCGGGTGTTTAGCTTGGGTTAATGTTCAGTTTCTGCATACACTTGTTGAGCCTCTTCTCCTACCCCCCAGCCCAGGAACAGAAGAGGAGAAGTGAAGGGTGTGATTTCCTGCCCTTCATTTGGCATTCTAAGCCTGTACCTAGGAAGGCATTGTAGCCAAAACACCTAGAATATTGTCTGTACTTTGAAGATATTTGCTCCATGATGGCTCACAGAAAAAAAAAATTGATGGTATTATTATTAGGCTATTGGACATTTTTTGATCATTAAGAGTTGGCTATTTGGCTCAGTCTGCTGGTTGAGCCTGTAGGATTTGCTGCTCTCGGCTCGTGGGTATTTGCGTTATGTGCCTTCCCCTCTCCAAGGCCTTCCTCCTCCTCAGTGCCTGTCTGTCGGGGCTCAGTTCTCTGCATCTCTCCCCACTCACACCCACTCACATGACCTTCTCACACTTCAGCAAGATTTCTCTCCTTTATGAAGATAAGATACATCAGTCTTTTCAATTCAGAAAGTTATAGGGTAATTATTTGTAGGAGGGAAAGTATTTTTTGTTTCTTTTCAAAAAGACTCACAACTGGCACCCTTTGAATCTGGGACTGAGTGTGGTTTTTGGTGTCTTGTATTCTTCCCACCTCCCCAAGGTGATGGTTTATGTAATAAGATAGTGACTTGATAATCTGAGAAATAAGCAGCTTCTTTGGGATATGTATAACCTAAATAGAGATGCCACAGTGTATTTTGCACTTCAGCAAATGCTCAGCACCTACTGTGTGCAGAGTCATGTACAGTGAATTTCGCACATGATGCATTCCAGGCCTCCCTCCTCCTCTGATTTTGGGACATATTTTGGCATGTGCACCTTATCACTCGGAGCAGGCCCCGTGCATTGCTTACCAAAATTGCCTTTATCCCGCTTGATCAAGGTTGGCATTTCTCAAATCTCTGTCCCGGACTTGCTTCCTTCTTGCACTGCACAGTTTCCCTGTGTGATCTTCATAATGGCTTCACCACCCCTAATGGGTGATTCTGGATTTCTAAACCAGCACTGCCTCCAGAGTATAATTCTTTCCTCCTGCATGTTCCTCTGCCCCTCTAAATGTACGTTATTATCTCCCTCCTTAACTTCATTGCTCCTCAGTAGGAGAAACTTCGTTATATTATAGTAGGAATTTGCACATTCATTTTGCTTCTCTACTTAAAAAACTTCCAGGGCTCTCAAGCACCTACAGTTTAGAAGGGGCGGGGAACCTGTGGCCTTCAGATTTCAAGATTGTTCTTTTTTAAGCACCAAAGGTGACAAGAAAAGCCTCATCTTTCTCTGCACCCCCTTTTTTTTTTTTTTGAGACAGAGTCTCGCTCTGTTGCCCGGGCTAGAGCGAGTGCCGTGGCATCAGCCTAGCTCACAGCAACCTCAAACTCCTGGGCTCAAGCGATCCTCCTGCCTCAGCCTCCCGAGTAGCTGGGACTACAGGCATGCGCCACCATGCCCGGCTAATTTTTTCTATATATATATTTTTAGCTGTCCATATAATTTCTTTCTATTTTTAGTAGAGACGGGGTCCTTGCTCTTGCTCAGGTTGGTCTCGAACTCCTGAGCTCAAACAATCCACCCACCTCGGCCTCCCAGAGTGCTAGGATTACGGGCGTGAGCCACTGCGCCCGGCCATGTCCTGGATAATTTTTAACAAACAGTGAAAAAGGATTTGTTCGTAGGTTAAGTGTGTGAAGGCTCGAGCAATTCTTATCTTTTGGTTTTGTCACCGGGAGATGCTGTCATCAGGATGAGGGAGACTGAGGATGGTCCAAGTTCTGTCTTGAGTGGTCTGTGTCTGAGACGACTGTGAAAAGCCTTGCAAGTAGAGGTGTTCAGTGGACATTGTTTCACCGGGGAAGGTCTGGGCTTAAGACACACCCTTATTCAGTGGAAAATGAATCACAATTGTGCATGGGATTTCCCAAAGGGAACGGGAAGATGAGAAATGCCCAGGAGGTTGGACTAAGTAGAAACTTAGCAGCAAGCAAGTAGCAAGAAGGTCTAAGGAGGTGGAGAAGGAGCTGCCAAAGAGGTGGGGTGGGGGGGGGGACCGGGAGAGCACAGTCTTGGGGGCCAAGGGAAGAGAGTGCAGGGAGCAGTTCAGAGCATCACATGCTGCTAAGCCACACCTGTTCATCTCGTCTCTGAAGATTTCCCTCTCACCCACAGACAGCTCCTCCGTTTCTCAAAGATACAGCCTTCTTATTATGGCATTTATTTTCCTAAATTGCTTTTGTATTTATCTTCCTCGCAAGATTCTGTCACCGGACAGCTGATTATGAGCCATCATCTTTGTGTCTCCAGGGGCTGGCATTCTACCTAGATGTAGTAGATACTCAATAAATCCATGCATTAAATAATTTAAAGATGAATGAGAGTGGGCCTCTGCCATCAAGAAATGATTCTGTCTTCTTAGTGAGTTGCCTGCTTTTTGTCTCTTTAAATTCACGATGTTTTGTTTTTTTTTAATGTTGACATTCCATCCTATCCTTTTGTAGAATTTTCTGTACTCATAATGGTAGAAGCATGGCATTTTGACCGTGCCTGGTTCTTACGATGAGCGGAGACCCCAGGGAACAAAACTTTTGTGACTTCACGTCGGGGGCTTACACTAAGGGGGCATGGGAAATAGCAAGTCTTGTAAAAATAAGCTGGTCAGTGGGCGGTAGGTGAGCTGAGGGGACAGATTTATGAGCAACATCCTGTTCTGGGATCACTGCTGGAAGGCGGGGAGAGACGGCTGTATAAATCACGAAGGCAACTCAGGAAATAAAGTCTGCCAAAGGCGGGCTCCGGGGGGACCCTCTATGGGGGTCTTTTTTGTAACACGTGGGTGAAGGGGAACCAATGGGCACCCCTCTTCTTAAGTCCATGTGGGACTTGGTGCTCAGCGGGGTAATTCATCTTTTGTAAGGGGAACAAGGAGCAGAAGAAGGCAGAGAGAGATGGCACGGGGACCTCAGAGTTAGCGATAGTTTTATAATTGCTTGCTGAGTTGTGAAGAAAAAAAGAGAAAGGGCCGTTTTGTAGCGAGCAGAAGATTGTGTTCATTGGTCTCAGGTCTCCTGTGGTGGTCTCTGCACAGAGCCTGTCCTTGTTTCTTCAGGAATGCTCCTCCGTGTCTGCTGAGTTCAGGATGCGTAGGGGAAATCCTCATGCGTTGACCATTGTGTGCACTGGGCTTGAGATTTTTTTCCTTTCAAATGAAAGACGCTTTTATCAGTCCATCAATAGGGGATTGAGGCTGGCTCACACCTATGATTCCAGCACTTGGGGAGGCTGAGGCGGGAGGATCACTTGAGACCAGCTCGGGAAACATAGCGAGACCCCATCTCTACAAAAAAAGAAAAAAAAATTAGCATAATGGGCATACTGGGCATATTGGTTTGCACCTGTAGTCCCTGCTACTCAGGAGGCTGAGACAGGAGGATTTCTTGAGCTCAGGAATTCAAGGTTACAGTGAGCTATGAGTGGGCCACTGCACTCCAGCCTGGGTGACAGAGCAAGACCCTGTCTCAAAAAAAGGGAAGGGGTATTGGATTCTACGTTAGGATGTACTTGCAAAATAGAAAATTAAATAACTATTAGAAAGAATAAGATAGTTCTATGTGTATCAAGATGGCATGATATACAAATTATAGAATATAATCAAAGATATCCTATTTTTATGGGTAGGAAGATAGAGCTATAGCTATCTAGGTAAATATATGCATACAATAGGTCTGAAAAGACATATACTAACTCTTGCAATGTTAATGTTCTTGGGAATAGAATAGTTTAGATTGTTTAATAGGTTAACTTTTTGTTTTTTAATATATATACTTGAGGGTAATATTTGTATTTTTTCCCAGCATGTACATATATTATTAATAATTTTATAATTAAGTTTAAGACATTACAGTAGACAGACTTCCTAAAGTGTTATTTGAAAAAATGAAGGAATGAGGCTCCTTTCTGCTACTTCCTTAAGAAAATAAAAATGTTGCTCATTCACGTATTCAGTCAAGAAAATCTTTGAGTGTCTATTGTACTCCAGGCATTGTTCTACGCAGTGAGGATACAGCAGCAAACAAAACAAACAGTATCCTGTTTTCCTGGAGTTTATGTCCTAGTGTACAGAGAGACAGAAAGTAAACATGTCTCATCTCAGTGTTATAAAACAGGGTTGGTCAAAGCAAAGTGTCAGTTATATGAGGGAAGGATGTGCAATTTTATATCTAGTCACCAGGAAAGGCACTTCTGACAAGGTGATTTTGAGCAGAGACCTGAGAGTGAGCCAGACAGATGACTGGAGCTGGGGCTGGAGGGAACTTTGCAGGCAGAGGGAGCATGTGCAAAGGCCCTGAGGCAGTGTGTACTTCCAGTGTTTGAGGAAAGGCAAGGTGGCCAGTGAGGCTGGAGTAGGGTGGTAAGGGGAAGAGTGTTTGGGATGAGGTGTGGGAGCTGGCAGGAGGCCAGGATTGTGGAGGGCCTTGTAGGCCATTGGAATGTCGTTGGAGTGAGATGGAAAGCCATTAGAGGGTTTTGACCAGAGGAGTAGGACTATCTAAATGTCTTTTTTTTTTTTTTTAGGTAGGGTCTTGCTCTGTTGCCCAGGCTGGAGTGCAGTGTATCATCATAGCTCACTGCAACCTCAAACCCCTGGGCTCAAGTGATCCTCCTGCCTCAGCCTCCTGAGTAGCTGGGACTACAGGTGCACAGCACCGTGCCTGGCTAATTTGT